>JAECXX010000090.1:3000000-3345467 GCA_018153305.1 Drosophila kurseongensis
CGGCTGCGCCCCTCGGTCGGTTGGGCGGGTAAGTGAGCCGTAGGACTCCGCGCAAAAAAAAAAAAAACATAAAAAAATTGGTCCATTCCACCAAAGATCAAAATTTATCAGTTCACTCTAAGAAATTCCCCTTGATGCCGCGGCCGCTGGATTATCTTCTGATTTGACGTGATTCCATTCTACTTCTGTATATCTACGAATATTATCTCTCCTATGTTTAATAAATTTGACTTTGCTTTGACCACTTTTAATCCAAGCCAACGTTATAGTAGAATCACTCCATGCGTATATTTTAGATGCGTTATCAATAGATTCTTTGACCTTTTGTATTAATTTACTCAACAGATGAGCTGCGCACAGTTCTAATTTCGGAATTGTTTTCCTATTTTTGATTGGATTTACCCTGCTTTTGCTAGTTATTATTGTAATCAATCTTCCTACTTTAGCATATTCTACTGCCGCGTATGCTTTTTCAGACGCGTCTGCAAACTCATGCAGTTCAACAATCGAATTTAAATTATCTATTTAAATTATCTTTATCTAAATTACTCAGACAGCCAAAGTTTCTGCACAAACAGCTTTCCTGTGATAGTTACTGGAGCTAACCATCCTAACGGATCATAAATTTTAGATAAAGTGGAAAGTACTGTTCGTTTATTTTCTTTTTTAGCATTCCCTAAATTAACGTTGAATTAAAACTGGGGGTTCCCATTGAAGTCCCAATGTTTTCACGAACCCATTTTCTTTGATACTTATTATCTTGTTGTCGCCAGTATCTTCTACTACCTTTGTTATTTCTTTCTTATTCGAAATCCATTTCCGTAAATTCAGATCAACTTTCATAAATTCGCTAGAAATCTGCTCTATAATGTTTATGGCACTTTCCAATGAATTGGATCCTGTCATGAGATCATCCATGTAGCAATCATTTCTAATTATTCTTCCAATCTCATCATTCTTACAATTATCTGCCATATCTACTAGAACTCTAGTAGCTAAAAATGGAGCTGAGGCGGTCCCATAAGTTATTGTTTTTAATTTGTAAGATTTTATTTTGTCTTCAGGAGAGTCTCTCCGTAATATATATTGGTATTCTTGATCTTTTTCATCAATGAATATTTGTCGGTACATTTTTTCTATGTCCGCTGATATGACGTATTCCCATTTACGCCAACTCAAAATTATATCAAAAATTTCTTTCTGAACTCTAGGCCCAACCCACATGATATCATTTAGGCTTTTGTTGTTAGTCGTTTTTGCTGAGGCATCAAACACTACTCTTAGCTTTGTAGTTAGACTGGAATCTCTGAGTACGGCTTGATGGGGTAGGTAGTATTTTCCTTCCCTTTTCGACTCAACCATATGTCCAAGATCAATATATTCTTTCATAAACGTTTTATAGGCATTTCTAAGTTTTTCATTTCGCTGAAACTTCTTCTCCATGTTTATCAATCGAGCCATTGCTTGTGGCTTTGATTCCCCTAAGGATGTATCGCCCTTAAATGGAATTCGAACAATATACCTACCATTTGAAATAGAGGTAGTTTTCATAAAATTGTCTTCACAAACTTCGGTTTCTACATCATTTTTACATATACCGATAACCGTATCGCTGATGCTTAGGCCTCAAGCACGCCTTACCGCACTTTTTTTTTTGTAAATGGGTATATATATTTTTTTAAACAACCTTTGGCTATATTTTAAGCCTAACAGAGGTGTTTTTAAATAAAAAAAATTCTTTTAAATATTTATGTTTATTTGTATTATTTATTTTTCTCTGTTCCTTACCACGGATGGGGGTAACAAGAGATTTTATTTCGCAACCTTAGATTTTTAAGGTGCTGGCTTATAACTCTAAGTCTCTTACCACTGGTGTGGGATGACTTTAAGAGCTCCTCGAAGGACCAAAATGAATAGAGCGACCCGAAATAAGGACGTCTTCATTTGTTAAGTTACTATTTCAAACTGATTTCTTTATTAATATTCAACTATTACGTAGCTAACATGAGAATCTTATTTTACTCTTATCTTATGACCCACGCAGACATACCTGCTTATCGTTGGGTTTTTATAGTGCACATCTGTTATCGCTTATGTGCCTAGGATATTCGACCCTTCTCTGGGCATCCCAAATTCGGGTTACAATTTATGACCTCATTGTAAGATACGGTCTACACAAATACATCTGTAAAAACTTATTCATGTTTGAACACCAATTAAGATCTCCGGCTTTAACCATGTTTCTGTAAACACAATAATATGAGATGCAAAGGAAAGGCTATCGGAATACAATTTAGTGAGCTTGTTACGCAAACCTCTTGCCCCTTCTTCTTTATCTTAGCCTCGAACTCTTTTACAACCATATTATCCGGCCAAAAGTCGCCCGAGCATATGGCTTCAAAAAGCTCTTTAGGGACAGTTTTCTTGAAAGATGAAATGTCTCTAGCATAAAAAACATAAACTTTTCCACCTTTACACTATTACAATCGGCTTTAGTTTTGTCTTGTATATAAGACAATACATCAGAAGATGTTTGATCAGGGGAAAGCCGAGAAACGAAAATTTGTTTCTTAAGTGGAACCACTGAAAGGGATTTTGGTGGAGCAGACATTGTTTCTGCAAAACCAACTTGAGCCGGTTGTCCGGACTCAGTAGTCACTTGTGGTGGTGATGCTACATTCTGAGAGAGAGGTGGATCCACTAATTGTGAATCCACTACGGACAAATCGGAATTCTTAGAAGTCCCTGGTTGCACGCACTCTGTTACGGATTGTTCGGATACCGAATCTTTTTTAGCTGCTGATCTTAGCAACATTTGAGGGTTTGCTGCAATCAGCTGCTGATCCGCCGGAATGCTCTGTTGTTCTTTTGTTTTCGGTTGCGGGGTGTTCCCTTTTTGCTGCTTACCACCAGCGGCCTTTTTGCGCTTAGGGGACTCTTCTAATAGCTTACGACTATTAAACTGCGATCCAGCGCAGAGAGGAGATCATCAGCTCGGCGAAAACTATCTCTAGCAACTCCGAAACAGCTAATCAGCCCCATCAGGCCGCCTTTAGTTTGGCGCATGAACGATTTCATCTCGTTCGCAACCTCGACACAAGCATCACAACAAATTGGGCCCCTTGAAAGGTCATAATTTGTCCGGCCAGTAAAACCAGCGCACTTGGTGTGCACCATATTTTCACACAGCCAGCAAGTCATATTAGACTGGACAGCCCTGATTACGAGGCTGCATTTTTTGCAGAAGCAGACTAAATTATTATTATTAATTTTATCTATTGGAACCACTGTACCAAGAAAACGAATTTAAATTTATAAGCGAGCAGTTATAAGTACCGTAAGAGCGCAGAAACTGCACGCTTAGAACTTTCAAAGCAAAGAGAGCGAGAGAGCGGGAGCGTAAATAAGTTAATGTGCATGCAACAGCAACACTAAAAACAGCACTACGACTTACGACGGTCAACGCACAAAAGAGAAACGGTGGAAAACACAGAACAGAATTACGAAATTAAAACAATTTTTTTGTGTTATTACACAAGTGCACAAAGATTTATAGTTCACTCGCGAAGCGAACGGAATTTATATGTATGTTTGAATTAACTGTAAAAAAATGAAAATTGTTTTGATAGAACCCACCGATGGGAATAAACGAAACAAAACACTCTTGTAAACGATCTTGGCGTTCTCTTGGACCCCAAACTAAAATTTTCAAACCATATTTCGTCAATGGTTAATAAAGCCAGAGGAGTGCTTGGATTTATTAAAAGGTGATTAAAAGAATTCGATGATCCTTATTTAACTAAAACTTTATTAACCTCGTTAGTCCGTCCGATTCTGGAGTATGGGTCTCCCGTCTGGAGTCCACAATACGGAATACATATTGGTCGTATTGAATCAGTACAAAAAAACTTTCTTCTTTTTGCTTTACGGCGCCTAAACTGGGATGCAAATCTTAACTTACCTTCTTATTCTAGTAGACTTCTGTTGATTAATTTACCCTCCCTAGCCAACCGTAGAACGATGCTTGGTACTGTCTTCATTTATAACCTTATACATGGTGATATTGACTCCCCCGACTTGGTAAGTCGGCTAAACCTTTCTGTGCCAAGTAGATTAACTAGAAATTATATTCCCCTAATTTTAAATCATTGTAGATCTAACTATGCCTTGCATGAGCCTTTTAGAGTATTATGTTCTGACTATAATAGACTTTTTCCTATAATCTCAAATCTTGACTCTCTGCCGCTCCTAAAACGATTTATACTAGCTTCATTGGCACAAAATTGATCTTACTATTACTTTTTTTCCTCGGACTTTTACCTATATTTCCTTATCTCGCGTCTATCTTGTCGCGAATCGTGCCGTACGATACACGGCTGCGCCCCTCGGTCGGTTGGGCGGGTAAGTGGGCAGTGGGACTACGCCCAAAAAAAAAAAAAAAAAAAAAAATACAAAATCGGAGCTCAGAAAAAAAAACACGACCGTTCACTTTGGAAGTCAAAGATGAAAATTGAAAAAAAAATTATTTCTAAAGATCCCAAACAAAGCGGGTAGTCGGTGCTCCATTCTTGGGCAAATCAAGTGTGGTCATAGCCGGTCAAAATTTAATCAGGATGTGTTGTTACAGAAGACGACCGTGTCTGTCTGGCAAGACATCTTGCAACACCACTGGGTCGACGGTCCAGGAAAACATGCAATCTGCACAGACTCCCTATCGCCCCTTAACTGCCTAACTAACTCTAACAAACACTCCTACTACCCTACAACCATAAGAAACCTTTTTACGAATCATTTCCCAAACATTAAACTCATTTGGATCCCCAGCCACATCGGCATAAAAGGCAATGAGAATGCTGACAAAACAGCAAAAGAAAAACCAATCATAACAGGAAAACTCAAATAACAACAAACTCACATTACATAGAACGATCCCTTCCAAACACTTGCCCATATTGCAACAGCCCACATTTAAGCATAGAGCTACATCCTTCCTTTCCGACAACCCAGCCAGCATCATAGCAAACCCTTCCAGCGAAAATATACCTAAAATAATTTCATTCCTCTAAAAAGCAAATCTTATTTGTTAAATTTAAACTTGTTATCATTCCCTTAAATTAAATTACTAGTGTCATCCCAGACGAGCGGAAGGCCTCAGCTGCTAATGCTCTTATCATAGTAAGTTCATAGTTTTAAAACTTAAGCTAGCTTTATATAAATAAATAAATAAATATTTATTTGTATTGTTTTGTTTAAATTACTGTATTTTCCAGTGACAGTGCCGATAGCTTTTTTGGGCTATCAGAACCGGATTCCCCCCATTGCCACAGCTTTAGATTTCAATTTATTTTAAAATGCTTTCCTAACGCTACAAGTTGATAACTTATAATTAGTGCGATGGTCACGTAGGACAAATTACTTATAAATACAGATTTGACATAGTTATTTGGAAGTTTAAATGGAATTCTTAAAATTAGGCTTAAACATTAAAGGTTAAAGAAAAGAAAAGGGTCGCTTTGTTTTTTTTTTTTTTTTTTTTTATATTGTGCTAGTATCTTGTAGGTGTTATGTGAGTTATGACTTAGACTGCGTGGCGCTACTAATATTTTTTAAAGGGTTGGGGAGCTGGTTCCATAGCCTTATTGCGTGTACGAAAAACTCCCTTTCAGAAAGTAGAGATCTGTGTCTTATTTGAATGAGGTTATTTGCTCTTCTTGAGGAAGTGAATCTTAATGATTCAAAGAGATAAGTTGGTTCCCTCGTGTAAATTATTTTGTGCAGATATATTAAAACTCTTAGTTTCATCCAATCGGTCAAATTAAGTTCAAATATTCTATATGCATAGCTTGTAACATGGTCAAATCGACGTAGATTGAATATAAATCTTGCTATATTATTATATGCAACTTTTATTTTTTGATGGCTGGCTGCATCGCAATTTGAAAAAATTTCTATCCCATAAAAAAGTTTCGGGATTAAACAGGTCTTGGCAATTAACATACGAACATTTATGGGTAACAGACTTTTAACCGGACAGAGAGATCTTAGTAAACCGTACGTTTTCCCTACAGCCTTATTTATATGGTCATTGCAACTAAGTTTATTATTGAATATGATACCCAAGTTTGTAGCATTTTCAACATATTTAATGGGCATGCTGTTTATCATCAATGGCTGCAGGTCAGCAATATTTACTTTCTTTTTATATATTACGAGACATTTACATTTTGTTGGGTTTAGACCAAGGCCATTGTCTTTGGCCCAGCTGCTAACTATACCAAGCTCTCGATTGCATATATTCACACATTCGTTAATTCTACTAATGGGACGGCTAACATACATCTGGACATCATCTGCGTTCATGTGAACATCACTATTTGACAACACACAGGGAAGGTCATTGACATTCAGAGTAAACAGTAAAGGTCCAAGAACTGAGCCTTGAGGCACACCACGTTTAAGGACTACAAGAGAAGACGAAACATTTGATGTTACTACAGACTGCCGACGATTTTTTAGGTACGAGGTCATAAGTTTGACAGAAGTTGTTGAAAAATTGAACTGAGTTTTCAATTTTGAACACAGAACTTCATGATTAACAGAGTCAAAAGCTTTACTATAGTCAAGAAGTACTAGAAGCGTCACGTTGGATTTGTCTGCATGTTTACGTATATCTTCCGAGATTTTTAGGATTGCCGAGGTGCAGCTACGTTTTATTCTGAATCCCGATTGGTTGTTGTTAAGTAGAGCATTATCACCTATATAAGCGTTTATTTGGGCTGCCATAATGTTCTCAAAGGCTTTAGATAAGAACGGTAGAATTGATATAGGTCTATAATCCTTGTTGGCTTTCATAATTGGGATAATTTTTGAGATTTTCCAACAGTCAGGAAATGCGGATGTTGTTAATGCAGTGTTAAAAATGTGCGTAATGTATGTAAGAATTTTAGGAAGTATTATTTTAATGAATTTAGGATTTATTTCGTCTAGTCCGATTGCGTCTGATTTAATTTTAAGAATATTGACGAGAACTTCATACTGATTAACACAAACAAATCTAAAACTATTATCACAGAAATGTTCAGGTACTGAATTCAGGTACAAATTGTTATCGTCGATTTCAGGTACATTGCATTCTGAGAGTTGTTGCTTTAGCTCTTCGACATTAACATCCTTTCAACATGGAAATCGATAGATATCGACGTCTCACAACAGTAACTAAATGTTTTTTAAATACTGAAAACGTAAACAAACCAGATAATATAAACAAAACATTGAAACGACGGAAATTGTATTTTGGTATGCATAGATAGTAGTGAGTACCCACTGTATGCATGCAATGCATGCACATACAACTATACTAACGCACTCGCTCTAACCAGCTTTATTTTTGAGCATAGACATTCTTTTGTACATGGTCTCTGGCCACTGTGCAGCTGCGAACCACTCAGTTTGTGACACATTCTGAATGAAACGACGAAACGATATATAACCCATGTAGACAAATTATTATTCTTTTTTAAAATTAAAAATATATGGAAAATATTTCGCGAGCTCCAAACAAAAGTCTAAGTAAGTAAAGTTTGAGTGAAGGGTGGACGCGGAGGTGTCAACTAAAAAATCAAGAAAAGAATAGTGCACATAAAGTGTTTTCTATACACAAACAAACCTCCTCCCGCGTGGAGCCCAAAAGTTACAAGTCAGCTTGATCATTTCAAAGTCTCGAGAAGCAACACCCTAACTTCACAACTTACTTGGCAAAAATTCAAATTATAAATGAAACAAGAAAGGAAGCAACCTTTGACAAATCGAAGTTTATATACCCTTGCAGTTATTACAAAACGACTACATTTCGATTTCTATGACTATATTACTAAAAACAATTAATCTATATCGATTTGCTGTGCATTTTGCCATCGTTTCTATGGCCGATTTTGAAAAAAAATTAAAGCGTAATTCTGATATAGTAAATAATTACTATATCTGAAAGGAGTATTTTAATAAATAGAAAAACAGCAAAATAACACATTTTTTTTAATATAAAATGTTTTAATTTTTTTATTATCAAAAATTTGTAAAAAAAACTACTTTATGAAAAGTCATATAAATACGAATCTAATCAGAGAAAATAAAATCATATTTTGAAATGGAGCCAACTGGCTGCCCAAATCCGTAAAATAAAAGACACTTGTGATAAATTCGATTAATGTATAATACAAATCAGGGTAATAATGACAATAGATCCTAGTAAAGAGCTAGATTCAGCAGACCAGAAATAGGCTTTGAGAAGAAGATTCAGAATCTAATGAAAATATTGACATTAAAGAAAAATATCTACACGATCTAACGATTCCTCGGTAATATCATTACAGGAAATAGAACAAGAGAAGAGGAAAAATTGGATTTAAAAACAAGTGTAATGACATAACAAGAAAGGAAAGCTAACTTCGGGCGGAGCCGAAGTTGATATACCCTTGCAGAATACTCTGTAAATTATATTCTCCAAAATTATTCATATGATGCATTCTTAGTACTCATAAAAAATCCCAACTTCCTAACTTTAAAAACACCAACGTTATGGCTTTTCCGATCGTTCAGTTATATGGCAGCTATATGCTATAGTCGCCCGATCCGGCTCGTTCCGACTTATATACTACCTGCAATAGAAAGACAACTTTTGGGAAAGTTTTAAGCAGATAGCTTTAAAACTGAGGGACTAGTTTGCGTAGAAACGGACGGACGGACAGACGGACGGACAGACGGACAGACGGACATGGCTAGATCGACTCTCCTGGTGATGCTGATCAAGAATATATATACTTTATAGGGTCGGAAATGTCTCCTTCACTGCGTTGCAAACTTTTGACTGAAATTATAATACCCTCTGCAAGGGTATAAAAACAAACATATAGTCAGAGCCAGTAGGTGCTTAGATGAAAGACATTTCAAATGCCATCACAGAGTTTAACGGACAAAAACTACATCTTCGAGGATGTATAACAGCTTTAAGATTGGTAACCTAATAGCCGTCCAAAATCATAGGATCTACCCAATATGAAGTATAACTATAAATGTAATTATACAGAAATTCGCAGTAAAGGCAAAAATGGCAAAATTAAGCAGAGGGAAAAAACTCCTGAAATATTTTCATCAGAAATCGATAATTTACGAAAGCTCCTTGACGCTTCGTATATTGAGAGGGCCTACAAAACGAACATGCTGATCAATTTGTCACCTTCGCAATTGTCAAAATTGAGTCTTGTGCTCGCCTTTCGTCGCCGCTGTTGCCAGACTTCAGTTTGTTCTCATCGCTGCCGAAACTTCAGTTTGCTGCTCGCCCTTCGTTGCCGCTGTTGCCAATCTTCAGCTCGCTCTAGCTCTCGTCGCTGCTGAAACTTTAGTTTTGCCTTCTGTCCCTGCTTCGCCGCTGTCGGCTTCTACATTCTTCTCATTTGCACACTCATTTTGCACTAGGACTTAACGATGTTTATCATCGCTTATGTAATATCTACAATGGCAACATTTGAGCAATGTAAACGCCAACGGTCATTAACATTACAAGGAATATAACTCGCATTAAAACCCTTGCAACAACAAGCCTACAACCATAAGAAACCTTTTTACGAATCATTTCCCAAAAATTAAACTCATTTGGATCCCCAGCCACATCGGCATAAAAGGCAATGAGAATGCTGACAAAACAGCAAAAGAAACACCAATCATAACAGGAAAACTCAAATAACAACAAACTCACATTACATAGAACGATCCCTTCCAAACACTTGCCCATATTGCAACAGCCCACATTTAAGCATAGAGCTACATCCTTCCTTTCCGACAACCCAGCCAGCATCATAGCAAACCCTTCCAGCGAAAATATACCTAAAATAATTTCATTCCTCTAAAAAGCAAATCTTATTTGTTAAATTTAAACTTGTTATCATTCCCTTAAATTAAATTACTAGTGTCATCCCAGACGAGCGGAAGGCCTCAGCTGCTAATGCTCTTATCATAGTAAGTTCATAGTTTTAAAACTTAAGCTAGCTTTATATAAATAAATAAATAAATATTTATTTGTATTGTTTTGTTTAAATTAGAAAACTGTATTTTCCAGTGACAGTGCCGATAGCTTTTTTGGGCTATCAGAAGCGGATTCCCCCCATTGCCACAGCTTTCAATTTCAATTTATTTTAAAATGCTTTCCTAACGCTACAAGTTGATAACTTATAATTAGTGCGATGGTCACGTAGGACAAATTACTTATAAATACAGATTTGACATAGTTATTTGGAAGTTTAAATGGAATTCTTAAAATTAGGCTTAAACATTAAAGGTTAAAGAAAAGAAAAGGGTCGCTTTGTTGTTTTTTTTTTTTTTTTTTTTTTTATATTGTGCTAGTATCTTGTAGGTGTTATGTGAGTTTTGACTTAGACTGCGTGGCGCTGCTAATATTTTTTAAAGGGTTGGGGAGCTGGTTCCATAGCCTTATTGCGTGTACGAAAAACTCCCTTTCAGAAAGTAGAGATCTGTGTCTTATTTGAATGAGGTTATTTGCTCTTCTTGAGGAAGTGAATCTTAATGATTCAAAGAGATAAGTTGGTTCCCTCGTGTAAATTATTTTGTGCAGATATATTAAAACTCTTAGTTTCATCCAATCGGTCAAATTAAGTTCAAATATTCTATATGCATAGCTTGTAACATGGTCAAATCGACGTAGATTGAATATAAATCTTGCTATATTATTATATGCAACTTTTATTTTTGATGGCTGGCTGCATCGCAATTTGAAAAAATTTCTATCCCATAAAAAAGTTTCGGGATTAAACAGGTCTTGGCAATTAACATACGAACATTTATGGGTAACAGACTTTTAACCGGACAGAGAGATCTTAGTAAACCGTACGTTTTCCCTACAGCCTTATTTATATGGTCATTGCAACTAAGTTTATTATTGAATATGATACCCAAGTTTGTAGCATTTTCAACATATTTAATGGGCATGCTGTTTATCATCAATGGCTGCAGGTCAGCAATATTTACTTTCTTTTTTATATATTACGAGACATTTACATTTTGTTGGGTTTAGACCAAGGCCATTGTCTTTGGCCCAGCTGCTAACTATACCAAGCTCTCGATTGCATATATTCACACATTCGTTAATTCTACTAATGGGACGGCTAACATACATCTGGACATCATTTGCGTACATGTGAACATCACTATTTGACAACACACAGGGAAGGTCATTGACATTCAGAGTAAACAGTAAAGGTCCAAGAACTGAGCCTTGAGGCACACCACGTTTAAGGACTACAAGAGAAGACGAAACATTTGATATTACTACAGACTGCCGACGATTTTTTAGGTACGAGGTCATAAGTTTGACAGAAGTTGTTGAAAAATTGAACTGAGTTTTCAATTTTGAACACAGAACTTCATGATTAACAGAGTCAAAAGTTTTACTATAGTCAAGAAGTACTAGAAGCGTCACGTTGGATTTGTCTGCATGTTTACGTATATCTTCCGAGATTTTTAGGATTGCCGAGGGTCAGCTACGTTTTATTCTGAATCCCGATTGGTTGTTGTTAAGTAGAGCATTATCACCTATATAAGCGTTTATTTGGGCTGCCATAATGTTCTCAAAGGCTTTAGATAAGAACGGTAGAATTGATATAGGTCTATAATCCTTGTTGGCTTTCATAATTGGGATAATTTTTGAGATTTTCCAACAGTCAGGAAATGCGGATGTTGTTAATGCAGTGTTAAAAATGTGCGTAATGTATGTAAGAATTTTAGGAAGTATTATTTTAATGAATTTAGGATTTATTTCGTCTAGTCCGATTGCGTCTGATTTAATTTTAAGAATATTGACGAGAACTTCATACTGATTAACACAAACAAATCTAAAACTATTATCACAGAAATGTTCAGGTACTGAATTCAGGTACAAATTGTTATCGTCGATTTCAGGTACATTGCATTCTGCGAGTTGTTGCTTTAGCTCTTCGACATTAACATCCTTTCAACATGGAAATCGATAGATATCGACGTCTCACAACAGTAACTAAATGTTTTTTAAATACTGAAAACGTAAACAAACCAGATAATATAAACAAAACATTGAAACGACGGAAATTGTATTTTGGTATGCATAGATAGTAGTGAGTACCCACTGTATGCATGCAATGCATGCACATACAACTATACTAACGCACTCGCTCTAACCAGCTTTATTTTTGAGCATAGACATTCTTTTGTACATGGTCTCTGGCCACTGTGCAGCTGCGAACCACTCAATTTGTAACACATTCTGAATGAAACGACGAAACGATATATAACCCATGTAGACAAATTATTATTCTTTTTTAAAATTAAAAATATATGGAAAATATTTCGCGAGCTCCAAACAAAAGTCTAAGTAAGTAAAGTTTGAGTGAAGGGTGGACGCGGAGGTGTCAACTAAAAAATCAAGAAAAGAATAGTGCACATAAAGTGTTTTCTAGACACAAAAAAAATTCCCCCCCGCGTGGAGCCCAAAAGTTACAAGTCAGCTTGATCATTTCAAAGTCTCGAGAAGCAACACCCTAACTTCACAACTCACTTGGCAAAAATTCAAATTATAAATGAAACAAGAAAGGAAGCAACCTTTGACAAATCGAAGTTTATATACCCTTGCAGTTATTACAAAACGACTACATTTCGATTTCTATGACTATATTACTAAAAACAATTAATCTATATCGATTTGCTGTGCATTTTGCCATCGTTTCTATGGCCGATTTTGAAAAAAATTAAAGCGTAATTCTGATATAGTAAATAATTACTATATCTGAAAGGAGTATTTTAATAAATAGAAAAACAGCAAAATAACACATATTTTTAATATAAAATGTTTTAATTTTTTTTTATCAAAAATTTGTAAAAAAACTACTTTATGATAAGTCATATAAATACGTATCTAATCAGAGAAAATAAAATCATATTTTGAAATGGAGCCAACTGGCTGCCCAAATCCGTAAAATAAAAGACACTTGTGATAAATTCGATTAATGTATAATACAAATCAGGGTAATAATGACAATAGATCCTAGTGAAGAGCTAGATTCAGCAGACCAGAAATAGGCTTTGAGAAGAAGATTCAGAATCTAATGAAAATATTGACATTAAAGAAAAATATCTACACGATCTAACGATTCCTCGGTAATATCATTACAGAAAATAGAACAAGAGAAGAGGAAAAATTGGATTTAAAAACAAGTGTAATGACATAAAAACAAACATATAGTCAGAGCCAGTAGGTGCTTAGATGAAAGACATTTCAAATGCCATCACAGAGTTTATTGGACAAAAACTACATCTTCGAGGATGTATAACAGCTTTAAGATTGGTAACCTAATAGCCGTCCAAAATCATAGGATCTACCCAATATAAAGTATCACTATAAATGTAATTATACAGAAATTGCAAAACTCTATAGTCGATGAAACATTCGTAGTAAAGGCGAAAATGGCAAAATTAAGCAGAGGGAAAAAACTCCTGAAATATTTTCATTAGAAATCGATAATTTACGAAAGCTCCTTGACGCTTCGTATATTGAGAGGGCCTACAAAACGAACATGCTGATCAATTTGTCACCTTCGCAATTGTCAAAATTGAGTCTTGTGCTCGCCTTTCGTCGCCGCTGTTGCCAGACTTCAGTTTGTTCTCATCGCTGCCGAAACTTCAGTTTGTTGCTCGCCCTTCGTTGCCGCTGTTGCCAATCTTCAGCTCGCTCAAAAAATTTTTTTTCTAAATCCTTAATTTAAAGCAAGTAGCCACTAAACTGAAAACCTGATTTTTTACAAAAATTTCATAAGCACGTTCACACAAAGAAAGGCATGCATGAGAAATCTAGAAAAGGACCAGCATTGGAAGTAATCAAGGCGTTTTTAATAACTGACAAAAACTATTCCAAGGCTTTGCAGCGGCTCAATGAAAGATTTGATAGTTCAACACTCATCTTTCTCGAAGCCATAGCTGCGCTATTTAAACTCCAATCGACAAATCAAAGGCAATACAGCTTCATGGCTAGGTTGACAAGACTTCTGCTATGTATGAAGCAATTGAATCCCTGGAGACCGGATCTAATATTGCCCAAGCCATTTTGATCTACATCGTGAATGACAAATGCGACCAGCAAGCCCGCAACAAATGGAACGATTCATTGGATTTCAAAACTCTGCCAACTTTGAAGCAATATTCGAAGCTGCTGGACCGCCATTGCTAATATCTCCAATCAAGCAACCCCACATCCAAGCCATCCATCTCAAAATCTTTCGTGTGGGCATAAATCATCGTTCGCAATAACTCACGCTGCATGTGTGTTATGTTTGGATGCCCAACATTCAAAACGATAAGAACACCTTCTCGGTTTGAAACTGTTAAGAAACATTACTTATGTCTCAATTCTCTCGTCAGTGGTCATCGAATCACTCAGTGCTCATCAAAGAGTTTTTGCTGCAGCTGCAAACTCATCACACAATGTTGCACCACGAGAAGGACATTCCGGCCATAGAAGCCCGTCTTAACAGCCGCACAGCCAAAAAACCGATAACGTTTTCTCATCTGCACACTCAACCGTGTGAAGTTATCGTAGCCACTGCCGTGGTTCTGCTCAGAGAGATTCAAAATGGGAATTCGAAGCGTTGGAGACTCGTTAACTAATATAACTTGGGCACAACAACCATACAATCGCGTATCACAGATTTCCATTTCTTAGTTGAATTCTGTGTCATCGGCCACAGAGATTGACATCTCTTCCTGGAATTTGACAGATGATAGATTCCATGAATCTCGTCGCATCGATCTTCTATTTGGCGCTGAAGTTTTCTACCGTTCGATTGACGTTGGGCAAATAAGCCTCGCACCTCATTACTCCAAAAAAACAATGTTCGGCTGAGTAATCGCAGGTCGATATCAACAACAGCAGCAGCCAATTTCGGACTGTTTTATGTCAAGCGCAGTCTCCATTGATAACCACTTCCAAAAGCTTTGGGAGCTGGAATCTGTCGATGTTTCACCTGAGAGTCTACATCCTCATCACCAAATCTTTGAGGTGCTCTATACAAGCATTACAGTTCAGGACTCCCATGATCGCATTGCAGTCAACCTGCCCTTAAAGGATGATCCCTATCGTCTTGAAAATTCCTCTGGAGTGCCTCGTTGACGATTCTACGCAATTTCCTGAGTTCAGATACAAATATGTTTCATTCATACAGGAATATCAGGCGGTAGGTCACATGTCGTTGGTGACCAATCCAGCCCTTCATGAGTCAAATCTTCGTTTTACGTGGACGATCAACTTTGCAGAGCAGACGACATAAACATCTTGCGACTCATCAAACAAGAAGTCATCGAAGTTCTTCAAAGAGGGAAATTTCCGTTGACCAAGTGACACTTAAACTGATTGCAAGGCCACAAAGAGACTCAACACCTATGAGGACAACATTACGGAAGCATTCGGTGACATCTGGAATCAACTCGAGGATGCGTTTTTGTTCACATTTGCTTCTAAACAGTCAACCTTGCCGGCTACAATGAGATCCATCTTATCTATCGCATCATCACTTTTTGACCCTCTTGGCCTTTTATCACCGATAATCATCGTGGCGATAAAGATTCTTCAAGAACTGTGGATTCTCCACCATAAATTGGGCAAATCGGTTCCGGAATCCCTACATGATGCATGGACTGACTAGTTAGAACCCTTGAATATGTTGCCAACTCTTCAAGTACCTCGGTGTTGCCTGAAAAATGCCATGTAAAGAAACAGACGCTTCCGAAACTGGAATTGTGAGCCGCACCCTTACTCGCTCAACTACTCAACAAGGTCAACGGATTGTTCGGAGAAAGACTCATCCGATGGAGATTCGTGCCTACCCAAAATATCCCAGCCGATATTTGTTTAAAGCGAGTGCTGTGTCCATGTGTATATATATATATGCACCACATCGGGCTTAATAACCGCCCAACAAGACCCAATAAGAGAACATTCACAATGAGATTTCCAAATGCCAAAAGTTTGGCTGGCTCCAACTGATAGTCGAAAAACTGATTGGGTGAGCTTGGGGATTTAAGCTCCCTCAATAAACGAATACTAATTGGTAAACGTTATTAGGAGTGCGGAGCGGTATTTGAAGAAATCGCCTGGTGCTTGTTTTTTGCCCACTCTAGCTGCAACACGTGGAGCCGGCCTATCTCTCGAGCCGAGCCGCGTACAGTTTTCCAGAGCATCATAATATTAAAGATCCACACTTTACAGCCTAGTCGCTTGCAGCCGGATAAATTGAAGTTTCGGGCCAAGCTTTCCAACCGCTGAAAGACGTAAGGAAAACCTAGGTAAATAAAATAACCTAAGTAAACCCGACTAGGTCCAGTTAGTTATAATGTTTGCAGTTCATAGATCGATACACGTGTTGTACGGGAGATTCTCCTGATCATTTATGCGTAGCCTAGCCCCGGACCGTAGGTTAGCCATCACCACGTCTCACACGAGCGTCTTCGCGGATAAGCAGGCACCCCGGGTTCCCTGTACTATCCCTCGGTCTAGCTGTTGAACCTGCCGCCACTCAGCTACAGATTCACCATCTAATCTCGGCAGTCAATCTGACTGTTGCATCATTTTTGTAGTATTTAAAATAGATTTCAATTTTGTAGAAAATAAGCATATTAAACGGGTACATTATAAATATTTACATTATAATATTAGATTGACTGTTAACTAACAACATTATGTAGTTCACTCAGCATACATCATACAGCATACACACATCCGCATTTACATACACCGTCCACAGGCCTGTCGACTGCGCTGGAATAAAAATTTAAGTATTCATGTTGTAAGTACGGCATAGCCGACCGTGTGTTAACATCAATCTGAGCCAAGTTATATAATCGCTAGATTCAAGTTTCGACATCCGTACGATTTTGTTAAATATTACCTTATTTTTTTTTTTTTAATAAAACTTAATTGCTAACGTATATTCTTGAATGAAGAACATAAAAGAAGCCAATTATTCCCATTATATGGTTAATTTGCCATGGGCAAGTTAACGTTAAGTGAATCCTAAGCATGTGCCATGGGCAAGTTAACCAGTGGCGGATCCAGAGACGATTCTTGGGGGGGGGGAATTGAATTTATTGCAGAGAATATTTTTCTAGCAAACAAGTGAAATTTTCAGGTTCTGCGGTTCCAAGGGGGGGGGAAATTTCCCTAATTTCCCCCCCGTGGATCCCCCACTGAAGTTAACGTTAAGTAAACAAATAATCTTTAAGTCGTTTTGTACGCTTTTATGAATAAAGTATAATAGGAAGTACATTTTTTGTGAATCAGGACACCTGAAGTAATTAACAAGGGCATTGGCCACATACGCAAAGCGAACCTATGCAAACGAACCTCACACTTATTAGAAAATTAGATTCCTTGGGCTTTGGTTCAGTTAGTCAATAGTTCCCTACTCTGTCTACTATTTAGTTTATGTGACGGCGCGGTTCTCTAGGTAGCAAAACACCACTCCCATTTTTCCTGAGTTCAGCCGACCCTGTAGGCAGAGTACGCTACCAGATAGCCTCACACATTGCCCTGTTGGTTACATATTCTTTGGCGCCCAACGTGAGCGAACAGAAATCAGGAAAATACCGTATCTTGAGAAGATAACAGAGTTAACGCAAAGCAATATTCTGAAGTAAAATCCAAATTATTGTATAATTTCCTAATTTGAGCCTTAAGGTGATCCGACGGAATTCAGACATCGCACGTTCTTGCAGGTGCTGAACCTAGATTATTTTATCGCTCAATCTTTATTCCCTTATCAACACTAAATGAATTGTTTAGGAATTCGCACCAAGCAACATTATTCCTTTACTATTTAGATTTGATATACCTAGGAAAAGTCATTAGGATTAACTTTGTTGAAAATTTCTAGCAAGTACTCATGATTGTATTCTTAGAGATCAAACATAAAGTCATTACTGCTTTGAGATTTGTTTTAGCTGAATAGTTTTTAGCGAGACACTCAGCAGTCGTGCGCTTGCTTTCCCAATATTAAAATCTTTCGCCCAGCAGAAACTCTAATTTTATATTAATTTTTATTTGATGCACGGTTTCTAATCTTAGATCAGAGTTTTTTAAAATTTATAATATTTGGGAAAATATTATAATACTACAATACTTAAGTTCAACTTATTTAAGACGAGGTTGCAGTCACCGCTAGTGGAGATGAACTTTCGCTTTGTATTATTTGCAATGATACTGTGGTTATACAGTCTCGATCATGCTTTCGTGGAGTGCAGACGCGTTTCTCTAATTTCATTGTGAAGAGTCTATGGACAAGTCCACCTCCGTGGCAAAATTCATTACTTTTGTGAATCCGACTTCTAAAGTCGCTGTGTCAGTGAGCCAAAGCCTAAGCAAGTGCAAAACTCCGCTAGTTTGTTCAAATTCGAATTCGAATTTTATTTTGAACTTAATAACTTTCTCCCAATAAAAGAAAAAAATAAATTTGAATTTCATTCGCCTCTTGGAGGCTTTGAGCTGGGTTCCGCCCAACTGCGGGGCCTACGCCTTGCCCACTAGGCTACGATCACACTTTCCGGAATCCAGGCAAAGGGCCTGAATATTAAAGAAGTCGATAAAGCAGTATTAAGCAGTGCATAATACCTATAATGTCTGGTCTTTCGGACTCCGAACTGTCGGACATGGACACAGACCTGGAATTCGTCCAAGTTCCTCATTCGGTCAGTCCCAATGATTCTGAAAAAGCCAGTACTTCCACCGGCTTAAGACAGGTCAGCAGCAACATCAGCAACGGCAACAGCTCTACCAACAACCCTAGCAACAACCCTAGCAACAACAACGTTGTCCACACCAAAGTTGGCAACAATACCCGAAGCTACAACAAGAAATCCATCTGGCAGCCAGGAAAAAATTCCCTCCCACAAACCACCCCTAATTGTGGTTGATCATTGTGAGAACCTGAACGGACTTATTAGATCCACAGACAAGATCGTTGACCCGTCCAAATACTCCCTCAAATGCCATCCCAACAACTCTGTTTCCATTATAGCTGCAGATTCAGATGCATACAGAGCTCTAAAAAAATCCCTTACCCTTAAAAAAGTGCCTTACCATTATTGGCAGTTGAAAGAAGATATTTCCTATCGTGTAGTCATCCGTGGTGTCCATCATTCCGTTTCGGATGGAAATATTAAGGAAAGTATTATCTCGGCTGGACACACGGTTCGATTTGTCAATAGACCTAGAAGCCGCTTTGACAAAACCAAGTTCGTCAACCTGAACTCCCCTACAAAAAGGATGATGTCGTTCAATGTCATCGGTGCCAAGCATTTGGACACACAAAAAATCATTGCCAAAAACTCTTCAACTGCGTCAGATTTGGCCTGCAGCATAATAACAATAATGTCGGTCCTTGTTGCTCAGATCGACAAGATATTCCAAATGATGGTGTCGGTGATGGGACTTGTCACAAGACTGTTACCCCGAAATACTCCAGGAACAGCTCAATCATTAGCTGGATCTCTCCCAGTTAATGTAACACAACCATGAGTCAAATCCGCCTTAACATTGGTGTGTGGAACGCCGACGGACTTGCCAACAAAAGCCTTGAGCTGGAGCTCTTTGTGCATAGTCATAATATTGATATTATGCTGGTTAGTGAGACACACTTTTGCTCAAGGTCATACCACAAATTGTACGGATACGATATTTATGAAGCAACTCATCCTGCTAATAGAAAACGCGGTGGCTATGCAATTATAATAAAATCCTGTCTACAATGTTACCAGTTCTATAGTTTACAAAGTCCATATGTTCAATGTGTCACAGTCAAAGTCAAAACCAATCTTGGCGAGACAGCTATTTCGTCTATAAATTGTCCACCAAACTTTTAATGTTCTGCTGACGACTTTGAAAAGCACTTTGACGATCTGGGATCAAATTTCATAATCGCAGGGGACTGGAATGCTCACAAGCACCCGCGGTAGAGCTCTCGCAGACCTTGTTTAAAGATCCAATGTCCCGGTCCTTGCAATCGGAGGGCCTACGCATTATCCATATATCCGAAGAACACCAACAGCCATGGACTTTGCTGTCTACGGCGTGAGAAGCGTGCAGGATGCCATTCCCGACCACCAGTTTGGTTTTAGATATCTTCAGGGGACGCCAGAACAAGCACATAGAGTCGTCCAACACATTTTCAATGCTTTTGAAAATAAGCAATACAGTTCTGCTATTTTCTTCGACGTCACACTCCGGGCACACTTGTGACCACCTACGCTGACGACACTGCCTTTCTTGTGAACTCCTTCTGCCGAGTCGAGGCATCAAGGATCACCCAGGACTTCCTGGATTTGTACTGCAAGTGGACAAACGGTGGAATATTGCTAATAATGGAAGAAAGTCGCAACATTGCAATTTTACTATAAGAGGAAAGGTGCTTCCTAGAGTTGAACTCCACCATATCACCATCCCGCAATTACTCCAGGCGCAGTATTTGGGTCTGATCCTGGACAAGCGGCTCACCTGGAAAGGGCACATCCAGAAAATTGCAGCCACATGTCGCACTAAGCTCAGGAAGCTGAATTGGATGCTTAAGCCTACGAGCAAGCTCAGCCTTGGCAACAAAGTGTTGCTTTATAAATCCATTGTGGTGCCCTCAATGACCTACTGCATCCAATTATGGGGCATTGCTTCAGACTCTAATGTGGTTAAAGTTCAAAGAGTCCAAAACCGGGCGCTGCGCAGGATTGCAAATGCGCCCTGGTACATCAGGAACGACGCCCTAGGAAATGACCTCCACATTCCTTCTGTCAGGGAACAGATAAACCGCCACTCGAGTCGGTACAACGATCGATTCGCTGTCCACACCACCAGCTTCCCTGGCCAACCCGACGTGTAGACGAAGACTAAAGCGAAGACACCCCCCCGGGCTCTGGACAAGAGGATGACATGTTTCTCAAGTCCTTAAGCATTAACCACTTACTGTTAATTTGTTATAAAATTTGTTAATCACTTCTGTTATGTTTTCACGTTATTTGTTCTTTATTATTTTCAACGTATTATAACCATTTAGTTGGTTGATCAACGTTAATTAAATCTATATGTTAAACCAAAAAAAAAAAAAAAACTATGGTTATAGATACTGAACTTGCAGAAACTCCATGTAGACATAAATTTCACAGAACATGCGTGTTACTTTGGTTAGGAACTAATGAAACTTGTCCGCTTTGCCGAAGTGCTTGTACCCTGGTACAACTGATAACTTTTCCCTCTCAACCGAATAGGTCTTCTAATGATGGTAATAGGGAAGTTCGAGGTGCTTCTGCCAATCAAGCTAATGGTGCCGTCAACCGACCTAGACCAAAAACAAGAGCGAATTCCAATCGGAATTCAACGAATCAGAGAGCACACTCTGCCTTGAGAAGCCAAAACACAACACTTAGATCAACTGAACGTCCAAGCATTTCCGAAAATCGAGTACAGCAGTTAATCACAGACTCCTTAGAAGTCTGACTGATAAGATCACTACTACGGTGCGTAACCTTCAGTTGGCTAATAATTCCCAAAATCCGCGGAATGATATCCCTGTAGAGAATCCTGGTAACTTAAATCGATCCAATGCAAGCAGAGTAGATAGTAATCAAGCCTCTAGTATACGATTTCATTCAGGAGATCATTTGGCACAAGCCGTATATCGTCCTGACAAAGTTTCAAGCGTTTCTAATTGGCATGTGAAATATACTGGCATGGCCAATGACATACCTGTGTAAGACCTTATCTATAGGATAAATAGTTTAACTATACAATGCCTAAACACAAACTGGAATTTTCTATACCAATTACCAACGTGCTATTTTTCGGATCAGCTCTACAATTTTAGCGCACTGACGAAGAGAATAAGGACTCTCTTCGACATAGGAAGCAGAAAAGCGAAGAAAATTGTTCATGATTTTCTAGATGCCATCCTAACGATTGCAGATGCTTTGCGTGAGTCTATGTCTGACAGCGAACTAGTTACCAATGTTAGAAAGAACCTTAAACCGGAATTATGACTAAAATTATTACATGTTTTAACCCCAAACATTGCCTCCTTAAGAGCAGAGTGCCACAAGTACGAACGATTTCTTAATAGCATGGCAGGTAGATCGGCAGCCCGACCTCCTCCAAATCGGCGATTTGTAAATGAGCTAGTGCAGGTTGAAGAGTCTAGGGAAGAAGAGAATTATCAAAACCTGAACGACATAAAAATAAATGCGATGCGCAATGCTGAGCGCTATAAATGTTGTAATTGTGAGGAAACCGGCCACAGATATCATGATTGCCTCAAAGCCTACGCTTTTTTTGTTATGGTTGTGGTCGTCCTAACACTTATAAGCCTAGTTGATTGAAATGTAATGTAAACTTGTAGGAGGATGTCCATCGATTCTGACTGCTGGATATCCTGTTTCAAACTCAGCATCAGTAGTAGGTACTTCCATATTCTAATTTAGCTAACTCTCAACCTGACTCGACAACATCCAACCCAGAATTAGACAAACCCAACTGTGAGTTGAATAAAAACACTCCAGAGCCCTCACGAAACCTTAAAATTATCCCCTACCATGAACGAGTACGTAGCTATTATCTGCGTAGAGCGGAAATGTTTACACTACGAATTGATTCCGCCAACAAAACTAGATCGGCTACTCGAATGTGTTCATTTTGAAAACAGAAGCGCAAAATGAAGAAGTATGTCATACCCTCTATTGTTAGGCAGGACAATGACAACCGTCCCTACATCGCATTGGAATTATTTAACAAAACCTTGTTGGCCTTGCTTGTTAGCTCCACTATAACAAAAACGTAGTAGGTTGTAATTTGGCTAAGTTTATTCCTACAGATTATCCAGGGTTAAAGAAGTTAAAATGTTGTGTTCGTACAGCCGATGGTCAAAAACAAAACGTCACCGCTACCATTGTCGTTCCGATTCGCTATAACTCCTTATCTCAGGATGTAGAATTTTCAGAAGTACCCAGTATTAAACAAGATATAATCTGCGGAACGGATTTTTGAAAACTATTTGGTCTTGAAATATCCAGTGCAATTTCTGAAATTTCTGCCTCCAATGCTTTAAGTGACAAACTTCTGCTTAATGTAACTGATCGAAATCGATTACAAGCGGTTATCGAATTCTTTCCATCGTCTGACAAAAGTGGTTTAGGAAAAACAGACAATGAAAATATTAACCCTGAAGAGAGCGGACGTGTTTTGCGCGGGCTCCGGGAAAAGCTCAAGAAAGTGGATGTATTAAAGAAAAATCAATTTTAAATAAAAACTAAATTGGTAAACCACAAAATAGGCGAAAAGACGCTGAAACACATAATAAATCAGTGATATGATTAAATCTTCTTCCGCCTCACTGCGCAGGTATGTTAGTGGATAAAATTCAGAAGATCGGGATAACGTATATGTATATGGTGCAAATAGTTATGGTTATATAAAATGGTTATATGGTTATAATAAATAGTTTCCAATTGGGTCATCGGTCATTGATAACCTGAATCACTAGGTGAACAAAGGGGCGCAGGGCGAAAATAATATTTATATCAACCAGGCTTGTCGTTTCCTTTCATATAAGTTCACTCAGTTTTAATCATTGTCACTTCGCGTTTAATAGTTTTTGGGTTTCACTGCGCCGATTACACTGATCCACTAACCTTATTTCCTACCGACCGCGTTTTCTATCCCAGGTGTTTCTTTGTTTTTCTTAGTCCGCGTGCGCGACCGTACACCTCGAGGTACCAGAGCAGAGAGCGCCTCCGGAAACCGCCGTGTGGCCCTCTCGTCCTTTTGACCTTTTCCGTGCCAGATCAGTTTGGTATTTTCTCTAATTTCTAGTATTTTTCCCTATGGTTGCCACCTCGGGCGAATGGTGCGGAACCAAACTTAACCTATTTTGGTTTTATACCCCAAAATACATATGTACGCTTTCCAATTAATTACTTACTTACTTAATTTTATATCTCTTCCGTACTAATGATAATAATGCCAAACTTAGATAACTATTGCTTATATACATATTGAGGCGGTCTGGCCGTCAGGCAGGATCGTCACACCCCCCCTAGAGGTACCGTCGGTGTCGGTGCGGATGAGGTCAACTCCTCCATGAACGACCCGTCCCATCCGGTCCCCTGGATTTCGGCAAGACCTGATCGAGGACTCCGTCCTCCCATTCGGTGTCGTCCATTGGGTCCGAGTCCGCCGTACTGGCCTTTGCTGTCTCCGGGTTTTGGAATACTCGACAGAACAGTGGGCGATCCTCTATCCCATCCTCACTATCGGTCGCCAACTCACACTCCGCAAAACAATTCACATGGTGAGTCCTGGGGTGTGAACTCACGCGGTAACGCTTCGCCTCCTGTCTTCTGAGGTGAGCGCTGTGGTCCAACCGGGGATGTCTGGGCCGCCAGGACGCGAGTCTTCCTCGGCGAGCGTTGCCGGTAAGTTGGGGACGTCTGCATAGACTGGACACGGGTTGCTTCGGAAAACGTTGCTTGCAAGTCGGGGATGTCTGGGTTTCCTGCGCACGGGTCTTCTTCGGCGAGCACTGCGGTCGATGTGGGGATGTCGGGAACTCTGCCTGGGGACGGAACGTCGCGTCCCAATCCAGTGCGGGGGGCGGCGGTGGTGATGGAGGTTCGTCTACTTAAGGACCTTCGGCGCGTATCCAGGGTGTCTTAAACACGACCGACTTGACCTCGATGCGCATCATCGCGACGTGCCCTTCTCAGCGGCTGACTTGGTCTTCGACCGTACGATGACAGGAGTGCTCGATGGAAGGACGTTGGTGGGACTCAGTGTATCTCGGGTGACCGTCTCGAGGATCTCGCCTATTCCACGACTGTTCGTCGTCTTCCCGCGGTGTGTGATACCATGGCCCCTGTGAACGACGACCTCTCGTGTAATCTCGAGGCTCGTCGCGTTCGTCGCTGTCGCTCGCGTCGCTGGAATCGTCCTACACGTTGTACGCTGCCGAAGGTCGAGCGGGTCGCCGTGTCTCGCCGGGCTTAGGGCTCCACATGCCCGCAAACCGAGACCTACCCGTACCCCCAGGCTCCTGGTCGTCGGAAGACTCAGCGCCGTAGTGTGCGTCTTCTTCACCTTGGCCATCGTTGGTAACCTGGTCCTCTGCGACCTCTCCCTCTTCGTCTTCCGATGTCTCCGAATCCCCTCCGCTGTACCCTTCCGCGACCCACTCGTCGCGATCCGAAAGGTCGTGATGAAAACTCTCGCTATCGTCGGAACCATCCGACAACTCGATGACTTCTTCCATCTGAAAGCGGAGACTAAACTTATAGATACGAGACCCTTATTGTGTAAGCTCCCTACCTATCGGTGCAGTGAAACCTCGACTTAGAATACTTCGATAATAACATAGGGTGAGATAATACAATTCAGCTTAGAAATTACCGTATGACCTTCTACCCTACTTAACCTCTCATGTCGCCTCACTGGGTAGCCTCGTCATCTTCTTCTGCGGCCGCATTCTCGAAGTTCTCAGAGTAACAGGGTTTAAGCTGGCTTATGTTGGCGGAGCGTGAACGTCTTTCCCCTGTACGTCGCAACAGAACAAGGTTAGGGGATATGAACCTCATTACGGTGTAGGGTCCGTCATAT
This sequence comes from Drosophila kurseongensis, assembly GCA_018153305.1. NCBI lineage: Eukaryota > Metazoa > Arthropoda > Insecta > Diptera > Drosophilidae > Drosophila > Drosophila kurseongensis. The sequence goes on from JAECXX010000090.1 coordinate 3,025,709, forward strand.
TTGGGGGCCAATTTGGCGGCCGGTTATAGCTCGTCCCAGGAGCTTTGACTCCCTCGGTGACTTGGGCTACCATCGTCTTGACAGTCTGATCCGTCCTCTCGGTAGGGTTCTCCTGTAGACAGTATGGAGCAGTATATTGGACCTCTACCCCTATCGTGCGGAAGTATTCTGTCAAGATGGGACTGGTAAATTGAGTACCATTATCGCGGACGAACTTCCGAGGGATGCCGACCCGACCCAGTATCCGTTCCCGGAATGCCTTCTGAACTTGTCCGGCGGTAGCTTTCCGCAACGGGATCAACTCCACCCATTTGGAAAAGATGTCATGAAATACGAGGAACATGGTGTTTCCGTGTTTCGACCGGGGTAGCGGGCCGACAAAGTCGGCGCATAAAACGTCAAACGGTTCGCTTGTTACGCGGGTTAACATTTTGCCTGCCGCTTTCGTCTGGGCTGCTTTAAACTTCTGGCACGACTCGCAGCGCTGGACGTAACCCTTCGCGTCTCTAAACATGCCGGGCCAGAAATACCTCTGAGATAGTCGAGAAACGGTTTTTCGGACGCCCAAATGTCCGGCCGTGGGCGCCGTGGCATTCTTGGAGGACTCGGACTCTATTTGAACTAGGGACGCACAGTTTCCACGGGAAGTAATCCTCGTCATCAGCTCTGTGTCCCAAATTCCGGTATAGTTGTCCATTTTCCATCATGTAGTCTGAAAACTTCTCGGCGTATTCTCTTATCTTGCATATCTTGGATCCATTTACAGGGTGTCTCCACCTCGGCCATCTGTTGCAAGACTTCACAGGGTTGCCGGGATAACGAGTCCGCCACGTTATCCACGTTCAATTTGCCTCGACGGTACCGCACGTCGAACTGGAACTGTTGCAACTCCAGTGCCCATCTTGCTACCCGACCGGAGGGACTTTCGATGGTGTTCAACCATTTGAAGGCTAGGTGGTCGGTAACCACTTCGAACCGATACCCTTCCAAGTAGCACCGCATTTTCCTAATAATGCCCATATGATGGCCAGACACTCTTTTTCCGTCGTCGTGTAATTGCCTTCTGTGGCTGTGAGTCGACGGCTGGCGTACGCGATGACTCTCTCCTGGCCCTCGATATCTTGCGACAAGACTGCTCCTTGTCGAAGTCGGGACATCCTAACACGGAGGCGGTGATTAACCTTCTTTTCACCTCTTCTAGCGCGTTCTGTTGGTCGGGACCCCATGCCCACTTCCGGCCTTTCTTCAACAGGGCAGTCATTGGTTGTACCACGGTTTCGAAGTTAGGGACGAACCGTCGATACCAAGATACCATGCCCAGCCACTGTCGGAGCTCCTTGAGACAGGTAGGGGCCTTAAGGTTGGTAATGGCCGTCACTTTCTCCGGGTCGGTCTGGACTCCTTCGGCGCTAATCACATGGCCTAGGTAAACTAACCTCCGCCTGAAGAACGCGCACTTCTTTGGGCTTACATTCAGGTTTGCCCTCCGCAGCCTACGGAAGACTTCGCCCTGGTTGGCCAAATGTTGTTCCTCCGGGACGCCTATAACGATGATATATGTCCAAATAGGCGAAGGCGAACGATTCCATGTCCGCACCAATCACGCCATCCAAAGCGCGCTGGAAGGTTGCGCTGGCCGAGTGAAGTCCGTAGGGCATGACCTTCCACTGGTATAGGCCTCTACCCGGAACGGTGAAGGCCGTGAATTAACGGCTATCCTTGGCCATGGGTATTTGCCAATAACCGTGCTTTAAATCCAGCGTCGAAATGTACCGGGCGTGACGTAGTTTTTCTAGGATGTCGTCGGGCACTGAGTGAGCGTTCAATAATCAACGCACATGCGCCATTCACCCGTCTTCTTTTTGACAAACACTATGGGTGCGCTATGCGGACTCCGTGAAGGTTCGATGGCGTCTTCTCGGAGTAGTTCGTCCACTTGGGTGTCGATCACGCTCTGCATCGCTGGATTCCTTGGGTAGTACTTTTGTTTCAAGGGTTTATCATCTCGCATTATAATCCGATGCTCCGCCACGTGTGATACACCTTGAAGCTCCTTGAAAAGCGCCAACTCACGGGTGATGAATTCCCGCTGGTCGGGTCTTAGGTCATCGTCTTCCGTCATTGGTTCTCCACCCTCTGCTTCGTCGATTTCGTCCGGCCGAAAGTCCTCCAAGGACGGGGGGTACCTCCTCCTGGTTAATTCCATATGTTTCTATTTTCTCCTCCAATTCGGCGATCAAAGTCAGCGGGTCTGACGCTCCGTCGAATCGTAGATTCCATTTGTGCATCCGCTCGGCTAGCAAATGTCGGGGCAGAGTGATGGTGAGTGGAACTTCTGACTCGGGCGGTTTCGACACGCCGTGGTTTCCGGGGGATGGGACAATGAAATCTCGTGACGTGCCGGGATGGACTCCTCGAAGGCTCGTCAGTCTTCCGGGAGAAGTGTAGCCGGCGAAACACGGGACCTGACTCTGGCTAACTTGGGTCATCTTGGCTCCCGGCATGAACCCTTTGTTCCCTCCTAGTCGGTTCGGAGTTACAGCTCTCGAGCTGTACTGCTCCCGTAGTTGAGCGAGCCGTTTCCACACCGACTCTGGAAACGATACTGTGCTCACGAGTGTAGCGAACGCCTTCTGCGTTTCTGCTACGGTGCCGTCGGCGCTGAACCCGAACTCTAGTGCAAGAGCGGCTAATTTATCTTTGCGGCGGGCGTAAATCCATCGTACTCCTACGCCTGGGTTTTCAATCGAATCGGTTTCTTCGTATTCGCCTTCGTGTTAGCCATGGCTTATTGCGCGACTCTCGTAACCTTCGAGGTTACGGTAACATCGGAACACCAAGTCCTTTCGTGACGGATAATTCCACGGGCTGGACCTCCGGGCGAGGCCGCAGCCAGGTTCTGTTATGGGTGGCGGAGGCGAGACGGTCGTGAGACCAAAGAATCCTACAGGCTGGACCTTCGGGCGAGCCCGCACGAGAGGATCTTTGATAACCTGAATCACTCGGGGAACAAAGGGGCGCGGGGTAAAAATAATATTTATATCAACCAGGCTTGTCGTTTCCTTTCATATAAGTTCACTCAGTTTTATTCATTGTCACTTCGCGTTTAATAGTTTTTGGGTTTCACTGCGCCGATTACACTGATCCACTAACCTTATTTCCTACCGACCGCGTTTTCTTTCCCAGGTGTTTCTTTGTTTTTCTTAGTCCGCGTGCGCGACCGTACATCTCGAGGTACCAGAGCAGAGAGCGCCTCCGGAAACCGCCGTGTGGCTCTCAGCTCACAGAAAAACACCCAAAATGGGTTTAGTAGACGTGAAAGAAGTGGACTTCACAGCAAACGTCATAAATAAAATCGAGTCCAAAACTATGAATACAGATTTAACGAACATTTTATTATCAATCATTGTCTTTACTATGAGCGCATTTATTTTGTACAAGGCATATATGTTTCATGATAAATGTATATCAAAGAGAGCCATAAGTAAAAGCCAGGCTAATGATCTGGACAAAATATAAAATACATAAAGCGCCAACAATATTTATAAAAAGAAAATAAAAAAAAAAAACAAAACAACAAACCATCTAATATAAATAATTATATCCATATATTGATATATTGAATATAGATGTTATTTTATCCAATAATCTTATCTAATGTACAATGAAAATAAATAAATAAAAAAAAAAATAATAAATTTAAAATATGAATACTACAGAGTGTATTAGAATTACTCTTGATAGGGAACCCAACTTTCAGAACAGGGTATTATCAATAATCGAAAAAGGAGCTGAGCCTCTACTAATCAATGAATTCGAATATGAGTACTTGAATAGGTACAACTTAGGCTTTTCTCCCTTGATACATTGCTCAAGTACCCAGAAGGCGATAGTATTGAGCACCGTCCCGACCCTAAAAATTAAATCAGTTATTAACAATAACAAGATACTTGGAAGACATCTTTCATTGATGGTTTCAAAAATCTAGAAAATATTCCATTAAATAATGGAATGGGACGAATTATATAAAGAGCTAAATAATATAAAAATTGATTTTGACAGATCTTATAAGTCACTATCAAGACCCCGGCCAGCACAGCAAAACACTGTGAACAAGCATGCCGAAATATTTCCCGCTTCTATACAGCGCGTATACTAATACACGATCAGAGAGACAGGCTAAACCAAGCTCATTGGCCTCAGGTATCAAAATATTTAAACAAATTACGGGATAACCTAATAGCTATAAAGCAAAGGTACGACTTAACAATTTCAGTACCAACTATCCTAAACACACCGTTGAAGATAGAAGCTAGAGAAGAGTCAGAATCATCAGATCCACCAGTACAAGCTGAGGCTGACGACCCTATCTCTACAGATCCCGATATAGAGGAAAAAGATATAAACAACCTCACTATTCCGGCAGTCCTAATTCAATCTGAATTATCAGACCAGGAATCGACCGACTCGGATTCTCACAACAGCATTGTAGAAATAAATCCAACTACAATGGCTGAGGAGATAATTGCCCAAAGGGCATATATTAAAGAAATATCGAATGCCATCCCGGAGTTTAACGGGCAAAGAATACACCTTCAGAGATTCGTAACAGCTTTGAACTTGGTTAACCTTACGAAAGGTACATTCGAGGTTTTGGCTGTAGAAGTCATCAAATCCAAAATAATTGGATCGACATTATACAGAGTCCAAAACGAAACCACAATAGAAGCTATAATTAAAAAACTGCAACATACTATATTCGGAGCAACATCCGACGTAGTTAAAGCCAAAATGGCAAAAACAAGCCAAAAAGGTAAAACTGCAGAAAAATTCTCCACAGAAATTTAATACCTACGAAAGCTCCTAGAAGCTTCGTATATTGATGAAGGCCTATCGGCCGAGCACGCTGACAAATTCACCACCAAGGAAGCCATCACCACAATGGTCAAAAATTGTGAGCATGGCCTGACAGGCAATGCCAATTCCATATTGTACACCCAACGTGGAAATAATTATCGCTGTAATAATTATAAAAACAATTATCGCGGTAGAGGTAATAATCGAGGTAATTATAACAATACCAGATATTATCAGAATAACGGATATAATTAAAACAATGGTTATAACAGAAATAACAATAACCAAAATAACAATTATTACAGAAACAACAACAGTGGTGGAAACAACAGCGGCGGAAACAGCCGTGGGGAAAACAACAACAACCAAAATAACAACGTTAGGGTAGCACAAACAAATTCGGGAAACCTTTAGATACACGACAGTAAACAACATCAAAATTCACACTCTAAGCCTCAGTCAAAATACATTCGTCACTTTTGTGAACGTAGCAACAGGAAAAGAATTAGTTTTCCTACTAGACACAGGTGCGGAAATATCCATATTAAAGGACAATTCCGATAATTTTCAAAACATTCAAGAGAATCACATCATAAACATACAGGGAATAAGTCAGGAAGTTGCCAAATCAAACGGCTTAACTTCTATTGAAATTCAAACTTCTAAGTACATAATTCCACATGATTTCCATATCGTAAATATGCAATTCGCTATTCCATGTGATGGAATACTAGGAATCGATTTTATCAAAAGATACAACTGTCAATTAGACTTCAAGCCGTCTGAAGACTGGCTTATAATAAGACCAAATAACCTAAAATATACAATTTATGTTCCAATAGCATACAGTTCTGGCAACAACTCCCTAATTCTGCCAGCAAGATCCCAAGTCGTCCGAAAAATCGAAATATGTATTAATTCCTTATCAAGAAATTCAGCATGGTATCTATATCGCAAATACCATAGCAACAGTCCAAAATGCATATATAAGATTACTAAATACCACAAACACAGATCAAGTAGTTTATTTCAAAAATATTCATCATGAACCACTTTCAAACTACGAAGTAGTAACAACGGACTTAGAAACAAGACAAAAAATTGTATTATCCCAACTTGCAAAAAACTTCCCGCCTCAATTCAATAAACAACTTACAGCATTATGCACCCAGTATAGAGATGTATTCGGACTAGAAGCCGAATCGATCACTACCAATAATTTTTATAAACAAAAGCTGAGATTAATTGATGATGAACCCGTATATATAAAAAATTATAAAAATCCTCATAGTCAACAAGACGAAATTCAAAAACAATTCCAAAAACTCAACAATGATGAAATAGTGGAACCCTCTGTATCACCTTATAATAGCCCACTTTTGTTAGTACCAAAAAAGTCACTTCCAAATTCGGAAAATAAATAATGGCGATTAGTAATTGACTATCGTCAAATTAATAAAAAACTCTTGTCTGATAAATTTCCACTCCCTAGAATCGATGATATTTTAGATCAACTAGGTAGAGCAAAATGCCTTGACTTAATGTCAGGTTTTCATGAAATTGAACTGGAAAAAAGTTCACGGGATATAACATCCTTTTCAACAAACAATGGTTCGTATCGCTTCACGCGATTACCATTCGGTTTAAAAATAGCGCCAAACTCTTTTCAGAGAATGATGACTATAGCTTTCTCTGGATTACAACCTTCGAAAGCATTTCTTTATATGGATGTCTTAATAGTCATAGGTTGTTCCGAAAAACATATGCTCAAGAACTTAACTGATGTTTTCGAGAAATGTAAGAAACACAACCTAAAGTTACATCCTGAAAAATGTTCAATTTTCATGCATGAAGTCACATTCTTAGGACATAAATGCACAGATAAAGGAATCTTGCCCGACGACAAAAAATACGACGTAATTTAAAATTATCCAGTCCCACATGATGCGGACAGCGCTAGAAGATTCATTGCGCTCTCTAGAATAACCATCACAGACTTAAAAAATATACAAACAAACAATACAATTCTGAAAGTCACTACCAGAAACCAAAGTAGACAAAAATCCTGCGCAGGAAAAGAACAAATAGAATTCAATAAGCAATCTATAGAAAAAGCTTCAAAGGCCAACGTATATGAAGTCATTAATAATGATGAAGTACGTAAAGTAGTGACTTTGCATGTAAATAATAAAATGTGTATATTCGGAAAATAAATATTTAAGCACAGAAAGAAAATTAGAGCAAGATATGATGTTAGCGATTTGTATACTAATGGAACCATTGACTTTGGTCAGTTTTTTCAAAGGCTTGAAAAGCAGGCCGGTATTCACAAAGACAGCCAACTCAAAGTGGCACCGTGGGAAAATATCTTTAAACATGTTTCAATTGATAATTTTAAAATTATGGGCAATAATATATTGAAATCATTGAGAGTAGCGCTACCTAACCCGGTGACCGTAATAAAAAATAATAAAGAAAAATAAGCTATTGTCTACATTCCATGATGATCCAATACAAGGTGGTCATACATGCATTACAAAAACCTTGGCCAAGGTCCAGAGACACTATTACTGGAAAAATATGTCCAAAGACATAAAAAAAAAATAAAGAAATGTCCTAAATGCCAAAAGTCGAAAACGACTAAACATACTTAGACCCCACTAACTATAACCGAAACTCCAAAAAGAGCTTTTGATATAGTAATTGTAGATACTATTGGTCCACTTCCAAAATCTAATAATGGAAACGAATACGCAGTAACACTCATCTGCGATTTAACTAAATACCTAGTGGCTATACCTATACCAAATAAAAGTGCAAATACAGTAGCAAAAGCTATTTTTGAAGACTTTATTCTGAAGTACAGTCCAATGAAGACGTTCATTACGGACATGGGAACAGAATATAAAAATTCAATTATTGAAGATCTATGTAAATACTTACATACTAAAAACATAACTTCAACTGCACACCACCACCAGACTGTAGGTACCGTCGTTCGTACATCTCAGTTGACAAAACAGATTGCGATGTATGGCTGCGATACTTCGTCAATTGTTTTAATTGTTTGTGGAGACTTTCACAATTCCGCCAATTGCCCTGCCAACAAGGAAGACCACCAAAAGAAGAAATGTAGAAACTGCGGAGGAAATAACACGGCAAACTACAGGGGCTGTCTGGTCTACAAGGAGTTGAAAGACCGCATGCGACGAAAGACAACAACGCCCCACCAAAACACTCAAAACGTGTACTCAAAAACGAGGCCGGAAGTATTTTTCGGGACGTCTGCAAGATCCTCATTTGGTCAGCTAAATACGCCGATGCCCTTCGAACAGGAACGGAAAACCCACTCCAGTCTTATCTATTAAACGTTCAGCAGGTCCCAGGACAGTCACAAAGCCCACTGGAAGCTATGATGGTTACTATGCAACAAAGTCTGATGGAATTTATGTCCTTCATGAAAACGACCATGCAAACACTGGTTCAAAACCAGAACATGTTGCAGTTGCTTGCAGCAAAGCAGTCAAAATAATTGATGGAAAATCTACGAATAACAATGTGGAACGCCAATGGCGTTTCCCGGCACAAACATGAAATAACACAGTTCCTCAAGTTCCACAGTTCCAAGCTCAACTATTTTGTTGACTAGGGCATTCGAGATCTTCTCCCCAATAAAAATAGGTGGGGGCTTTAGTTTCCTTGGGGCTAATTGTTCAGACTCTGTTTCAGGCTCCGCCAGAATGGAAAATCTATTTTCATCTAATGGCCCGGGGTTTTCAGGGACTTTGTTGGAACGATTTATTTTCGGCTTATTGCCGTCCGAGTTTATTTGGGGTGTTAGCTTGCGCTTGGAGATATTAATGTAGCGATCCATGCCTGTCTGCATGGCCGAACCCGCTTGCAGAGTTGTCATTTCTTCTACCGTAGCTTTGTTTTTGCCGTTTGCACCGATTTTCGCATTTGGTTGTGTTCTTGCTTTACCCGCAGCACAAGAAGAGAGTGGAGTCGTTATTGCATTGTTGGCGACAGAGACCGTTGTAGTAGTCGTAGTAAATGCCGTTGTTGTTGCGCTAGGCGGCAGAAGCTATGTTGGAGTCTTGCATTGCTCACTCCATGGCGTTTCAGCGGTGAAAAGCAGGGCGGGAGAGCAAGAGCTAGCTCTCTGGTTTTCGGCAGTCAGTAAACTTGCACCTTCATGCACTTTCGGTTCTAGAGTATTACTCGTCACCGTAAAATAAGCATTGTTACGGGCCAAAGAGAGACGACGTTTTTCTTGCTCTCTCTGAATTTTCGTCTTCGTCTTGTTGTTTTTGTCGTTGAGTGCGCTGATCCACGTTCTTACTCATTTGTTTATCGTTAGTGCGTAAAGATTAATTATTTAATTGATTAAAACTTTAGTTTACGCGTTTATTAATTTTTCGAACGTTTTCGGCAGTTTAACTAATTGTTTTTCCGGAGCGTTAATAAAACACGTCTGCATGCAGCCGAAGTTAATATGTCTTCTGTCCTACCACAAATTGAATCGGAAACTATATCCTTACCAACATTGCTACAGCCACAAGAGATCGCGAAAGTGATCGGGGATCTGAAGCCGAAAAAGGCTCCGGGCAGGGACCTAATAACAGCAAAAATTATAATTGAACTTTCAAACTCTGCTCTTGAGGCTATTTGTAAACTTTTCAATGGGATCATACTATCATAATGATACCGAAGCCCGGAAAAGACAACACAATTCCTTCATCCTACAGACCAAAAAGTTTACTATCGTGTCTGTCTAAATTGTTCGAAAAATGTCTTTTTACTCGCATAATACCATCTCTGGAAGCACACAATGTTATCCCGGCACATCAATTTGGCGTCCGTCAAAGACATGGTACAATCGAACAAGTTAACAGAATAACATCAGAAATCCGCAATGCCTTTCAGAATCGGGAATATTGCAGCGCAATATTCCTCGATGTATCTCAAGCTTTCGATCGAGTCTGACTCGATGGTCTTATGCATAAGATCAAAACACACTTGCCTAGATACACTCATAAATTACAGAGTCTTCGCAGTAAGGTGCAACACAACAACATCTGACGAATACATATCCGAAGCTGGAGTCCCGCAAGGAAGCGCACTAGGGCCTACCCTGTTCGTCCTATATACAGCGGATATTCGTACAAACGAGCAGCTAACAACATCTACGTTCGCTGACGACACTGCAATCCTAAGTCGTTTGAGGAGCCCAAGCCAAGCAACAACACAACTAGCCAGTCACCTCATCGTAGTTGAGAGGTGGATATCTGATTGGCGTATTAAAATAAATGAACAAAAATGTAAACACATAACGTTTACTCTCAACAGGCAAACATGCCCTCCACTATCATTGAATAGTACTCCTATTCCTCAAGTCAACGAAGTAACGTATCTCGGCGTCCACCTAGACAAGAAACTACATCTAAAACTAAAAGCCAGCAGCTTCCACTGGATATTAAACATTCGGTCGCCCTGCGTCTGGACTACAAGGTCCTGCTCTACAACTCTACTCTCAAGCCTATCTGGACATATGGCTCCCAGCTATAGGGGAACGCGAGCAGCAGCAACATTGACATCATACAGCGCGTACAATCGAAAATCCTGAGGACTATCACTGGGGCATCGTGGTATATTCGCAACGAAAACATCCACAGAGACCTCGGTATTCTTGCAGTAAATAATGTAATTGACAAACAAAAGACGACCTTCAATAATTCTCAGGTCCGCATTCAGTACCAGTCTTATGACTGTTAGTTAGATTACTATAAGATTTGATACACTTATTGTTAGTATCCGAATGGAGAAGATTCAATAAATAAATAACAAAGCAATTTCAAAAAAAAAAAAAAGGAAAAACAGCAGTAATTTAACATCATATTGACACCGGTGCAGCGAAGGCTATTGAGCAAAGATATTACAACCTATCTCCAGCCAAAGAGTTTCAGTTATGCCAAGAAGTAGACCGCAAGATTAGTCTTGAAGCGCCCGCGTCCTCATGGTCTTTGCCGGCAGTCCTTGTCTAAAAACCAGACAAAGTGCGAATTTGTATTGATTCTAGAAAGCTTGTGGAATCCGAATTCTTTCAGTCCTCTAGCTATTCATAACTTATAGAAAAGTTATCGAAGTCTCAACTACCGGATTTTCAAGTCAAAGATGCTTTTCTTTATCACAGGGTTGGTTTCTTTAACAGTGGACATTCGCACTTACATCAAGAACTGCGAAATTTGTAGGACATCAAAATACCCCACTCAGAAACTTAAACCACCAATAGGGCAGCAAATTGTTAGCGAGCGAGTATTTCAAAGTCTCTATATAGACTTTATTGGTCCTTTCCCAAGAACGAAAAGAGATTTCGATCATCTATCAAAATTCACGTTTCTAAAACCGGTAAAAAAGCTTACTACTCAAGTCGTTGTGTCATACATGAAAGAAGACATTTTTTATTGTTACGGAACGCTTGAGGTTATAGTAAGCGATAATGGCTCGCAATTCAAAAATCATGAAATTCCTTCTTTTCTCTCTAAGCATGGTCTAATAGGTCTATCAATGCTGCATTAAGAGCCTATACCCGCACTGCAGTATTCCCTAAGCTCGAATGCAGTTCGTATTTATGTTGTTAATCTGCTGACTTGTTCTATTGTTCCATGGCTTTCTCGAAAGCCAAATTGGTGTTCTGGAATAACGTTGTTCTCTTTCAGATATTGGGTTATGCGCGTCAAAAGGCATTTTTCGAGCAGTTTTGACAGACACGATAGTAAACTTATCGGTTTGTACGAAGCTGGTATTGTGTGATCTTTTCCTGGCTTTGGGATCATTCTGATTGCCGATTTTTTCCATTTTTTTGGGAAATAGCCAAGTCGTGTAATCCCGTTTAAGAGTTTACAAATAACCTTGTAACGAACTGATTTTGTATGTCTGCTCGCTACGAGTATCGTGCGGCTAGCTCAGAAGATGTGTGTTGTTCGTCCCACCAAATTATATAAACGTGACCGCCCGATTGTCTAATGAGAACGCACAGAAAGTTAGGGTGTTTGTATTAGGATCTTTATTCGCCGACTTGTCCCTCGGCTTGGGACTAATGGTGACAGATGGTTGTCTCAGCTCCTTCCTTGAAGAATTGTGGTCGTTCCACCGTCGCTCTCCGCTGTCTCGCTGCTCGCTGCTCCGGAACGCCTCCGCTGTCGCTGGCTTCGGGGCTATGAGGGTCTAGGGATGCGTCACCGTTCCCAGACTAGGGTGAACAGGCACCGGGCTCTCAAAGCGTACGCCTTTCGCAGCCACAGCCTCCTGTCCCTGGATCTGTCCCGGCCGGTCACACCAGACGCCTACACAGTTTCTACCTGACGGTTCAAGCATACGCCGGAAGGCCGCCAATGCAGTCCCTGTGGCAGGACGCTAGGTTCAAGACGAACGCTTCCGCCCTCGCCTCTTAGCCGTGGACTGGACGTGTTGTAATATGGCTTGGTTTCTGCTGGGCCTGCGATGACTGCTCGTCGCTCCTTGTGTCCTCGATGTCCTTGCTCTGCTCACGGTGCGAAGTCCTGGTGGCGTGGTCTGCGTGCTCTAGTGAGACTAGGTGCAGCGGGTCTTTGGCTTTCGAGATTCGATCAGTTGCCTGTCTAGGACTCTGGCCTCTCGAGACACCCGTGGTTCAGACGCGCGTCCTTCGTGGCTAGTCGCACCAGGGCCTGCACAATTCTCGCCTGTCGGTTCAGGCGTACGCCGGAATTCGACAAGGCAATTGCTTTCGCACGGCCGCTAGTTCTGGACAACTTCCCTTTCGAGCCCACGGTTCTGTGTCGAAGGACTCCTTCTATTCACTTCTGTCGGACTCGCCGAGCAATACGCCAAGCTCACGGCGCGACAAAAATTAGAACAGAGCGCCTGGACTTAGCCGCGTGATGCCTCAAGGACCTCAGCTACCTGTTTCTCAGCTCGGAGACTTCAACTCTAAGTCCCGAACATCTTGATGTAGCGATCTTGCTCCTGTTGACTCGGCGCGGCTCTGCTTCCTCCTGATGTTGACTTGACTTGTGTTGTTCACTGATGTGCTGCTTGTCTACTGATCTTGCTGGATTGACTCCTTGTGATCGACTGATCCTGCTTCCTGCACTCGGCCTGCTTATATAGGCCGGCGTATCCCGTTAGTTCTCGGCTTCTCCTTTTTCGGTTTTGCGCACGGCACCATGCTAGGGTCCAAAGTCCGCCGTGTTCTACCGTTACTTCTTCTCTCCAAACTCTCTCTCTCTCTCCTCGTTCTCTCCAAACTCTCTCCAGCCGTATTCTCCAAACTCTCTTCTCGTTTCTCTCCAAACTCTCTCCGGCTGTATTCTCCAAACTCTCTCCAGCTGTATTCTCCAAACTCTCTCCAGCTGTATTCTCCAAACTCTCATTTATTTGCGAGGAGTTATTTAACTCCTCACATTCTCCCCTTTCTTCGGGAACGAAATGAGACTTGCACCTCTTCTCCGGCTGTTATCTTGGAGTTCTCTCTAGATCCGCTGTTCCGGATCGCTGATGTTGGTCCTCCTTCCCTCGACGTAGCTCCTTCTCGTTTTATGTATTTCCCGCCCCAAGATGTTTCCCCCATAGACTTGATTTTCTTCTCTCCGGCTGTCTTCCTTGTAAATCCTTGTAGCCTTCGAGTCCTCTTGCTCCTTCAAATGGTTCCCTCGACGCTCACAGCTCGTACCTGAGTTCCACAGCGTCGATGTTCCATTCCTTTTCCCGCCCGAGATATTTCCCCCACAGACTTGACTTTCTTCTCTCCGGCTGTCTTCCTTGTAAATCCTTGTAGCCTTCAAGTCTTCTTGCTCCTCCAAATGGTTCCCTCGACGCTCACAGCTCGTACCTGAGTTCCACAGCGCCGATGCTCCATTCCTTTTCCCGCCCAAGATGTTTCCCCCATAGACTTCTCGCGTTCTTCGTATCTCCTTTGAATGTCCCGCCCAAGATGTTTCCCCCTTATGCTTCGCGTTCTAAGCATCTCCTTTCCTTCGTTGTCTGGTCACACTACCGCCTTCCCGATCGGTTTTCCAGCCGATCTCGATGATTTGAATTATCGCAGCGTTGCCATCCGCTGGTGGCGATATTTTATTTTGTGTGACCCTTCCTGGCGGCACAAGTTCTGTGTTCTCCAGTGTTTTCTGTGCCCATCGATCGACACTATCGTCCAGTGCCAATCGACCGCTTATTTATCAAAGCGCCCCCATCCCTTTAAGAGCGACATCACTGCTCTTGTACCGTTTCTGTTTGCTGCTGCTTAAGCTCGCCAATGTGAATCGTCCGCTCTTTCTTCGAATGTGTGTGGCATATTTTGCAGATTACCGGCGAGACGAAATCTACAACCTGGTAAGGACCATCGTACCTCGGGGCTAGTTTTGCAGCAAACCCTTCGGCTGCTTTGGATAGGTGGTGTTCTTTGGCCCACACTATGCTGCCCACCTCTGGTGTCCACTGCCTCCTCCTCAGATTGTAATGTCTGGCTTGGTCCTAGGATGCTTTTTCCATATTTCGCCTTACTATTTCGAAGATTTCTTTCAACTTGGCGACCTTCTCATCTGGCGTCTCTGTGTTTCTCCCAGAATCTAACGTTTCTCTGTCATATAATGCGTTTGGCAAACGGGGTTCCCGGCCTTGTGTGAGAAACGCTGGGGAGGCTCCAGTTGATTCAGATATGCTTGAGTTCACTGCTAGCATAATCTCTGGCCAGTTCTCGTCCCAAGTTCTGTGATCTTTTCCTGCGAATTGAGCTATCATCGTCTTCACCGTACGTTTAGCCCGTTCTGTTGGGTTTTCCTGCGGTGTGTAGGGCGCCGTGAATTGTTGTTTTATTCCCATTTCGCTAAGAAATCTTTTAAAGGATCGACTGGTGAACTGTACTCCGTTGTCGGTTATCACTATCTTTGGAGCCCCGAACCTTGATATTATGCGTTCTCTGAACGCCTTCTGTAGGGTCTCTGCCGTTGCTGTTGTTAGTGGTACAATTTCCGTCCATTTAGAAAATCGATCAACTAACACCAGTATCATTTGATTTCCATGCTTTGATCTAGGCAGTGGCCCGACGAAGTCCGCACATACTGTTGCCCATGGTTCCTGGTTCTCCTGGTACCTGAGTTAGCATTTTCCCTGCAGCCTGCAGCTGATTGGGCTTGTATTTCAGGCAAACTTCACACTTGCGTACGTGGATCCTGGCGTCTCTGTGCATTCCTGGCCAGTAGTATCGGGTTGCCAGGCGTGCTATTGTTCTTCTACTCCCAACATGGCCAGCGGATGGGGAGTCATGGTTTTTTCTGTTTGTTTTAGACCCTGCGGAACGCACAGTTTCCAAGCCACGACATCTTCATAGACCGCTCTGTGAGGAATGTGCCTATAGAGTGACTCGCCTTCCATTACATAATCTGGATATTTTTGTGGTTGTGCTTTTATTTTCTCCAACATACTCCTGATCCAGCTGCAGCTATTGGTAGGTTTTTCTGATGCGTATTTTATGGCCCTAAGTGTCTCCGGCAACGGTTGTCGGGATAGGGCGTCTGCCACTACGTTCAGCTGTCCTTTCCTGTACGCTACCTCGAAGTCGTACTGCTGTAATTCCAGGGCCCATCTTGCTATCCTTCCGGACGGGCTTTCTATGCTGTTTAACCACTTTAAAGCCATGTGGTCTGTAACCATTTTAAAATGGTAGCCTTCCAAATACGGCTTCAGCTTCCTGATTGCCCACACGATTGCCAAGCACTCTTTTTCAGTTGTGGAGTAATTTTTCTCCGCGCCGTTTAGAGTCCGGCTTGAGTATGAAATGACCCTTTCGCCGTCCTCTGTCTCTTGAGTCAGGATTGCACCTAACCCATAGTCGCTGGCGTCCGTCTGAAGGATGAACCTTTTCTCAAAATCTGGGCACGCCAGCACTGGATCGGCTACTAATCGTGCCTTTACCTCTTCGAAGGCCTGTTGGTGTTCCGGCGTCCATGTCCACTTTGTGCCTTTGCGTAGAAGATCATTCAGTGGTCTAACTATACGCGCAAAGTCTGGCACAAATCGTCGATACCATGAAGCTACGCCTAGGTATTGCCGTAGTTCGCGTACTGTCGACGGTGGCTCTAGTTCGGCTATGGCTGCTACCTTCTCGGGATCTGTGCCTATCCCTTCGCTAGTAACGCGGTGTCCTAGGTAAAGCAATTCTTGCTTGAAGAATTTGCATTTATCGGCGTTTATTCTTAAGTTTGCTTCCTTGAGGCGCCTGAACACTTCCTTTGGTTCTCCACGTGTTCTTTCAGCGTGCGTCCGATCACAATGATGTCATCTTGGTATGCAAACGCGTATGGTGACATCTCCGGGCCGATTACCTGATCCAGAGCCCTTTGGAACGTGGCCGATGTTGAATGTAGTCCGAATGGCATTACTTTCCATTGGAACAAGCCTTTGCCGGGTACTGTAAATGCCGTATATTGCCGACTATTTGCTTCCAAAGGGACTTGCCAATATCCGTCTTTCAGGTCTAGACTGCTTATATATTTCGCCTCTCTGAGTTGGTCCAGGATATAGTTGATCCGCGGCATCGGGTAGGCATCTTTTATGGACTTCGCGTTTATTTGCCTGAAATCCACGCATAGCCTCCACTTGCCCGTCTTCTTTTTCACCATCACGATGGGCGAGCTGTATGGACTTCTTGAATGTTCTATGAATCCCATTTGTAACAGCTCGTCCACTTTTGCGTTGATCTCTCCTTGGACTCTTGGGTTCTTAGGATAATATCTCTTTTTGATTGGCTTGTCGTCTTTCATGGTGATTTGGTGCTCGGCCACTGTAGATGTTCCTGACATGGTGCTGAATTCTGCTGGCCGTTTGTCAAGGAATTTCTCAATGTCCTTTTCCTCACTTCCGTGTGAATCTACAGCCACCGACAGCCTTTCATCTAGACATCCATTGCGCCGTTTTCTTGCCCCGGTGCGCCTCTCTGCTAATGGGATCGCTGCCCATTTCCCGCTTTGGATCAGCGTTCTACGCTCCTGACGCCAACCTTGCCGCACACCCAGCAGAACAGTAATCTTTGGTTTCGCCATCCTCGTGCCCTCCACAACGGCGACATGCCTCCTGTGGGTTCAGTATGTGGGTTTGTGCATTGGTGGCTCTTGGCATTGTGTTGCGTGTCATCTGAGTGGTGGTTGGTGGCCTCCATAAGGTGTTCATTGGCTGTCTTTGTTGAGTAACATTGGCCGGTGTCCACTGGCCAAAATACGGTGTTTGATTTACGGTGCTGTCTTCACATCTCCTGCATGTAGTTTGTGGTGGTGCTGTCGTTTTGTTTCGTGAACGCACTCTTCTCCTCTTTGACCAGTTCTTCGTACTCGTCGGCCAGGATCATTAATGTGTCTAGATCATCCACCTTGTATGTTCTCAATGAAAGCCTTAGGTCTGGTGTGCAGTTGTCCTTGATTATCTCTAGGGTTTCTATTGGCGAGTACCCGAGTGGCCTCATCAACGTCTGCATGTCCACCATGTCTTTGAACGGTTCCCTGAAGCCTGTTTACGCTGTTTTACCTTGTCTGCTAGTTTCGAGAAGAAACCTCTCGACTGAAAGTATGTTTGGAAACTCTCGATGAACTCTCCCCATGTTCTCCAGTGTTTATTATTTTAAATAAACCATTTCAGTGCTTTGCCTTGCAATAGCTCTGGCATTGCACGTGGGATCATATTCAGGTTCAGACCATACGTTTTTGCGGACCACTCCACCTGTTCTAAGAATTCCAGTTGCTTCTCTGTGCCATCGAGTTTGAACGACCGTTCTCTCACTTGCATTGCGATTTTGTCGTAATCTGGATTGCTAGGTCTTTGCCGCCCTGATTTTCTCTCTTGGCTTGTGTTTCGACTTCTGCCAGCTTCCTTTGTGCTGTCCATTCCAAGACTTGCTATGAGCTCCTCGGCGTCAGGACTCAGCATATTGACGGTTGGGCCTGGTTTATTGTCGTATTTCTCTTCAAGCTCAGCTCAGATCTCTGCAACTCTTGGGTCATTCTGTTTCCTTGTTAGGTACTCTGAGAGGGCTTTTCGCATGTCATCCGTCCTACCTTTCAGAGTTATGCCTAACTTGGCTGTTATTTTTGTAAAATCCTCTTTCTTGAGGAGATATATCCATCCTTTCTCCATTTCTGTTTAGATGCTGATTCTCACAGACTGGACAATCACGTTTAGGGCGCCAGATATAACGAACTGATTTATATGTTCTGCTCGCTACGAGTATCACCAAATTTATATAAACGTGACCGCCCGATTGTCTAGTGAGAACGCACAGAATATTAGGATGTTTTTTTTTATGATCTTTATTCGCTGACTTGGCCCTCGGCCCGCGACTAATGGTGACAAATAGGGGTCTTAACGCACTGGGCTCTCAAGGCATACGCCTTTCGCAGCCACAGCCTCCTGTCCCTGAATCTGTCCCGGCCGGTCACACCAGACGCCTACACAGTTTCTACCTGACGGTTCAGGCATACGCCGGAAGGCCGCCAATGCAGTCCCTGAGGCAGGACGCTAGGTTCACGACGATCGCTTCCGCCCTCGCCTCTTAGCCGTAGACTGAATACGTTGGAGTATCACTTGCTTGCTGCTGGGCCTGCGATGTCCTCGATGTCCTTGCTCACGGCGCGATATCCTGGCTCTGCTGTCTGCGTGTTCTTGAGGACTGGGTGCAGCGGGTCTTTGGCTCTCGGGATTCGGTTAGCTGCCTTTCTAGGACTCTGGCGGTGAACTACGGTGCTCTCGACGCATACGCCTCTCGAGACACCAGTGGTTCGGACGCGCGTCCTTCTTGGCTAGTCGCACCAGGGCCTGCACAATTTTCACCTGACGGTTCAGGCGTACGCCGGAATTCGTCAAGGCAATCGTTTTCACACTGCAGCTGGTTCTAGACAACTTTCCTTCCGAGCCCACGGTTCATTGTCGAAGGACTCTTTTTGTTCAACTCTGTCGGACTCGCCGAGCAATACGCCAAGCTCAAATCGCGGCAAGAGTTGGAACAAAGCGCCTGGACTTAGCCGCGTGATGCCTTAAGGAGCTCAGCTACCTGTTTCTCAGTTCACAGACTTTACAATTAAGTCCCGAACGTCTTGATCTTGCTCCTTGTCGACTCGGCTCGGCTCTGCTTGCTCCTGATGTTGATTTGACTTGTGTTGTTCACTGACTTGACTTGATGTGTGCTGTTATCTCGCGTTCTGCTGCTTGTTTACTGATCTTGACGGATTGACGCCTTGTGATCGACTAATCCAGCTTCCTGCGCTCGGCCTGCTTATATAGGCCGAAGTATCCCGTTAATTCTCGGCTTCTCCTCTTTCATCTTTGCGCACGGCACTGTACTAGAGTATTCTCCAAACTCTCTCCTCGTTCTCTCCAAACTCTCTCCAGCTGTATTCTCCAAACTCTCTTTTCCCACAGTGCCGTTACTACGCGCATTCACAGCGACTGACTATGCATGTAACGCCTTTTACGGTTATAGAATTTTCCCATATTGCCTCAAAAAATTGTAAACAGTACTATATTTAACAAGGAAAATGTAAACTTTGGTAGCTATATAAAATAGATAACAAATAGATAAAAAATGTATAAATATATATTAATATATTTTAAATCACAGATTTCATAATTAGTTCTATAAATATCGGACGATTATATATAATATAGCTGCCAAAGGAATATTCATTCATTGTTTTTAAGCATCGAAATCAAAATATGTAGAATATATTTAATTGTAACAGTAAAATTCGGATTGCCGAAGTTTTTTCCCTTCTGGTATTTACATCACTTTTCACCATAATTTACAGAAATTAAAAAAATTGATATTTTCAAAATTCTGTAAAATGCGATAGCACTCTGCCCACAAATTCAAAAAATACAGTCACATTTACCCACTTATACGGATTCGTTTTAAAAATAATGTATCTATTAGAGCAACCCAAAGCTCTATGCTTTTTAGATATAAATCTATAAAACTGAAATTAAAAATGAAAGTTGCACAAATAAATCATTTTTATCTATATAACATGCTAGATTTGCTGTGGTCCACGCCTTACACATAGTATTGTGTTCTTTTGGTATACGATATTTAAGATCGAAAAGATCTTAACCGAAAAACATTTATGGCATTACAAGCGTTTGTCGAAATACTTTCGCTTCATGAATAATCTTTCATGATTGACCAAATAAAATGTTCACAAAAGCAAGTTACTTAAGAGCTATGTGTATAACAAATAAATTCATTCTTTTTCGGTGTATTTTTATTTTTGCAGATTTTTTTGTTTTATTTTTTGTTTACTTTGTTTTGGCATATTTATAGAAAAAATAGTTATAAAATCGTTACTTTTTATCAACTCTCATTGGATTCCTTTTGATTTTTATGCGGTCTAGGCCATTATAGTATTGGTATTAAGTAAATAATAATTGTAGTATTATATAATGTAATAGTGACGACTAACCAGTAATACAAAAAAAAGCAGCTCAAAGAAACAAATTAACAGTTTCCAAAACTTTGATTCGCCTGCATAATTTTGGCCGTTTACAGCATGTACACTTAACTATATCTTTGTTTGTACGCAATTTTAAGCCTAAAATCTAGTTGTTATTGTACGTCGTTTGATACAAGAGTTTTTCGCCCGATTAGTGGATATGGACAGCCTCCTCATCAATTTGTGCCTCTAGTTGCTCTTCCGTTTTTGCTTTGCGTCGATTAATCCAAGGCATGAAGCTCCAAAGACTGGCTCCGGCCAACAGCGTCAAACCAAGAGCGTGGAAGAGAGGATTATAATCATTGACCGCCTCAAACCAATAGTTACATAGTGGGGGTCCAACCAACTGAAGCAAGCCATTAACGAAAAGGCTTATACCATAGGATGACGTAAGTCGTTCTGTGCCAAGCATGTCTGCCATGATTACGGCAGTAATTCCCACGTAAATTCCAGAAGCGAGCCCAAAAAGTGCGCACCAGAAGCAAACCGAACTGTATGACCATGCAAAAGGTAAAAACGCAAGGGAAAGACCTGAAATTGACAAGCCGCCAACAAAGTACCAGGTCTTAGGTATATATCCCATGTCGGAAAGTGCTGACCCACCAATAAGTCCAATTAGGTCAGTGGCTGAGACAACTGAAAGCAGATACGCAGATAATGATTTGTTGAAGCCCCTGGCTTCTCCAAAACTGGGCAACAAAATGATAAAGTTTGTGTAACTGATTGCATTCGTCGAATTCGAGATTAATATGACCAAGTACATCGGGTCTTTTAACAGGCTGAGATCAAAAAACTTCGATCGTTGTGAAGGTAGCGCTTTGTTCCTGGTTTCGACATCAGTCTGTGATCCGTCTGTTCTGATCGAACCGGCTGCAACGCCCGTTCCACTACTAGTCATTGAACGAAGAGACAAGTGGGAGGAGAATTCCTTCGGCTGGAATGACAATGTGCTGCCATGATATGGTGTGCTGACGTATAAAAAACTGCTGGTTGAGGGCGAGCGCTTGGATAACCGCGACTTTGACGAGTTCCTTAAAGTGAGCTTGTTCGAGCTTGATCGGTCCTCTGGTACAGCGTACAAGGAAGACTGTGAATTTAACTGGCCAGGTGTAAATGTCTGATTCCGTTGGGGTAGCCTCACCGGTGTACTAATCTTACGAGATCGAGGTTGAAACTCGTCTCCAGGCTTTGAATAGCTTTGCACAACCGCTGCGGAAGCGCTCCGTACAAACTGTAGCTTCTCTTCGTCTGGAAGGTACAGTGGTGATGGAGGTGTATTGAAAGGTAACAACTGTTTCTCTGCCTGTTCATTGTTTGAGGCGGACTCGTCGACATTCTCAAACTTCATTACGATGCCAATATCTTCCTCTTCGGGAATGTCCTCTAAGGACTGACGTTCACGCCTTACTCGTATCATGTGCTGCTCAACAGGCTCATAGAAAAGCGCAGCTACAAATACGTTTAGAGTGATGCCACCCATGATTAGACAGGAACCGTGGTATCCGTAGGTCTCTAGTAGCCAGCGGAGAAGGGGCGGAAGAATAATGCTGCCCAACGCGCTGCCCGAGATGCACAAGCCATTAGCCAAGCCGCGTAGCTTTGAAAAGTACGACGTCACAATATAGACTGTGGGTGGAAAAGAGAGACCAGCCCCAATTCCCACCAGAACGCCATAGCTGGAAAACAAAATCATGGATTACTTTCAATTCTGTATATCTGGCGTTATATTTACCTGATATACAAGTACTCAATAGATGATGCCCAAAAGGAAAGTATCATTCCCAGTGATGCAGAGGCGCCACCAAGAAGGGTGACTGTACGATACGAGTACTTTACAGACAAACGGGACAGCTTGAAACGGGACCTAAATATGACATCACACAACCATTAGGACAGGCTATTTTACACTTGACTAATGCTGTTGACACTTACCTAACGAACTGTAAAGAAAATAACACAGCGCCGGTATCCATGCAGCCTTTGTGGGTGAAGAGTTAAAAGCCTCAGTAAATTCCGAAAATAATACTCCGAAACTTTTGATGGTACCGGGGATAAGAATGTTTGTCAAGCACGAACCCAGTAGAACCGGCCAGCCCCAGCCGCCATCATGCGGAACAAGGTCATATTCTCTGTCATCTTTCTTGTTGAGTAAACTTACTGTGTATCAATAGAAAAGATAAAAATTGTTAAGAACTAAAAAAATACGGCTTATATAACATTATCTTTATTTATGGCCCGTTTAATGTATTGTTAATGATTGGCATTTTAAAAGTAGACTAATAGTGTTTGTTGTTGCATAATTAAACAAAAAAGATAGAAAGAACTTCAAACTTTGCACTTACATTTTTTGGTGTTTAAACCAATAAAATCTAAAAAAGTTTTTAGGGCCGTTCTATTTTTTTTTTTTTTTGCCAATTTTAGCACCGCGTTAATCCTTTTTTTTTTGTTGAACACGCCTCACAAGGATGGACCTTGTTTTCGTGTATTAACAAATTATTTCTAAAGATCCCAAAAAGCGGGCAGCGGGTGCTCCATTCTAGGGAAATTCAGGTGTGGTCATAGCCGGTCATACGTTAATCAAGATGTGTGGATTATAGGATATTTATTTACTAAACTCCTCAGGTAACGCTGTCGAGCTTTTTAAAATTTTTTTCCTATTCCTATCGATTAACGGCCAAAAATCACAGTTATTTGTTGTTTTAAAAATAATAAATTTTCTTGAAAACAAACTCGACTGCATTACCTGAGGAGTTTAGTAAATAAGTACTGTGCAAAATTTCAAAACGATTCGTCAAGTAGATTTTGCAGGATCGTGTGCACCGACTTTGAAAACGGTAACTTTTCAGGAGTGTTTTAAAGTTTTCGACACCCAAAAATCGAATACAAAACGAGCTAACTTACATACGTTCAACTGCCCATAACATAGGAACTTTTACTTGAATCAATCTTCAAATGTTGTGCATTATGAAAAAAATTTAAAAAATAGCAAATAATTATGACACAGCACCTCATTCGTTCGTGTTTTAAGTGAAAAGTTCGGCGTTGGTTCGACTCATAACTCAAATCTGTGCATTTCGTTTTTTAGAAAACAAAAGTTCAGATTTATTATAACAGACCTATTAGTGCAGATCTTCTAAATATTTTTTTTTTTTGTATTGTATTGTATTGGGTTCTGTTCGAAACCCGTTAGGTTCCTTGCGAGATTATTTGGGTGCAGTGTAAGCTTTTTGTGGTAGGCTGTTTTCTGCTTTGCTATTTCATCTTTGACCGGTGGTATGCCCAGATCCCTGTGGATGTTTTCGTTCCGAACATACCATGGTGCCCCAGTGATTGTTCGCAGGATTTTTGATTGTGAGCGCTGTATGATGTCAACATTGCTGTTGCTCGCGTTCCCCCAAAGCTGGGAGCCGTAGGTCCAAATGGGCTTAAGGGTGGAGTTGTAGAGAAGAACATTAAAGTCCAGACACAGGGGTGATCGAGAATTTATAATCCAGTGTAGGCTGCTAGCTTTAAGTCTCAGATGTACTTTCTTGCATTCAAAGTGCCTCCGCCAGGTTAGGCGTCTGTCGAGGTGGACGCTGAGATATGTTACATCGCTGGCTTGGGGAATCTGCGTACTATTCAAAGTTAGCGGGGTCACGATTGTCTATTAAGGGTAAACGGTTTATGTTTACACTCTTCTTCATTAATTTTGATTCGCCAGTCTGATAGCCACTTCTAAATATGAATCTAAATCCTTTTTTAAACTGAAGTAACAAAATACGCGTTTGCGATAGGAATTTATTCGAAACAAGAGAGAACGCTATAGTCGGGTGCCCCGACTATCAGATACCCGTTACTCAGGTAAAGGGAGTGCGAGGGAGATGGAGATAGAAACTTTGATCACGCATAACTTTTTAACGAATGGTCCGATTTGAAAAATTTCTTCTACATTTCGAAAGGTATTGATAAACACAATAAAACTGCATTTTTACTTTTCCGAAATATTTAAATTTTTAAAATCGTATATAAGCGATTGTGGGCGTCAGAGGGGGCGTGGCACCATTTTGAAACAAATTTGCGCTGCGTAGGAACTCCTAAAATCTACATGCAAAACGCCAATCTTCTAGCTTTTATAGTTTCCGAGATCTCAGCGTTCATACGGACAGACAGACCGACAGACGGACATGGCTAGATCGACTCGGCTAGTGATCCTGAACAAGAATATATATACTTTATAGGGTCGGAAACGCTTCCTTCTACCTGTTACATACTTTTGCACGAATACAATATACCTTTTACTCTACGAGTAACGGGTATAAAAATGAAGCCTTGCCAATAATTTTGGGTTAGTGTCGGATTTGAGCTATGATTCGAAGGACCCTCCATGCAGAGGGTCTTATAATTTTGGTCAGAAGTTTGTAACGCAGTGAAGTAGACGTTTCCGACCCCATAAAGTATACATATTCTTGATCAGGATCAATAGGGGAGTCGATATAGCCATGTCCGTCTGTCCGTCCGTCCGTCTGTCCGTCTGGTTTAATTCCGTTTGCGAGCTCAGTTTAAAAGCTAGCGATCTTAAAGTTGTCCTAAAACATGTGTACGCAGATTGAGTTTGAAAATCGCCCCGATCGGACGTCTATATCCTATAGCTCCCATAGGAACAATCGGATATATCTTGCAAGAATTGATGATATTTCGCGCAGTGTGAAAGCTGTTGGCATGAATCTTTCCAAATCGCATTTTGTTATGCATACCTTAATCAGGGTAAAAGCGCGTGCCGATCGGACGTCTATATCCTATAGCTCCCATAGGAACAATATGGTGAAATCGGTTATAATTTAATGATTTTTAGGATATTTCGCACAGTATATAAGCTATTGACATGAATCTTTTGAAATCGTATTTTTTTATGCATACCTTGATCAGGGTAAAAGCGCGTGCCGATCGGACGTCTATATCCTATAGCTCCCATGGGAACAATAGGGTGAAATCGGAGCAAATTTTATGTTTTTCAGAATATTTCGCGCAGTGTGTAAGCTATTGACATAAATTGTTCCAAGTCTTATTTCTTTACGCATATCTTGATCAGGGTAAAAGCGCTTGCCGATCGGTCGTCTATATCTTATAGCTTCCGTAGGAAACTTTTAAAGGCTGCGAAAATATCCCTTTTTTTCTATTTTTATATGACATTTTTGCAATATAAAAGCTATTGACATGAAACTATGCAAATCTAGGTTATTTATGTATACCATATTCCTTTCGCTACTTTTTTTAATTTTAGCAATTTCCAAAGGAATATTCATTCATTGTTTTTAAGCATCGAAATCAAAATATGTAGAATATATTTAATTGTAACAGTAAAATTCGGATTGCCGAAGTTTTTTCCCTTCTGGTATTTACATCACTTTTCACCATAATTTACAGAAATTAAAAAAAATTGATATTTTCAAAATTCTGTAAAATGCGATAGCACTCTGCCCACAAATACAAAAATACAGTCACATTTACCCACTTATACGGATTCGTTTTAAAAATAATGTATCTATTAGAGCAACCCAAAGCTCTATGCTTTTTAGATATAAATCTATATTTTTTTTTTTTTTTTTTTATAAAACTGAAATTAAAAATGAAAGTTGCACAAATAAATCATTTTTATCTATATAACATGCTAGATTTGCTGTGGTCCACGCCTTACACATAGTATTGTGTTCTTTTGGTATACGATATTTAAGATCGAAAAGATCTTAACCGAAAAACATTTATGGCATTACAAGCGTTTGTCGAAATACTTTCGCTTCATGAATAATCTTTCATGATTGACCAAATAAAATGTTCACAAAAGCAAGTTACTTAAGAGCTATGTGTATAACAAATAAATTCATTCTTTTTCGGTGTATTTTTATTTTTGCAGATTTTTTTGTTTTATTTTTTGTTTACTTTGTTTTGGCATATTTATAGAAAAAATAGTTATAAAATCGTTACTTTTTATCAACTCTCATTGGATTCCTTTTGATTTTTATGCGGTCTAGGCCATTATAGTATTGGTATTAAGTAAATAATAATTGTAGTATTATATAATGTAATAGTGACGACTAACCAGTAATACAAAAAAAAGCAGCTCAAAGAAACAAATTAACAGTTTCCAAAACTTTGATTCGCCTGCATAATTTTGGCCGTTTACAGCATGTACACTTAACTATATCTTTGTTTGTACGCAATTTTAAGCCTAAAATCTAGTTGTTATTGTACGTCGTTTGATACAAGAGTTTTTCGCCCGATTAGTGGATATGGACAGCCTCCTCATCAATTTGTGCCTCTAGTTGCTCTTCCGTTTTTGCTTTGCGTCGATTAATCCAAGGCATGAAGCTCCAAAGACTGGCTCCGGCCAACAGCGTCAAACCAAGAGCGTGGAAGAGAGGATTATAATCATTGACCGCCTCAAACCAATAGTTACATAGTGGGGGTCCAACCAACTGAAGCAAGCCATTAACGAAAAGGCTTATACCATAGGATGACGTAAGTCGTTCTGTGCCAAGCATGTCTGCCATGATTACGGCAGTAATTCCCACGTAAATTCCAGAAGCGAGCCCAAAAAGTGCGCACCAGAAGCAAACCGAACTGTATGACCATGCAAAAGGTAAAAACGCAAGGGAAAGACCTGAAATTGACAAGCCGCCAACAAAGTACCAGGTCTTAGGTATATATCCCATGTCGGAAAGTGCTGACCCACCAATACGTCCAATTAGGTCAGTGGCTGAGACAACTGAAAGCAGATACGCAGATAATGATTTGTTGAAGCCCCTGGCTTCTCCAAAACTGGGCAACAAAATGATAAAGTTTGTGTAACTGATTGCATTCGTCGAATTCGAGATTAATATGACCAAGTACATCGGGTCTTTTAACAGGCTGAGATCAAAAAACTTCGATCGTTGTGAAGGTAGCGCTTTGTTCCTGGTTTCGACATCAGTCTGTGATCCGTCTGTTCTGATCGAACCGGCTGCAACGCCCGTTCCACTACTAGTCATTGAACGAAGAGACAAGTGGGAGGAGAATTCCTTCGGCTGGAATGACAATGTGCTGCCATGATATGGTGTGCTGACGTATAAAAAACTGCTGGTTGAGGGCGAGCGCTTGGATAACCGCGACTTTGACGAGTTCCTTAAAGTGAGCTTGTTCGAGCTTGATCGGTCCTCTGGTACAGCGTACAAGGAAGACTGTGAATTTAACTGGCCAGGTGTAAATGTCTGATTCCGTTGGGGTAGCCTCACCGGTGTACTAATCTTACGAGATCGAGGTTGAAACTCGTCTCCAGGCTTTGAATAGCTTTGCACAACCGCTGCGGAAGCGCTCCGTACAAACTGTAGCTTCTCTTCGTCTGGAAGGTACAGTGGTGATGGAGGTGTATTGAAAGGTAACAACTGTTTCTCTGCCTGTTCATTGTTTGAGGCGGACTCGTCGACATTCTCAAACTTCATTACGATGCCAATATCTTCCTCTTCGGGAATGTCCTCTAAGGACTGACGTTCACGCCTTACTCGTATCATGTGCTGCTCAACAGGCTCATAGAAAAGCGCAGCTACAAATACGTTTAGAGTGATGCCACCCATGATTAGACAGGAACCGTGGTATCCGTAGGTCTCTAGTAGCCAGCGGAGAAGGGGCGGAAGAATAATGCTGCCCAACGCGCTGCCCGAGATGCACAAGCCATTAGCCAAGCCGCGTAGCTTTGAAAAGTACGACGTCACAATATAGACTGTGGGTGGAAAAGAGAGACCAGCCCCAATTCCCACCAGAACGCCATAGCTGGAAAACAAAATCATGGATTACTTTCAATTCTGTATATCTGGCGTTATATTTACCTGATATACAAGTACTCAATAGATGATGCCCAAAAGGAAAGTATCATTCCCAGTGATGCAGAGGCGCCACCAAGAAGGGTGACTGTACGATACGAGTACTTTACAGACAATATGCTTGAAACGGGACCTAAATATGACATCACACAACCATTAGGACAGGCTATTTTACACTTGACTAATGCTGTTGACACTTACCTAACGAACTGTAAAGAAAATAACACAGCGCCGGTATCCATGCAGCCTTTGTGGGTGAAGAGTTAAAAGCCTCAGTAAATTCCGAAAATAATACTCCGAAACTTTTGATGGTACCGGGGATAAGAATGTTTGTCAAGCACGAACCCAGTAGCACCAGCCAGCCCCAGCCGCCATCAGGCGGAACAAGGTCATATTCTCTGTCATCTTTCTTGTTGAGTAAACTTACTGTGTATCAATAGAAAAGATAAAAATTGTTAAGAACTAAAAAAATACGGCTTATATAACATTATCTTTAATTATGGCCCGTTTAATGTATTGTTAATGATTGGCATTTTAAAAGTAGACTAATAGTGTTTGTTGTTGCATAATTAAACAAAAAAGATAGAAAGAACTTCAAACTTTGCACTTACATTTTTTGGTGTTTAAACCAATAAAATCTTAAAAAAGTTTTTAGGGCCGTTCTATTTTTTTTTTTTTGCCAATTTTAGCACCGCGTTAATCCTTTTTTTTTTGTTGAACACGCCTCATAAGGATGGACCTTGTTTTCGTGTATTGACAAATTATTTCTAAAGATCTCAAAAAGCGGGCAGCGGGTGCTCCATTCTAGGGAAATTCAGGTGTGGTCATAGCCGGTCATACGTTAATCAAGATGTGTGGATTATAGGATATTTATTTACTAAACTCCTCAGGTAACGCTGTCGAGTTTTTTTTAAATTTTTTTCCTATTCCTATCGATTAACGGCCAAAAATCCCAGTTATTTATATCTTCTTAACATCTTCTGATGTATTGTCTTATATACAAGACAAAACTAAAGCCGATTGTAAGAGACATTTCATCTTTCAAGATAACTGTCCCTAACGAGCTTTTTGAAGCCATATGCTCGGGCGACTTTTGGCCGGATAATATGGTTGTAAAAGAGTTCGAGGCTAAGATAAAGAAGAAGGGGCCCGTAGGAGTAAAACTTCCTAGTCGAGGCCAAACCAGTGTACCAATTTCAAAAAACTAACTTCTAACCTCCTTCTTTCCTATCAGAATGCAAGAGGTTTGCGTAGCAAACTCACTAAATTGTATTCTGATAGCCTTTCCTTTGCATCTCATATTATTGTGTTCACAGAAACCTGGTTAAAGCCGGAGATCTTTAGCTCCGAAGTTTTTCCAAGTAAGTACACAATATATAGGTATGACCGTCCCTCTAGACGGGGAGGTGGAGTCTTAATTGGAGTTGATTCAAACTTCCCGTCTGAGGAGTTATTTTTTGATGAATTCAATACCATTGAATTTATTTGTGTAAAGTTATCGCTTCCTGGTAACTTTATATACATAACTTGCTCTTATATTCCGCCGTTGTCTGAACTTCCTGATTATTTAAATCACCTATCCGTTATTAAGTCCGTTGCAAATAAGCTTTCCGATAGGGATCAGTTGATAGTTCTAGGTGATTTTAATATACCTGGAGTTACTTGGTCCACTGAAGATGGATCGAATGTCTTACTACCTATAGCACAACATGATTTTATTGATGGCCTGCTTGACATATCTCTATCTCAAGTAAACCATGTTCGAAATTCATTAGGTCGCCTACTTGATTTGTGTTTTGTATCGAATCCTGAAGGTGTGTTTCTGTCCAGAGTAGCACCACTCACGCAACCTGAAGATCCATATCACCCAACAATCGAACTTTCATTTGATACGGGTAGAGTTATAGAAGAAAAATCAGAAAAATCCAAACGAATACATTGTTTTTGCAAGGCAGACTTTCTGAGGCTTAATAATTTTATTTCTGGCTTTAATTGGTCTGATCTTTACTTATGCAATAATATGTCCGATGCAGTTAATGTTTTTTATACTGCAATAAACTCATTTTTTAATTCCTGTGTTCCGTGGTACTATCCGTCAACTTCCAATAAATCACCTTGGTTTAGCAAAGAGTTGACACACTTAAGAAATGTAAAGTCCAGACTTTTTAGGAAATATAAAAATACCGGTTCTCAATCTGTTTTTACTAGATATCTAAGTGCTTGGTCAAGATTTACCGTGCTTAATGCTCAGTGTTATAATAGTTACTTAAACCGTTGTAAGGTCCAGTTCTCTCAGGACCCGAAACAGTTTTATAATTTTGTTAACACCAAGCGTAAATCTAATTCTTTTCCTTCCTCGCTGTCGTTCGAAAACATGACGGGAACCACAGATCAGGCAATAGCCGATATATTTGCCCAATTTTTTCAAACGACTTACTCTACTTTAGATTATTCATCTCAGCCTTATTCTTACACCATGCCCAAGTCAAACCTCATATTCTGTCCCACTTTAACAGAAAGCTCTCTTCTTTTGGATCTTCTTCGTATTAAGCCTGTTTATTCGCCAGGGCCCGATGGTATTCCTGGGTGCGTGCTTAGGTATTGCGCTAAGGCCCTGTGCAAACCTCTTCACAAGTTGTTTACCTTATCTCTAGAAACGTCCCAATTCCCAAATATTTGGAAGGAATCATTTGTTATTCCTCTTTTCAAAAAAGGTAACAAGTTAGAAGCCAGTAACTACAGAGGTATTTCTAAGTTGTCAGCTATTCCTAAGCTTTTTGAAAAAATTATTACTCCTCATTTACAGCACTTTTGCAGATCAATTATTTCTCCGTGTCAACACGAATTTATTAAACGTAGATCCACAATTACAAACCTTCTAGAGCTCACTACATTTGTGATAAAAGGCTTCAATAGTAGTTTTCAAACAGATGTCATTTACACTGACTTTAGTAAAGCATTTGACTCTGTAAATCACTTACTTCTTATTCATAAACTTGACCTTTTAGGTTTTTCAGTTGATCTGCTTAAATGGATTTCAAGTTATCTAAATGGCAGGTCACAAAGGGTCCTTTTTAAAAATTCAATTTCTGAAATTCTCCGTGTTACCTCCGGTGTCCCACAAGGGAGCCATCTGGGTCCGTTACTTTTTACATTATTTATTAACGATCTTCCCTCAATTATAAGTCATTCTCGCGTACTTATGTACGCAGATGATGTTAAGTTGTGCCTGCAGTATAAGGACATTTCCTGCCATTTAGACTTGCAATCCGATCTAGATAATTTTCAAAACTGGTGCCGAGATAATTTACTAAATTTAAACGGCTCCAAGTGCAAGCTGATGACTTTTTATCGGGCCAATCCGATATACGCGACTTACACGTTAAGTGGCAGCTCTTTGGATAGAATAACTCTTGTAAACGATCTTGGCGTTCTCTTGGACCCTAAACTAAAATTTTCTAATCACATTTCGTCCATGGTTAATAAAGCCAGAGGAGTGCCTGGATTTATTAAAAGGTGGTCAAAAGAATTCGATGATCTTGGAGTATGGGTCTCCCGTCTGGAGTCCACAATACGGAATACATATTGGTCGTATTGAATCTGTTCAAAAAAACTTCCTTCTTTTTGCTTTACGGCGCCTAAACTGGGATGCAAATCTTATCTTACCTTCTTATTCTAGTAGACTTCTTTTGATTAATTTACCATCCCTAGCCAACCGTAGAACGATGCTTGGTACTATCTTTATTTATAACCTTATACATGGTGATATTGACTGCCCCGACTTGTTAAGTCGGCTAAACTTTTCTGTGCCAAGTAGATTAACTAGAAATTATATTCCCCTAATTTTAAATCATTGTAGATCTAACTATGCCTTGCATGAGCCTTTCAGAGTATTATGTTCTGACTATAATAGACTTTTTCCTGTAATATCCAATCTTGACCCTCTGCCGCTCCTAAAACGATTAATACTTGCTTCATTGGCACAAGATTGATCTAACTATTACTTTTTTCCCCGGACCTTTACCTTTATTTTCCTATCTCGCGTCTATCCTATCGCGAATCGTGCCGTACGATACACGGCTGCGCCCCTTGGTCGGTTGGGCGGGTAAAAAAAAAAAAAAAAAAAAAAATTTGTTGTTTTAAAAATAATAAATTTTCTTGAAAACAAACTCGACTGCATTACCTGAGGAGTTTAGTAAATAAGTACTGTGCAAAATTTAAAAACGATTCGTCAAGTAGATTTTGCAGGATCGTGTGCACCGACTTTGAAAACGGTAACTTTTCAGGAGTGTTTTAAAGTTTTCGACACCCAAAAATCGAATACAAAACGAGCTAACTTACATACGTTCAACTGCCCATAACATCGGAACTTTTACTTGAATCAATCTTCAAATGTTGTGCATTATGAAAAAAATTTTAAAAATAGCAACCTTAAAATAATTATGACACAGCACCTCATTCGTTCGTGTTTTAAGTGAAAAGTTCGGCGTTGGTTCGACTCATAACTCAAATCTGTGCATTTCGTTTTTTAGAAACCAAAATTTCAGATTTATTATAACAGACCTATTAGTGCAGATCTTCTAAATATTTTTTTTTTTTGTATTTTATTGTATTGGGTTCTGTTCGAAACCCGTTAGGTTCCTTGCGAGATTATTTGGGTGCAGTGTAAGCTTTTTGTGGTAGGCTGTTTTCTGCTTTGCTATTTCATCTTTGACCGGTGGTATGCCCAGATCCCTGTGGATGTTTTCGTTCCGAACATACCATGGTGCCCCAGTGATTGTTCGCAGGATTTTTGATTGTGAGCGCTGTATGATGTCAACGTTGCTGTTGCTCGCGTTCCCCCAAAGCTGGGAGCCGTAGGTCCAAATGGGCTTAAGGGTGGAGTTGTAGAGAAGAACATTAAAGTCCAGACACAGGGGTGATCGAGAATTTATAATCCAGTGTAGGCTGCTAGCTTTAAGTCTCAGATGTACTTTCTTGCATTCAATGTGCCTCCGCCAGGTTAGGCGTCTGTCGAGGTGGACGCTGAGATATGTTACATCGCTGGCTTGGGGAATCTGCGTACTATTCAAAGTTAGCGGGGTCACGATTGTCTATTAAGGGTAAACGTTATATGTTTACACTTTTCTTCATTAATTTTGATTCGCCAGTCTGATAGCCACTTCTAAATATGAATCTAAATCCTTTTTTAAACTTAAGTACCAAAATACGCGTTTGCGGTAGGAATTTATTCGAAAAAATGAAGCCTTGCCAATAACTAGAAAAATATTAATCCGTTTTTTTTTATTTGCCTTAATGTTTGGGTTAGTGTCGGATTTGAGCTATGATTCGAAGGACCCTCCATGCAGAGGGTCTTATAATTTTGGTCAGAAGTTTGTAACGCAGTGAAGTAGACTTTTCCGACCCCATAAAGTATACATATTCTTGATCAGGATCAATAGGGGAGTTGATATAGCCATGTCCGTCTGTCCGTCCGTCCGTCTGTCCGTCTGTTTTAATTCCGTTTGCGAGCTCAGTTTAAAAGCTAGCGATCTTTAAGTTGTCCCAAAACATGTGTACGCAGATTGAGTTTGAAAATCGCCCCGATCGGACGTCTATATCCTATAGCTCCCATAGGAACAATCGGATATATCTTGCAAGAATTGATGATATTTCGCGCAGTGTGAAAGCTATTGACATGAATCTTTCCAAATCGTATTTTGTTATGCATTCCTTAATCAGGGTAAAAGCGCGTGCCGATCGGACGTCTATATCCTATAGCTCCCATAGGAACAATATGGTGAAATCGGTTATAATTTAATGATTTTTAGGATATTTCGCACAGTATATAAGCTATTGACATGAATCTTTTGAAATCGTATTTTTTTATGCATACCTTGATCAGAGTAAAAGCGCGTGCCGATCGGACGTCTATATCCTATAGCTCCCATAGGAACAATAGGGTGAAATCGGAGCAAATTTTATGTTTTTCAGAATATTTCGCGCAGTGTGTAAGCTATTGACATAAATTGTTCCAAGTCTTATTTCTTTACGCATATCTTGATCAGGGTAAAAGCGCTTGCCGATCGGTCGTCTATATCTTATAGCTTCCGTAGGAAACTGTTAAGGGCTGCGAAAATATCGCTTTTTTTCTATTTTTATATGACATTTTTGCAATATAAAAGCTATTGACATGAAAGTATGCAAATCTAGGTTATTTATATATACCTTATTCCTTTCGCTACTTTTTTTAATTTAAGCAATTTCGGCAAAGTCTGCCAGGGTATTAAAACTTAGACTTTCCGAAGTTAGCTTCCGTCCTCGTTGTTTTTAAAATATGTTAAATCGGTATGGGAGTTTTATTGAAAATCAATAACATTACACACCTAAAAGCACATGCCCATGCTATTTATAAATTGTAAATAAACGTTATTATTTGTTTAAATACCCAATTCGCGCGAGATCTGTACATACTAAGCAAACTCAAGTTAATCACAGGATTCCGATAGCCAGTTATCGGCTTTTAATTACACAATTTATAGATCAAAAATGAATTACAAAAATTTGACAGTATTCAATTATGACAACTTGTTGGCTTAGTTTAACCCTTATTTCTTTATCCTTACTATCATTAATAAATTAGAAGGTAAAAGAAAGCGTTACCGACCTAATGAGGTATATTTATAATCAGAGGCGATTAAGCCATATCTTTCCTTATGAACGTAAAAATCTCGGAAACTAAAAGAACTAAGAGAGGAGGCCTACCATCTTAAGCAAAAATTGGTTTTTCGAAAAGTAAAAATTAAAAAGTAAGCGAACAAAATTGTTTTATGAAGTAAAATAAGAATTTTGTGATAGGGATGTTACATTGCAAACTTTACTGCCCGGAATAATTATCCTTCTTGCATTGAGGTACCGTCCTTATTAAAGATAAAATATTTAAAAATTTGTAAGAAAAGTTAAGGTTTTGCGTATATAAAAAAATATATATATATTAGTACCCATAAAAAACATTAGAAAATTCATAATTGTGAGTGAAATAAATAAGAGCAAAATGCCTGTGAGACACAGTTTGCCAAATAATGAAAGTAGTTATGAAATATGTTCTCAGCCAATGACGCAATTAGATATGAGATTAATTACTAGTTGTATGCATACTTTTCACAGACTCTGTAATGGGCTTGATAGTTCTCGTTTATGCTCGATTTGTTACCATAACGTAACAAGGAATAGTCTTTTGCAAGTCGTTCCAAGAGAAGGTTTAGAGAAAAACACAGAAAACGATAGCAACGGAAGATTGTTATTTTCCACCGGACAAAAGAAGAAAAAGAAAAGAGTACCGGAGTCAGAGGTAGCCGCTAATAACGAACCAGTTACACCTAGAGACGAAAATATAGAAAATGTAAATGCAGCTAATATTAAACCAGAGTGGGGTAGAAGTCCTCCTTTATGCTTAAATGGAGAAGCTCCTCCTTTCGATACATATGGTTCCCAAGGCCAAAATAATCAAGAAAAAGTGAGCAGAAGTAATAGTATCAGTGCAGATATTGGAAAAGCAATGAATGTTGTAAGTTTGGAAATTACAGTATAATGGCTTTAGAAATGGCATGCCTGTCGGTAAATTTATTTATATGGTGACTGCTTGAACAGATGATTGTTTGTTCGGTGAATTTGTAATTTTGTACGATCATATTCACATACTTTTTAGTGGGAGAGTGAATGGTTCTGGAGGTTTAGGCGTACGGTCGACAAAGTAGTATGGAAAAGTCTCTGCAGCTCGCTTAGTTCTTATTTTCACGATACATTTTTAGAGGACGACGTTAGAGAATAATTAGGGGATGAGAGTTTTGATGAATTCCAAATTGCCATTATGTTGTTGGTGACCGATTACAGTATCCAATGAGCGAAAGTCATAAAGTTTAAATACTTAAACATAACCCAAGACCTTTGATGAATTCCATAATACCATTATGTTGTTGGTAGATCGATTACAGTATCCAATGAGCGAAAGTCAATAAGTTTCAATACTTAAACATAACCTAAGACCTTTTCTGCGACAGGAACTTTTCTATTTGAAAATAAGTTCTTTAGGTAACTTACGAAATCTTGTAACACGAAGAGAAGCGTTTAGTGAAGAATTTAATAATAATTTTAATATGATGGTTAACAATCGAAATTAAATGAAATATGTATAGACGATCGAAGTACGAACGATTAGTTAATGGAAAATTAAATTTTTGAAATAAAATGAGATAAAGCTGATGATATGAAAATACTATGTTGGAATTGTAAAAGATATGGACATAAATTCATAGATTATCAACCTGAAGGGAAAATTGTTTGTACGGGATGTGGCACGGAGAAAAACCGAAGGTCGAATGGATATGACAACACCATTTATCGTTCCAATCCAAAAACTGATTAA
Organism: Drosophila kurseongensis; assembly: GCA_018153305.1. NCBI lineage: Eukaryota > Metazoa > Arthropoda > Insecta > Diptera > Drosophilidae > Drosophila > Drosophila kurseongensis. The sequence goes on from JAECXX010000090.1 coordinate 3,062,317, forward strand.
ATTGGAAGACTTACTCATTCATCCCCAAAGTACAATAATAAATGATAAAATAAATGAAATATTGAAATTAACTTGATTATTTTTATATACATATATATTGCTATTAAGACCAAGAAACTGAACTTATATAATGGGGTACAAAAAGAAAACAAACACACATCAAATTCCTTAAGGGTTAACACACAAAATTTCTTGCATTGAAAAGTGTTGACAAGGTTGGGCGGGTAATATAGAGCACTTACACCAAGCTCATAAAAATTAAACAATACGCATAAAAATAAAACAATACGCAACACGCAATTCTCTTATAATTCCGTTAGCTAGTTTTGATAAAAGATATATATATATATATATATTATTAAAAACAATGAAGCAAAGTCGATTTTGGTCTGCATTTTGCTTTCGTTTCTATGGCAGCTATATGATATTGTTGTCCGATTTTGACAAAACTAAAAGCGTAGTTCTGATATAGTAAATAATTACTATATCTGAAAGAAATATTTTGAAAAACAGCAAAATAACAATGTTTCTCATTGATAAGCTGTATGATATAGATGTCCGATATTAATTTAGTTCAAACCGCAATTACATAGTATTTAAATATTACCAAATCCCAAGAAAAGAAATAAAAACTAAGAAATACTTTAAAAATTTGTTTTTTCCGATTGTTTCTATGGGAGCTGTATGATATAGTTGTCCAAGCCGGCTCGTTCCGACTTATATACTATCTGCAAGAGAAAGACAACTTTTGGGAAAGTAGATAGCTTTAAAACTGAGGGACTAGTTTGCGTAGAATATATTTTCTTTATAGGGCCATCATAACTTGGTTGGGAAGTTTTAATGCACCCATCTTATAGTCCGGACATTGACCGAAGTAATTACCATTTGTTTTTGGCCATGCATTTTTTCGATGGGCAGAAATTGAGTTCAAAGGAGGCTTGAGGAAATCGAATCGCAGAGTTTTTTATCAATAGGGATAGCGACTCCTTCAGGAGAGGCATATACATGTTACCATCAAATGGCAGAAAATAATCGAACAAAACGGGACTTATAGCACTTAAATCGGACAATGGTAACTATGTTAAAATAATCGTCAAAAATCAATAAGAAAAACAAGAGAGAACGCTATAGTCGGGTGCCCCGACTATCAGATACCCGTTACTCAGGTAAAGGGAGTGCGAGGGAAATGGAGATATAAACTTTGATCACGCATAACTTTTTAACGAATGGTCCGATTTGAAAAATTTCTTCTAAATTTCGATAGGTATTGATAAACACAATAAAACTGCATTTTTACTTTTCCGAAATATTTAAATTTTTAAAATCGTATATAAGCGATTGTGGGCGTCAGAGGGGGCGTGGCACCATTTTGAAACAAACTTGCGCTGCGTAGGAACTCCTAAAATCTACATGCAAAACGCCAATCTTCTAGCTTTTATAGTTTCCGAGATCTCAGCGTTCATACGGACAGACAGACGGACAGACGGACATGGCTAGATCGACTCGGCTAGTGATCCTGAACAAGAATATATATACTTTATAGGGTCGGAAACGCTTCCTTCTACCTGTTACATACTTTTGCACGAATACAATATACCCTTTTACTCTACGAGTAACGGGTATAAAAACTTGTCTCTTCTGGTCAGAAATTAGAACGAGTGGAGTTGCGTATGTGTGGACTGTATTAATTTTATTCTTGCCAGTTGCCAAGCCTATTTGACACTGAATTGAATTTCGCAATACGACGCCGTCTTAGCGGCGTTGCCAGAAACCGAAAAGATATTATATACATGTTTTCTTGTACATATATTAAAATATATAGAATAGAATAGAGATGCCATTATGCGCCTATATATTAGAGATGATTAAAGCTGCAAGCGTTCACGAACATCCCGGCCCGCCCTGAAACACAGTTTCTGAATGGGGCATTACAGCAACTTTCGTGATGGGTCTGATCGTCTCTCCTGTCGGGGTCTTCAATTTGACTGCTCGAACGAGGTTGTCCTTCCCTGGATAGGTTTCCATAACCTGAACGATGTGCCAAGATGCCGGTGGTGAATTGGACTCTTTTACGAGCACAACATCATCGGTCGAGATGTTAGGTGTTGAAGTAGTCCATTTTGGACGTTGCTGCAGAGTAGTCAGATACTCCTGATGCCATTTTCTTCAGAATCCTTGAAGCATAGACTGGATGCTTTGCCAATATCCTAATCGGCCCACTGGGATGTGACTCAAATCGGGATCTGGCACTGTTGTCAATGGTCGCCCAATTAAGAAGTGTGCGGGTGATAGGTAGTTGGTTTCCGTATCCGGTGTGTAGCACAAGGGGTGTGAATTTAGCACTGCGCTTATTTGAGCAAGAAGTGTCCGCATCTGTTCAAAGGTAAGCTTTGAGTTTCCGGTGATTCTGCGAAGATGCAGCTTGACACAACGAACTGCCGACTCCCATTTCCCTCCCCAGTGAGGGACTCTCGGGGGAATAAGTACCCATTGGATACCATCATCCGCTAGTGTGCTAGACACGGTGTCCTTGTGTGCCTGTGAAGAAAACAATTCTTGCATCTCGTCGAGGGATCGCTTAGCTCCAATAAATTTTGTGCCATTGTCACTGTAGATCTTACTGCACTTGCCACGTACCGATATTAAGCGCCGCAAGGCAGCCAAGAAGGTTTCTGTCGTCAAATCTGTGGCAAGTTCCAGGTGAATAGCCGAGGTGACCATGCAAACAAATATGCATATGTAGCCCTTGCTGATACGTGGCTTCCGAACCTTTGCATCCTTCAGTAGTATTGGACCTGCATAGTCGCAACCAGTATATATAAATAAAAGCGCTTGTGTAATGCGTACACTGGGTAAATCAGCCATTTGTTGCTGGGATGTGTGGTGGCTGATTTTGAAGTGCCCTGTGCACATACAACTGATTGAGTGCTCTCTCCTTGGGCGAAATGACTGAGAGTCACCGAAGTGTTGTTGGACGCACCTATGTTTCGCTCGTCCTCCCCTGCTATCTGGGCAAGATTCCCAATAGCCTGTGTATTCGCTTGGACATGTAGAAGGGAGTGATGATTTCCCCTGCATTGCCTACATTTGTATGTCGACTTGCACTTGCTGACTCCATGACCAGGTCGCAAGCAGTTGTAGCACAGTGATTTCTCCTTAACGAAGGATCGCCCCTGCATCCCAGACATATCCAAGAACAGCTGACAGTTATACAGAGTGTGTTCTGTTGAATTACATTTGCCTTCGACCGCAACCATCGATTGTGTGACCCTTTTTGTTTTTTCTGCATGTGTTGTTGTCTTGCTACCAGTCGCAAGCTCCTTTTTACTCAGTTCCAGTTCCTCGCAACGAGAATCCAGAAATTTGAAGAATTCCTCGAGAGTGGGGGAATCTGTGTCCATGCTGCGCTCAATCCACCTGCGCCGCGTGTCGGCGTCAAGTTTCTCCAGGGCCAGATAGATGATCCAGCAATCGCGTCCCATCTGGTTGACTGCATCCAATCCGCGAATAATTTCGTTTGCAATGTGTCGTGGACGATTGTATCTTTCCTTCAGACGTTCCCAAGCGGTGTTGTAAGCTGTATCCGTAATTGCCAAGTGCCGTACCAAGTTGGCAGCCTCATGAACAATAAGTGTTTTCAAGTGATGGAACTTCTGGGTGTTGGACAAATGTTGCTTGTTATGAATTGTGCTTTCATAAATGTCTTGAAAAGATGGCCACTCTGTGTAGTTGCAAGAGAACCGTTTGATTTGAATTTTCGGCAATTCACTCAGATTGGAATTCGCCGCATGTACCGAACTTGAATTCGCCAAAGAGACGTCACCACCAACATGAACCGGCGTGCTCGAATGAGCCTGATTTGCAGCCAGTCGCTCAAATAGTTGTTGGTTTTTTTGTAGCAAATTTACAATTGCGTCGCCGTTGGAGTGCAGACCGTTGCTGCCATTCACAATGCCTGTAGATGTACTCGGTTGTAGAGCATCACTTCTGTCCTTGAGAATTGCGTTCGCCCTTAGGTACTTTTCTTCGTAAATTGCGTTATCAATATCCGGATCGACGTAACCTTCTACATCCTCGTGGAGAGCAATGCAATCGCCGAACTGCAATGCAATCCTTCCAAACTTCGTGGAGAAGTTGTACGCGCGTGGAGATCTCCGCCTGTGTTGCAGATTCCGCTTGCTCAGCCCATGAGAGACAACGTGTGATGTTGCCCGTGAGTCTGGAACGGCTTTTCACCAATGCTTTTAATTGTTCCATAGCAAACAATTAACCTGAGAATCAAAGCACTTCCCTAACTGTCCAAGAATCCGGCTCGAAGGACCAACAATATGGTCAGAAATTAGAACGAGTTGAGTTGCGTATGTGTGGACTGTATTAATTTTATTCTTGCCAGTTGCCAAGCCTATTTGACACTGAATTGAATTTCGCAATACGACGCCGTTTTAGCGGCGTTGCCAGAAACCGAAAAGATATTATATATTCTTAGCGGCGTTGCCAGAAACCGAAAAGATATTATACATACGTTTTCTTGTACATAGATTAAAATATATAGAATAGAATAGAGATGGCATTATGCGCCTATATATTAAAGATGATTAAAACTGCAAGCGTTTACGAACACTTCCATGTCTATACAGAATTTCGAAATTAGTAGACGTTAAAGTGGCCATGACCAATTTTTAAAAAAAACTTCCTCTGCATATCCCAACTCACTAGGTTTTATAAATTCGGAGATGCTAATGTTCTTACGGACGGATGGACGGTAATGGCTAGTTCGACTCGTTTAAATTCTGATCAAGAATACAACAAATACAATTTTTAATATAATCCACAAGTATACAAATCGGGCGATTATCGGAGTACTTTAGTGTGCATACATACAGAGTACACGCTGTACCATCAGCAACAATGTTATCCAAATCAGCAGGATCAGCACTCTTCAAGTGCAAACGTAATTTGACCACACACGCCATCAGCGAGTGATAAGTCGCGCCAGCTTATTTCCACAGCTAGGCGACTGCAACAAATATATCCATGTATGCAAATAACATTCCATTCCCTCTCTCTGGGCACCGCTCTCAGAGATAAACATAAGCTAACATATAAGGCGGTTGCGTCGCTGGCGGCTTGACCGACAGCGCCGACTGCGCAACATAGAGCTAAGCTAAGTGAAGAATATAGGCCGGCAGTCTAGAGACGACGGCAAACCAAAGGAGTACCAAATAAACGTATTGATAAATTCAAATAAAACCAGTGCGTTTTTATTATAACTAAAAAACTGTGAACCATAAATCCTAACATAACACACAAATAAAAACACTGTTATAAAATGATGCAAAATAAACAAAAAAAAATTATTATAAATAAAAACACTGTTATTGGAAAAAGTCATCAAATAAGAAAAGCCAGTGCGAGGACTAGCACCGGCACCGCCCCATTCCAAAGGGCCCGGAACAACCAAAAATAATTTTAAACACACAAATAAAATAGCTTGTGTGATGACCAGCACCGGCACCGCCCGAGTCCAAAAGGCCAGGAACATCTAAAAAAAAATTTAAAAACAATCTTAAAAATATAAAACAAAAATATAAGTTAGACATTTCAATTCCATCTATCCTTAATACACCATTAACATTTGGGGAGGAATTGAAATCAGAAGAAATAGAAGATAAAGACTCTGATACGGAAGATTTAGTCGAAACAAACAAATAAATCGTATTTCCAAAAACCGAGGACATACACAACCTGGCTGTTCTAGCGGTATTAACGCTGACCGAACTGTCAAATCAGGAAAACTCGGACTCCGAAGAAAATAAATTCCGCATGATTTATTTGGAAAATAATATAATCAATATGACGGACGACTCGATTGCCAATAGAGCATACATGAAAGAAATTAGCTCGGCCATTCCAGAGTTCGATGGAAAAAAATCCACCTGCAAAAATTCTTAACGGCACTGAGATTGGTCAACCTTACCAATGCACAGTGGTCGGGCTTGTATGGAGCCGCGGCCATAAATGCTTCTAGAAGTGCTATCGTTATAAAACTTTTACCAAAAATCTAAAAAAATATTGTAAATGTATGTTAGAAAAATTGGCCAGATCGTACCACTATATCCTATAGCTTCCATAGGAACGATTTTCTCAGTGGTTGCGTTCATATGTGAGAGCAGTCATAAATTCATTTCTTGTAATCAGAATCTGAACTTTTAAATATAAGTTATTTACAAAATTGGAACTGTAATATAAAAGTATGGGAGTGAATAATCACTCCACCTCCCACGCCTAACTTCCCAAAAAAGTTATAACAAGCAAAGCGAACAATAATAAAAAATTATATAATATTTAAATGGTTTCATCAAGTAACAAAAAAAACATTTTTGAGTTAATAAATGTTCGTATCATTAAATATTGGTGTTTAGTTAATTGACATTCCATGAAAAGAGCTAATACTTCTTCAATTTTTATTTCGGAAGCGGATTTATTTTCTTGGAAATCAGCCATCCGTAAAAGAAATGCAGCAGACTTATCTCGGATCGCAACCTCTGCGACCTCAGAGAAATCCTTTTTGGGACGTCCACGAGATAAATGGGAAACCTTTGCTGGTGAACAGCATTTTAGAACAATAGTTTGCTTGCACTTGCCAATCAGAATATTTTTTCATAAACGTTGACTCTGTCCGTTTAACGTTTTGCCAAAATAATGCGATCTTCTTACAAATGTAGCATATTTGTTTTTTTGATTCCTCCATATCCAGCTCATATCCTGAGTATTTAAGATCCTTAATAAAAGCATCCAGCACATTTTTAATTCTTTGGGGTTGAATGCCGCATTCATTCTGCCAAATGCTAAAAACATGCTTTCGAGAATACTGGTAGTAGGTATTTGTTCCTAATGAAAGAATACATTAATAAAACAACAAAATAATCTAAAAACATAAAACATAAAACACACATCAAAAACAAACTTCAACCACAACTAAGCACACAATAAACTGCTTCCTCCTTGATAGAGCTGCTAAAATAAATGAGGTAAGGTTGCATTTTTTACCGGCACAAGTGCATCTGCAAGTTTCTGCAGCTGACTTAAACACTTTTATTAAGTAAAAACTCTGATTAATACAATGAATATAATATCTATGGGGGATTCGGGGGGGAACACAACTAAAACTTTAGGTAAACATAAAAAAGACGTTCACAAAATACACAAAAAATATTAAATCGATTTTGGTAATTTCACTAAAAAATTTGTTGGATTTATTTAATTCTAAATATATACATTTAAAGTAAATACCTTCAACTTCAAAATGCATTTTGAATAATGAAAATCGGATCACTATATCAAACGTTTGACCACTTTGAAGCGCAATTTTGTTTTGTAAAAATTCTTGCGCTGCAAAAATGTACACATGATCACGCTTTGCATTCTATTTTTAGAAAGTCCCGTTAGATTTCCAGACAAAACCGGTTTGCCATCAAGAAGTTTGAACATTTTAGAGACAATTTGCTTGCAATTTTTTTCTTTCGTTGTTTTCACTTTTTTTGATTTTTGGCCTCTGGCGGAACCACTGTGCAATGAACCATTCGAAAACATAGCTGTTGAGGTAATCAAATCCAAAATAATTGGATCCACATTGTACAAAGTACAAAACGAAACAACTATTAATAACAAAATCAGTAAACTTCAGGCCACTATAGTGGTCGATTCATCTGACGTTGTAAAAGCGAAATTTTTAAACATACACCAAATGGGAAAAGCGGCTACGCAATTTATAACTGAAGTAGACAATCTACGGAAATTATTGGAAGCTTCTTACATTGACGAAGGATTAAGTGCCGAACATGCAGACACGTTCAGCACAAAAGAAGCCATTTCTACAATGATAAAGAATTGTGAAAATGTAAAATTAAAAACCATGCTGGAAGCTGGCACATTCAACACAACGAATGAAGCCGTTACAAAATATATTCATTGCAGCACGGAAATGACAGGAAATGCAAACAACATATTTTATACAAATAAAAATCATTACTTCCATGGTAAAAATTATGGAGGATATTACCAAAATAATTATAATAACTATAATAATTTTGATAATAATTACAATAACCGAGGCCGAGGAAACTATCGGGGTCAAAACCGCGGTAATAGAGGCAACAACACTGTAAGAATGGCTCAAACTAACTCGGAAAACGAGGAAGCTTCCTTAAGAAGTCAACGATAAACAAGAAAGGAAAGCTAACTTCGGGCGGAGCCGAAGTGATATACCCTTGCAGAATATTCTGTAAATTATACTCTCCAAAATTATTCATATGATGCATTTTAACACTTATAAAAAATTCCAACTTCCTAACTTTAAAAACACCAAAGTTATGGCATTTCCAATTGTTCAGTTACATGGCAGCTATAGGATATTATCGCCTGATCCTTATGAAATTTCGGAGGTCAGATTGATTGGCCAAATATAAAACCCATAGGAAATCCCAACTTCCTAACTTAACAAACACGAAAGTTATGGCATTTCCGATCAATCAGTTATATGGCAGCTATAGGATACAGTCGGCCGATCCCGGCCGTTCCGACTTATATACTGCGTGCAAAGGAAAGAAGGGTGTGTGCAAAGTTTCAACTCGATATCTTTAAAACTGAGAGACTAGTTTGCGTAGAAACAGACAGACGGACAGACGGACATGCTTATACCAACTCAGGAGGTGATCCTGATCAAAAAAAGATATATTTTATAGGGTCGGAGATGTCTCCTTCACTGCGTTGCACACTTTTGACCAAAATTATAATACCCTCTGCAAGGGTATAAAAACAACACAGTTCACTCTGTTACTCTTAATTTAAATATATTCGTCTTTGACTTTCAAAGTGAACACGGTTGTGGGTTTTTAATGCGCTCCGATTTTGTATTTTGTTTTCGTTTAATCCCATCGGTGGGTTGTATTGAAACAATTTTCACTTTTATTCAGATCTTTAAATTTACATTTAATTTCCGTTCGCCTCGCGAGTGATCTTTGAACTTTGTGCACTAATAATAATCAAAAATTGTTTTACTTTCGTAATTCTGTTTTGTGTTTTCTTTTCTTTGTAGTAGGCCACCTTACGCCCGATAAACTATCGATTGTTAATGTTAAGCTAACATTAAGGATAACATAATCTTTAAGCAAGCCCAATGTTAATCATTCTTGGTATTAGCATTGAATAAAGCGGACGTGTTTTAATAAAAAGTGCCTAAAGTATTATATATACCGGTCGTCTCACAAATTCAGAAGTGGGATAAATCTACGCAATGGAAGACATAAACTTCAACAATTTCTCGGTTGTCCAACTAAAAAGATGGCTTTCCGCGTTGGGAATTCCAACTCAAGGCCTTAAGGCCGAATTGATGGCTCGTCTTGGGCGTGTTCCTCCTGAGGAGCGCGGCCAGGCACCACGTGAAGACGCCAACCCAAACCCTGGAGAAGATCAGCCCGTTAACGAGGATTCTGAAGAAGATCAACCCGCTAACGAAGATTCCGCAGAAGTTCAAGGCGACGCCTCCGCCCATCAACTTCAGGGAGCCGAGGGCAACGTGCTGAACATATATTTTGAAATAAATTAATAACTCGCGAACTATGTAACATATTTCAGTGAGGTTTTTTTTATAGTGTTCTACATACCTATACACACCTGTTGGAAAAGTAAAAATATTTGGATTTTTTGGAATAAATTAATAACTCGCGAACTATGTAACATATTTCAGTGAGGTTTGTTTTTATAGTGTTCTACATACCTATACACACCTGTTGGAAAAGTAAAAATATACCCGTGTTCTATTTCTCAAAGCGAACAACAGAAACTGAGTCCAAGTACCACAGCTTTGAGCTAGAAACATTGGGTATCATATACGCCCTTCGCAGATTTCGAATTTACCTTCACGGAAGAAATTTTAATATAATAACCGATTGTAATTCATTAACCCTTACATTAAATAGGGTCGACCTAAACCCTAGAATTGCCCGGAGGGCACTCGAACTTCAAAATTTTGATTACGAAGTAGTTCATCGATCGGGAAATAAAATGCAGCACGTAGATGCTCTAAGTAGATGTCATATATTGTCGGTTAAAGCCAATAGTTTTGAAGATAATCTGTTTATCTGTCAATCAAAGGATTCCAAAATTTTACAAGTTCGAGACCAGCTAGATAAAAATCAACTTAAAATGTTTGAAATGAGAAACGGGGTCGTGTACAGAAAATCGAACGACGACAGATTGTTATTTTATGTTCCTGAAGAAATGGAGAGTCATATTTTACATAAAAATCACAATGAACTTCTACATCCTCGTGGAGAGCAATGCAATCGCCGAACTGGTTAAACTCCTTCCAAACTTCGTGGAGAAGTTGTACGCGCGTGGAGATCTCCGCCTGTGTTGCAGATTCCGCTTGCTCCGCCCATGAGAGACAACGTGTGATGTTGCCCGTGAGTCTGGAACGGCTTTTCACCAATGCTTTTAATTGTTCCATAGCAAACAATTAACCTGAGAATCAAAGCACTTCCCTAACTGTCCAAGAATCCGGCTCGAAGGACCAACAATATGGTCAGAAATTAGAACGAGTTGAGTTGCGTATGTGTGGACTGTATTAATTTTATTCTTGCCAGTTGCCAAGCCTATTTGACACTGAATTAAATTTCGCAATACGACGCCGTCTTAGCGGCGTTGCCAGAAACCGAAAAGATATTATATACATGTTTTCTTGTACATAGATTAAAATATATAGAATAGAATAGAGATGGCATTATGCGCCTATATATTAAAGATGATTAAAACTGCAAGCGTTCACGAACACTTCCATGTCTATACAGAATTTCGAAATTAGTAGACGTTAAAGTGGCCATGACCAATTTTTAAAAAAAACTTCCTCTGCATATCCCAACTCACTAGGTTTTATAAATTCGGAGATGCTAATGTTCTTACGGACGGATGGACGGTAATGGCTAGTTCGACTCGTTTAAATTCTGATCAAGAATACAACAAATACAATTTTTAATATAATCCACAAGTATACAAATCGGGCGATTATCGGAGTACTTTAGTGTGCATACATACAGAGTACACGCTGTACCATCAGCAACAATGTTATCCAAATCAGCAGGATCAGCACTCTTCAAGTGCAAACGTAATTTGACCACACACGCCATCAGCGAGTGATAAGTCGCGCCAGCTTATTTCCACAGCTAGGCGACTGCAACAAATATATCCATGTATGCAAATAACATTCCATTCCCTCTCTCTGGGCACCGCTCTCAGAGATAAACATAAGCTAACATATAAGGCGGTTGCGTCGCTGGCGGCTTGACCGACAGCGCCGACTGCGCAACATAGAGCTAAGCTAAGTGAAGAATATAGGCCGGCAGTCTAGAGACGACGGCAAACCAAAGGAGTACCAAATAAACGTATTGATAAATTCAAATAAAACCAGTGCGTTTTTATTATAACTAAAAAACTGTGAACCATAAATCCTAACATAACACACAAATAAAAACACTGTTATAAAATGATGCAAAATAAACAAAAAAAAAATTATTATAAATAAAAACACTGTTATTGGAAAAAGTCATCAAATAAGAAAAGCCAGTGCGAGGACTAGCACCGGCACCGCCCCATTCCAAAGGGCCCGGAACAACCAAAAATAATTTTAAACACACAAATAAAATAGCTTGTGTGATGACCAGCACCGGCACCGCCCGAGTCCAAAAGGCCAGGAACATCTAAAAAAAATTTTTTTTTCAAATCATACAAAAAAAAAAAGAAAAGCCTGTGCGAGGACCTGCACCGGCACCGCCCGAGTCAAAAAGGCCCAGGACCTTGAAGACGAAAAGATACTAAGGACAAGAATGCAAAATAACATATTTTTTTTGTATATATAAATATATTATGAAATTGTAAGTTTGAGCTGTACAAGAAGACGGCCCAAGTTAGAATTTTTTTTGAAAGGCAGGAAAAATAATTTGTAACAATAAGAAAAAAAAAATTAAAAATAATATAATAACGTACAACCAATTTTATTTTTAAAGTATTTGTGTTATTTTGAGCTTTAAAAGAAGATGGCTCAAAAAGATTATAAATAGGCAGGGAATTTTGTAAAAGAAAAGTAGTAAATATATTAAATATTAAATGCGAATATATGTATAATGTAATATGTATAAAATTAATATTTTAAAAAAAAAAAAATGTAAAATAAGTAACCAAATAATTATAGAGTAAGATCTATCCTCGAAACACTCAGGAACCCCATCTCAGTGTATAAACTAGAAATTTAATATATGGAAAAATTCAATCTAAGTAATTCCCATTAATACATTGTAATAATACGCAAAAAGCTATGGTATTATCAACAATAGAAAACTATAAGGTTTTTTCCATCATTGACAAAAATTCATTGCTTGGCAATGTAATAATCTTTAAAATTATTCTGAAATAAGTCCTAATGGATTGGAAAACTATTTCTGATAAATTAAAAGAAATAAGAACAAATTTCGACAAGTCATAAAAATGTCCGAAATGTTCAGGGAACAACCATACAAAAACCCGCTAAAGTTCACTAGAACTTCACTAGACAGCTTTAATGAAGCACGCCTTATAAACACTGGACAGATATCTCAAAATTATTATCTAAATTTAAAAACAATCTTAAAAATATAAAACAAAAATATAAGTTAGACATTTCAATTCCATCTATCCTTAATACACCATTAACATTTGGGGAGGAATTGAAATCAGAAGAAATAGAAGATAAAGACTCTGATACGGAAGATTTAGTCGAAACAAACAAATAAATCGTATTTCCAAAAACCGAGGACATACACAACCTGGCTGTTCTAGCGGTATTAACGCTGACCGAACTGTCAAATCAGGAAAACTCGGACTCCGAAGAAAATAAATTCCGCATGATTTATTTGGAAAATAATATAATCAATATGACGGACGACTCGATTGCCAATAGAGCATACATGAAAGAAATTAGCTCGGCCATTCCAGAGTTCGATGGAAAAAAATCCACCTGCAAAAATTCTTAACGGCACTGAGATTGGTCAACCTTACCAATGCACAGTGGTCGGGCTTGTATGGAGCCGCGGCCATAAATGCTTCTAGAAGTGCTATCGTTATAAAACTTTTACCAAAAATCTAAAAAAAATATTGTAAATGTATGTTAGAAAAATTGGCCAGATCGTACCACTATATCCTATAGCTTCCAAAGGAACGATTTTCTCAGTGGTTGCGTTCATATGTGAGAGCAGTCATAAATTCATTTCTTGTAATCAGAATCTGAACTTTTAAATGTAAGTTATTTACAAACTTGGAACTGTAATATAAAAGTATGGGAGTGAATAATCACTCCACCTCCCACGCCTAACTTCCCAAAAAAGTTATAACAAGCAAAGCGAACAATAATAAAAAATTATATAATATTTAAATGGTTTCATCAAGTAACAAAAGAGACATTTTTGAGTTAATAAATGTTCGTATCATTAAATATTGGTGTTTAGTTAATTGACATTCCATGAAAAGAGCTAATACTTCTTCAATTTTTATTTCGGAAGCGGATTTATTTTCTTGGAAATCAGCCATCCGTAAAAGAAATGCAGCAGACTTATCTCGGATCGCAACCTCTGCGACCTCAGAGAAATCCTTTTTGGGACGTCCACGAGATAAATGGGAAACCTTTGCTGGTGAACAGCATTTTAGAACAATAGTTTGCTTGCACTTGCCAATCAGAATATTTTTTCATAAACGTTGACTCTGTCCGTTTAACGTTTTGCCAAAATAATGCGATCTTCTTACAAATGTAGCATATTTGTTTTTTTGATTCCTCCATATCCAGCTCATATCCTGAGTATTTAAGATCCTTAATAAAAGCATCCAGCACATTTTTAATTCTTTGGGGTTGAATGCCGCATTCATTCTGCCAAATGCTAAAAACATGCTTTCGAGAATACTGGTAGTAGGTATTTGTTCCTAATGAAAGAATACATTAATAAAACAACAAAATAATCTAAAAACATAAAACATAAAACACACATCAAAAACAAACTTCAACCACAACTAAGCACACAATAAACTGCTTCCTCCTTGATAGAGCTGCTAAAATAAATGAGGTAAGGTTGCATTTTTTACCGGCACAAGTGCATCTGCAAGTTTCTGCAGCTGACTTAAACACTTTTATTAAGTAAAAACTCTGATTAATACAATGAATATAATATCTATGGGGGATTCGGGGGAACACAACTAAAACTTTAGGTAAACATAAAAAAGACGTTCACAAAATACACAAAAAATATTAAATCGATTTTGGTAATTTCACTAAAAAATTTGTTGGATTTATTTAATTCTAAATATATACATTTAAAGTAAATACCTTCAACTTCAAAATGCATTTTGAATAATGAAAATCGGATCACTATATCAAACGTTTGACCACTTTGAAGCGCAATTTTGTTTTGTAAAAATTCTTGCGCTGCAAAAATGTACACATGATCACGCTTTGCATTCTATTTTTAGAAAGTCCCGTTAGATTTCCAGACAAAACCGGTTTGCCATCAAGAAGTTTGAACATTTTAGAGACAATTTGCTTGCAATTTTTTTCTTTCGTTGTTTTCACTTTTTTTGATTTTTGGCCTCTGGCGGAACCACTGAGCAATGAACCATTCGAAAACATAGCTGTTGAGGTAATCAAATCCAAAATAATTGGATCCACATTGTACAAAGTACAAAACGAAACAACTATTAATAACAAAATCAGTAAACTTCAGGCCACTATAGTGGTCGATTCATCTGACGTTGTAAAAGCGAAATTTTTAAACATACACCAAATGGGAAAAGCGGCTACGCAATTTATAACTGAAGTAGACAATCTACGGAAATTATTGGAAGCTTCTTACATTGACGAAGGATTAAGTGCCGAACATGCAGACACGTTCAGCACAAAAGAAGCCATTTCTACAATGATAAAGAATTGTGAAAATGTAAAATTAAAAACCATGCTGGAAGCTGGCACATTCAAAACAACGAATGAAGCCGTTACAAAATATATTCATTGCAGCACGGAAATGACAGGAAATGCAAACAACATATTTTATACAAATAAAAATCATTACTTCCATGGTAAAAATTATGGAGGATATTACCAAAATAATTATAATAACTATAATAATTTTGATAATAATTACAATAACCGAGGCCGAGGAAACTATCGGGGTCAAAACCGCGGTAATAGAGGCAACAACACAAACTACACCAATCAAAATGACAGAAATAACACTGTAAGAATGGCTCAAACTAACTCGGAAAACGAGGAAGCTTCCTTAAGAAGTCAACGATAAAAAACAACACAGTTCACTCTGTTACTCTTAATTTAAATATATTCGTCTTTGACTTTCAAAGTGAACACGGTTGTGGGTTTTTAATGCGCTCCGATTTTGTATTTTGTTTTCGTTTAATCCCATCGGTGGGTTGTATTGAAACAATTTTCACTTTTATTCAGATCTTTAAATTTACATTTAATTTCCGTTCGCCTCGCGAGTGATCTTTGAACTTTGTGCACTAATAATAATCAAAAATTGTTTTACTTTCGTAATTCTGTTTTGTGTTTTCTTTTCTTTGTAGTAGGCCACCTACTACTCAGAAGTGGGATAAATCTACGCAATGGAAGACATAAACTTCAACAATTTCTCGGTTGTCCAACTAAAAAGATGGCTTTCCGCGTTGGGAATTCCAACTCAAGGCCTTAAGGCCGAATTGATGGCTCGTCTTGGGCGTGTTCCTCCTGAGGAGCGCGGCCAGGCACCACGTGAAGACGCCAACCCAAACCCTGGAGAAGATCAGCCCGTTAACGAGGATTCTGAAGAAGATCAACCCGCTAACGAAGATTCCGCAGAAGTTCAAGGCGACGCCTCCGCCCATCAACTTCAGGGAGCCGAGGGCAACGTGCTGAACATCGCACCAGCGCACTATGGGGAATTTGCCCGATTTTTTGAAATAAATTAATAACTCGCGAACTATGTAACATATTTCAGTGAGGTTTTTTTTATAGTGTTCTACATACCTATACACACCTGTTGGAAAAGTAAAAATATTTGGTTTTTTTGGAATAAATTAATAACTCGCGAACTATGTAACATATTTCAGTGAGGTTTGTTTTTATAGTGTTCTACATACCTATACACACCTGTTGGAAAAGTAAAAATATACCCGTGTTCTATTTCTCAAAGCGAACAACAGAAACTGAGTCCAAGTACCACAGCTAGAAACATTGGGTATCATATACGCCCTTCGCAGATTTCGAATTTACCTTCACGGAAGAAATTTTAATATAATAACCGATTGTAATTCATTAACCCTTACATTAAATAGGGTCGACCTAAACCCTAGAATTGCCCGGTGGGCACTCGAACTTCAAAATTTTGATTACGAAGTAGTTCATCGATCGGGAAATAAAATGCAGCACGTAGATGCTCTAAGTAGATATCATATATTGTCGGTTAAGGCCAATAGTTTTGAAGATAATCTGTTTATCTGTCAATCAAAGGATTCCAAAATTTTACAAGTTCGAGACCAGCTAGATAAAAATCAACTTAAAATGTTTGAAATGAGAAACGGGGTCGTGTACAGAAAATCGAACGACGACAGATTGTTATTTTATGTTCCTGAAGAAATGGAGAGTCATATTTTACATAAAAATCACAATGAACTTGGACACATTGGCAGAGATAAAATGATAGACGCTATTTTAAAAACATATTGGTTTGATAAAATGAAAGAGAAGTAGTCACATTGAAAATTGCCTAAAATGTGTTGCATTTGCTCCAAAACCGGGGAAATCAGAAGGTTTTCTGCATAGTATTCCGAAAGGAGATAAGCCATTCGAGTTGCTCCATATCGATCACTACGGAACAGTGGATAAAGGAAGAGCAAATAAACACATCTTTCTGATTGTAGACGGGTTAACTAAGTTTGTAAGACTGTACACAACTAAGACGACAAATACAAAAGAAGTTTTAAAAGCATTAAGCGACTACTTCAGGGCTTATAGCACACCAAAGTCGATTGTATCAGACAGAGGTAGTTGTTTTACCTCTAATGATTTCGAACAATTCTTGTCTCAGAGGAACGTAAAGCACTTGAAAGTTGCAACTGGGTCTCCACAAGCTAACGGACAGGTGGAGCGTATAAACAGGAGCATTGGCCCTATGATTGCAAAACTTACAGAACCAGAAAACGGTGCACATTGGGACACAGTAATTGAGCAAGTAGAATATACCCTTAATAACACTATACACAGAAGCATTAAACAGATCCCGAGCAAGATGCTTTTTGGTGTTCAACAGAAAGGAGAGATCGTAGATGAGCTTAGAGAAAAATTGGAAGAAATAAAAGATACGATTGTTACTGAAAGTTTAGAGGAAATTCGACTAAAAGCAATAGATAATCAAATTCAAGCACAGGCATAAATCTTATTTTGACATGAAAAAGAAAAAGGCCAAGGACTACGCAAAGGGGGATTACGTCATGGTAAAAAACTTTGATAGCACAGCAGGAGTTGCGAGGAAGTTGATCCCCAAGAATAAAGGACCATATGTTATAGCCAAAGTGCTGCGGAACGACAGGTTCTTGTTGCAGGATGTTGAAGGCTTTCAAGTGTCGCGAAATCCGTACAAGGGTGTCTGGAGTGCTCAAAACATAAGACCATGGATAGGGAAAAGGAAATCATTGTAAAACATAAGATTATATGATTCAACTTTGTATTAAAATAAGAGTATTGTAATTAGCTTTAACTTTTGCATTAAGAATCTCAGGATCAGGGGATCCAAGTCGCAGGACGGCCGAATTGTAGTAGGCCACCTTACGCCCGATAAACTATCGATTGTTAATGTTAAGCTAACATTAAGGATAACATAATCTTTAAGCAAGCCCAATGTTAATCATTCTTGGTATATGCATTGAATAAAGCGGACGTGTTTTAATAAAAAGTGCCTAAAGTATTATATATACCGGTCGTCTCACATCTTGTAACCCCGTCGTTTCTCTTTTGTGCGTTGTTCGTAGTAAGTCGTAGTGCTGTTTTTAGTGTTGCTTTTGCATGCACTTGAACTAAATTACGCTCCCGCTCTCTCGCTCTCTTTGTTTTGAAAGTTCTAAGCGTGCAGTTTCAATTCCTTTTCTTGGTACAGTGGTTTCAATAGGTAAAATGAGTAGCAATAATTTAGTCTGCTTTTGCAAAAAATGCAGCCTCGTAATCAGGGCTGATCAATCTAATATGACTTGCTGGCTGTGTGAAAACATGGTGCACACCAAGTGCGCCGGTTTCACTGGCCGGACAAGTGATGATCTTTTAAAAGGGCCTAATTTGCAGTTCTGTTGTGATGCTTCTGTTGAGGTTGCAAACGAGATGAAATCGTTCATGCGCCAAACTAAAGGCGGCCTGATGGGGTTGATTAGCTGTTTCGGAGTTGCTAGAGATAGTTTTCGCCGAGCTGATGATCTCCTCTCTGCGCTGGATTCGCAGTTTAATAGTTGTAAGCTATTAGAAGAGTCCCCTAAGCGCAAAAAGGCCGCTGGTGGTAAGCAGCAAAAGGGGAACACCCCGCAACCAAACTCAAAAGAACAACAGACCATTCCGGCGGATCAGACGCTGACTGCAGCAAATCCTCAAATTTTGCTAAGATCAGCAGCTAAAAAAGATTCGGTATCCGAACAATACGTAACAGAATGCATGCAACCAGGGACTTCTAAGAATTCCGATTTGTCCGTAGTGGTTTCACAATTAGTGGATACACCTACCTCTCAGAATGTAGTACCACCACCACAAGGGACTACTGAGTCCGGACAACCGGCTCAAGTTGGTTTTGCACATACAATGTCTGCTCCTCCAAAATCCCTTTCAGTGGTTCCACCATAGAAACAAATTTTCGTTTCTCGGTTTTCCCCTGATCAAACATCTTCTGATGTATTGTCTTATATACAAGACAAAACTAAAGCCGATTGTAATAGTGCAAAGGTGGAAAAGTTTAAGTTTTCCTATGCTAGAGACATTTCATCTTTTAAGATAACTGTCCCTAACGAGCTTTTTGGAGCCATATGCTCGGTCGACTTTTGGCTAAAATGGCACGATAATATGGTTGTAAAAGAGTTCGAGGCTAAGACAAAAAAGAAGGGGCCCGTGGGAGTAAAACTTCCTAGTCGAGGCCAAACCAATTTACCAGTTTCAAAACACTAACTTCTAACCTCCTTCTTTCCTGTCTGAATTCAAGAGGCTTGCGTAGCAAGCTCACATAATTGTATTCTGATAGCCTTTCCATTGCATCTCATATTATCGTGATTACAGAAACCTATTTAAAGCCGGAGAGCTTTAGCTACGAAGTTTTTCCAGGTAAGTACACAATATATAGGTATGACCGTCCCTCTAGACGAAGAGGTGGAGTCTTAATTGAAGTTGATTTAAATCTCTCGTCAGAGGAAGGTTCCTGAAGGTGTGTTTCTGTCCAGAGTAGTACTAATCTAGTAGTACTAAACGCAACCTGAAGATCCATATCACCCTACAATCGAATACGTGTCAATAAACAGGTACAGATATAGAAGAAAAATCAGAAAAATCAACCAAACGAATCCATTGTTTTCACAAGGCAGACTTTTTGAAGCTAAATAATTTTATTTCTGGCTTTAATTGGTATGATCTTTACTTATGCAATAATAATAATCTTCAACAAATCACCTTGGATTAGCAAAGAGTTGACACACTTAAGAACTATACATTAATAGATATTTAAGTGCTCGGTCAAGATATACCGTGCTTATTGCTCAGTGTTATAATAGTTACTTAAACCGTTGTAAGGTCCCGTTCTCTCACGACCCAAAACAGTTTAAACAGTTAACACCAAGCGTAAATCTAATTCTTATCCTTCCTCGCTGTTGTTCAAAAACTTGACGGCAACTACAGATTATGCAATAGCCGATTTATATGCCCAATTTTTTTAAAAACGACTTACTCTACTTTAGATCATTCATCACAGCCTTATTCTTACACCATGTCCAAGCCAAACCTTATATTCTGTCCCACTTTAACAGAAAGCTCTCTTCTTTTGGATCTTCTTCGTATTAAACCTATTTATTCGCCAGGGCCCGATGATATTCCTGGGTGTGTGCTTAGGTATTCCTCAACCACTGTTTAAGATTGAGCTGGCCCCATAGACGAAACCTCTAAAAAAAAATGCAGTGCATCCTATTTACAATCTGCAATATCTCCTTCACCGAAGAATCACCGTAGAGGAACCGCATAAGCGGAACGGCCCGGTACAGTGTACAAACTGCCAGGAGTTCGGGCATACAAGAACCTACTGCACCCTGCGACCAGTTTGTGTCGCCTGAGGAGATTTGCATTACATTGAAGCATGCCCGGGAAACAAAGAAGACCCTACTCTGGGGAAATGCAGTAACTGTGGGGGAAATCATACTGCCAACTACCGGGGCTGTCCCGTCTACAAAGAACTCAAGAGCCGCCTAAATCAGAGACGCAGTAAACCATTCGCCGCTCAACACTCTGCCCAACCAAACATCTTCACCCCATCAACAACCACTCCTGGCGTCTCCTTTGCCAACGCTCTCCGCTACCCTGGAATTTCACAAACATCTACCGCCCAGCCTGCAGCATTGCGTCCACAGCCACCTATACCAAACCTAAATGATTTTCCACTCTTTAGCCAAAATGGCCAAACAACAACTCAACCTTTTACGCGGCAAAACCAAACTCTTCCCCCAAAAACACTTAAAATAATAAAAACTACTTCCATATCATCGGCTATATATTTCACGCGACCAACCACCCGGATGGTAAAGCACACGGAGGTACCGGTATACTCATAAAACAACGCATGAAACATCATCCCTTGGAGACATTCGCTACTAACTACCTGCAGGACACATCCCTACGTATAAACTTACTTGGCGGCAAGACTAGTTCGCGTAGAAACAGACAGACGGACATGCTTATATCAACTCAGGAGGTGATCCTGATCGGAGATGTCTCCTTCACTGCGTTGCACACTTTTGACCAAAATTATAATACCCTCTGCAAGGGTATAAAAACTGGCTGAAGTACAAAAAATATGTAAGTGCACACATCGAACTTGATCCTGAATTTCCTCTGAATCTGCCATTGAAAAGTCGCTTAAACACCTCACGGACGTAATGTCCTCTGCCGCCAAACATTCTACGCCAGAACCCTCAGCCACAAACTCCCTAAGAACTGTACGCTTAAGTATCCAGATCGAGTCTCTCCTACTTAAAAAACGTAGACTTCGCAGAGACTGGCAGACTCATCGGTCCCCAGCTACTAAGAAGAGACTTGAAGAGACTTGATGAAGCCTCACCCGCCATCCAACCAATGCACACTGGTCCCAATGACCAATATTTTTGCATAAACTAGAAAAATGAAGCTACAGACTTGAAACTTGGCACACTATATAGTTACTATATATACAAAGTCTGGACAAAATTTTGTGCCGATCGGGCCACGCCTTCCTTTCCGCCCCATAGAAATGCACCCCGGGACAAAAATTTACAAAACATCCATGAAAATTGGGCCAATATATCCAATAAATTTTAAATATTTATAAAAAAACTTTAGTAAAGCCAATAGCCAATATATCCAATAAATTTTAAATATATATAAAATAACTTTAGTAAATATCCTTTCAATCCCCTCCCGCCATACCAATTTTCAACTTCCAAACTAAATAATGCATCTTGAAAAATTATTATATATTTACTTAATTAATTTTTAATCACTTTCAACATCTAAATCAAAGGAATCCAAGTCATCTTCATCATTATCTGTAGTAGGATAACTATTAAGGATCAATAACTTCTAATGGGTAACTGCTGCATTTTTTGTTTCGATGAACTCTTTCCTTGATGTGGATGCTGGAAACCATCGGATCTGATGAATTATTCCAGCATCCACATAAGCAACAAAGTTCTTAATCCTCTTCAAAGGATCCTCAATGTTTTGCTTTATGTTTCCAATTCGATGCTGCAACACAAAGTTGTAAAGGCTTTCGGTTTCGCGTCCATGTGCGAGCCAATACTCCAGCATTTCTCCATAAGATAGGTCTATGTTGTCTAGCAAAGTTTTTTTTTGTAAAATGGAGCAAAAACGAGCAAAAAAGGTTTATGTCATCGTATTGTAAATAAATGCAAGAACAAAACTGCGTTAATAGTTTTTATAATCCGGCACAATCCAACCTACTTTTGTTCCACGAAACACGAAAAATGCTAGGCTAAAATTGTTAAACATACAATTCTACAAAAGCACATATACATAAAGACAAATCACATTAAACAAATATTGCATTAAACACTTAAATTTTACATACCTCCACTAATATTTTCCATTTTACTTTGATTCAAAATGTTAAGTTGAACTTTTGCAATATTACTTTAAAGTGTGCTTTTATTTAGAGCGCCAAAAAGTCAACATTTCTGATCAACGAACGGCTGACTTTCAGGGCTACCAAATTTAACAGGGCTGCAATTTCAGTAACGAAATTGCGATTTTTAAATGCAACGTATATTAATCTAAGGAGATAAAATGTTTTTTTTTTTCATAACTTCAAAAAACAAAATGGGTTTTTGCAAAAATTTTGGGCATTGGGACCAGTGTGCAATGCACTCTACCGAATGTCTCGCCAGCGTCGCCGTCCTCCCCAGTTACCCTTGAAACCAGCACAATACTTAATGCCATTAAAGAACACATAAACCCAAAAAAAAGCTCATGGTCACGATTTTATTTCTCCAAAAATGATAATTGATTTACCTGCATGCGCAGTCAGATGCATCGCATTTATATTTAACTCAATATTGAAATGGGGCTACTTTCCTGACCATTGGAAAAAGTCTGTCACTACAATGATCCCGAAGCCAGGAAAAGACAAATCCCAGCCTTCTTCGTACCGTCCCATCAGTCTGCTCCCATGTCTATCAAAGCTATTTTAAAAACTGCTTCTTGTTCATCCTTGTTACCCTTGAAACCAGCACAATACTTAATGCCATTAAAGAACACATAAACCCAAAAAAAGCTCCTGGTCACAATTTTATTTCTCCAAAAATGATAATTGAATTACCTGCATGCGCAGTCAGATGCATCGCATTTATATTTAACTCAATATTGAAATGGGGCTACTTTCCTGACCAATGGAAAAAGTCTGTCATTACAATGATCCCGAAGCCAGGAAAAGACAAATCCCAGCCTTCCTCGTACCGGCCCATCAGTCTGCTCCCATGTCTATCAAAGCTATTTGAAAAACTGCTTCTTGTTCATCTAGTAACACATCTTCAAAACAACAGAACGATCCCTCTGCACCAATTCGGATTTGGGGAAAAGCATGGAACTATCGAACAGGTAAACCGCTTAACATCTGAAATTCGCACGGCTTTCGAACACAAGCAATATTGCAGTGCCTTATTTCTGGACGTATCACAAGCATTTGATCGCGTCTGGATCGACGGTCTGGTATACAAAAATAAAAACCCTCCTACCGGAAAACCCCCACAAGTTGCTTAAGTCATACCTCAGAAACAGAGTTTTCACCGTGAGATGTAAAACCTTTACTTCAACTATCCGTAACATCGAAGCTGGAGTACCCCAAGGATGTGTGCTTGGACCAATCTTGTACATCCTTTACACGGCAGACATTCCAACAAGCCGCCAGACCCTCATCTCAACCTTCGCTGACGACACTGCCATTATCAGCCGCTCGTAATGCCCAAAAACAGCAACAGCAACCTGGCTGTAGAAAAATGGCTCCCAGACTGGCGTATCAAAGTCAACGAGCAAAAGTGTAAGCACATTACATTTACACTAAACTTGTCGAAAAGCCCACCACTGGCGCTAAACAACAAGCCGGTTCTACAAGCAGACGAAGTCACCTATCTCGGCATACACTTAGACAGGAGGCTTACCTTGAGAAAGCATATAGAAGCAAAGAAGACCCATTTAAAACTAAAGGCCAGCAGCCTTCACTGGCTCATGGCTAAGCTTTCATTCCCGTCTACATCGGAATGATTTCCCATCCCTTTTCAATAACAAAAATTAACGTAACATAGATTAAGATTTGAAAACTTATTGTTAGTCTCTTAAGTAATAGAGAAGATCCAATAAATAAGAATAAAAAAAAAAAAAAAAAAAAGAAGCCAGTACCTATACAAGTAAACCTTAGTGGTCAACTCAATCATTATTCTTCATTTGCAGCTCCTTTGTAGATCAATCATTTCTCTGTGTCAACACGGATCCAATAGTTGATCTCCTTTAATGGATCTCAAGTTTCCTGAATGGGTCCTTTTTAAAAATTGAATTTTTAAAATTCTTCGTGTGACGTCCGGTGACCCACAAGGAAGCCATCAGGGTCCGCTACTTTTTACATTATTTATTAACGAGTCATTCTCGCGTACCTATGTACGCAGATGATGTTAAGTTATGCCTGCAGTGTAAGGGCATTTCCTGCCATTTAGACTTAGAATCCGATCTAGATAATTTTCAAAACTGGTGCCGAGATAATTTACTAAATTTAAACGGTTCCAAGTGCAAGCTGATGACTTTTTATCGGGTCAATCCGATATACGCGACTTACACGTTAAGTGGCAGCTCTTTGGATAGAATAACTTTTGTAAACGATCTTGCCGTTCTCTTGGACCCTAAACTAAAATTTTCAAACCACATTTCGTCCATGGTTAATAAAGCCAGAGGAGTGCTTGGATTTATTAAAAGGTGGGTCAAAAGAATTCGATGATCCTTATTTAACTAAAACTTTATTTATATCGTTAGTCCGTCCGATTCTGGAGTATGGGTCTCCCGTCTGGAGTCCGCAATACGGAATACATATTGGTTGTATTGAATCAGTACAAAAAAAATTTCTTTTTTTTGCTTTACGGCGCCTAAACTGGGATGCAAATCTTAACTTACCTTCTTAATCTAGTAGACTTCTGTTGATTACTTTACCCTCCCTAGCCAACCGTAGAACGATGCTTGGTACTGTCTTCATTTATACATGGTGATATTGACTCCCACGACTTGGTAAGTCGGCTAAACTTTTCTGTGCCAAGTAAATTAACTAGAAATTATATTCCCCTAATATTAAATCATTGTAGATCTAACTATGCCTTGCATGAGCCTTTCAGAGTATTGTGTTCTGACTATAATAGATTTTTTCCTATAATCTCAAATCTTGACTTTCTGCCGCTCTTAAAACGATTAATACTAGCTTCATTGGCACAAAATTGATCTTACTATTACTTTTTTCCCCGGACTTTTACCTATATTTCCTTATCTCGCGCCTATCTTCTCGCGAATCGTGCCGTACGATACACGGCTGCGCCCCTCGGTCGGTTGGGCGGGTATGGGACTCCGCGCGAAAGAAAACATAAACTAACCTTTTTGATAGACACCGGAGCGGATATTTCTCTCATTAAAGAAAATTCCGACAACTTCGTTGATACGTACTTCAATAACACTATACAAATATCAGGAATAGGCAAAGGCTCAATAACCACAATAGGTCTTATATAATACCACATAACTTTCATATAGTTCCTCATAACTTTTCAATACCGGTAGACGGAATAATTGGAATAGACTTCATAAAGAAATTTAATTGTATACTGGACTTCAATCAAGATAATGACCTTTTCATTTTAAGACCTGATAATTTTAAATTTCCGATAAATATTCCTATTCTTCATAACATAGAAACTAACGAAATAATTATACCAGCTCGCTCCGAAGTAATTAGAAAAATAAATTTAACCGAAAATAATAAAACACTCCTAATACCAAATCAAGAAATTGAGAATGGTATATTCATAGGAAATACAATTTCAAATCCCCAAACCACATTCGTCCGAATTTTAAACACTACAAATGAGAACAAAATAGTAAACCTTAAGAACATTAAACACGAATCTATTGACAACTATAATATTTTCAATTTAAATGGCACAAATAGAAACGAAAGTCATTAATAAACTAAAACAAAATTTTCCGACTCAATTTAAAAATGTCTTAACAAATCTTTGTTCAAAATATAGTGGCATATTCGGTCTTAAAACCGAATGGATATCTACTAATAATTTCTACAAGCGAAAATTAAGAGTAAAAGATGATGAACCCGTGTATATAAAAAACTATAGAAGTCCTCAATGTCATAAAGAGGAAATAACTAAGGAAGTGGACAAACTTATAAAGGATAAAATAGTAGAGCCCTCAGTATCAGAATATAATAGCCCTCTGTTACTTGTTCCAAAAAATACATTACCTGACTCAAAGGAGAAAAGATGGCGTTTAGTAATTGATTATTGTCAAATTAATAAAAAACTTTTTAAACACTACCTAGAATCGATGACATACTTGATCAATTGGGCCGAGCAAAGTATTTCTCTTGTTTAGATCTTATGTCCAGATTCCACCAAATTGAATTAGAGGAGTCGTTATTTTTACGTTATTTTTTAAAAGGAGGGAGATGTAGTGTGCATACATACAGAGTACACACTGTACCATCGACAAAAATGTTAGCCAAATCTGCAGGATCAGCACTCTTCAAG
This sequence comes from Drosophila kurseongensis, assembly GCA_018153305.1. Classification (NCBI taxonomy): domain Eukaryota; kingdom Metazoa; phylum Arthropoda; class Insecta; order Diptera; family Drosophilidae; genus Drosophila; species Drosophila kurseongensis. Next base: position 3,088,951 of record JAECXX010000090.1, read on the forward strand.
TGCAAATGCACATAACATTCCATTCCCTCTCTCTGGGCACCGCTCTCAGAGATAAACATAAGCTAACATATAAGGCGGTTGCGTCGCTGCGCGCTTGACCGACAGCGCCGACTGCGCAACATAGAGCTAAGCTAAGTGAAGAATATAGGCCGGCAAAATAAACGTATTAGTAAATTCAAATGAAACCAGTGCGTTTTTATTATAACTAAAAAACTGTGAACCATAAATCCTAACATAACAGTACAATTTTATTTATTTACTTAGTTTGTAACCGCAATTCGGACTTTACATTTTGAAAGAACTCATCGAGTCAAGTTAAATAACATTTATCTTTTTCTGGCTTTTATCGGGCTTGGATATTAGCGATGTAAGGATTCAAAGTAAAATTCATCGTGGAATTGCTTTTAATAATAAAACCTTTGCTAAAGCTTAGTTCCACGACTCACTAACAAAAAGATAATTTTTTTTCTCATTAATAAGACTCTTTAATAATACAGTTTAACTCTCCTGAGTAAACAACCATCCGCAAATGATGTTATGGAGTCTTAAAGTTACACAATGGATTTTATATGTAAAGCTATTGACAAATTAACTATCGAATATCTCGACTGCACGCCAGAATCGTGACCATCGCAATGCATTTTTATTGCGTGCAAAATATAACTGCGACGACTATTTTTAATGTGAAAAGAGGACTACATTACCTTAAGATACATTGATTTTCGGCTGTGAAGTAGTTTCCCAAGCCACTTTGTTTTGTCAAAAAGAAAGTAGTTAAACAAAATATCGATATCTGAGTTAATTTGTTTGCACTTCCATGATGTTTGAGAAAAAGTAACGATAAAGCGGATAACTAAATGTATTTTTAGAAGTATTTTAAGTCAGGTTAAAGAAGAATTCCAACTTCGGTTCTTCATCTAGTATATAAACTTACGAAAGAGAAAATAGGCTTAAATTAATTAAATATTGTTTAAGAGTCTGAGTTCTTAAGTTACATGTTGTATGTAGGTCTTGTCGAATTTGAAATATGTCAATAGTTTTGTTAATGCCTTAATCCCTATAATTTTTTTTTTCCAATGAAGAAAACTTTATGTCAGTCAAATAGATCGTCCAAAAATAATAGTCTACCCTGTTGGGTTTGTAATAATTTATGAAATTTTTGTGTTGTTTACTGACCTGCTTTATTTCTAGTTTCATTTGTAGATCCATTTAATTTAAGATCTTTGTTGTTTACTTGCTTAGCATTTTGTGTGCTTATAAGATTTTCCTTACGCATGGTCTGCAAAAAAAGAAAGAGTGAACCATTTTTGTGGTGAAAGTATGTAAAAATAATATTAAGCTTTTAATAAATGTATAGGTAAGTAGTTAGCACTTAAAAACATTATTTTGCAGCAGAGGGTAACAGCTGCTTCGGCTTGCCGAATTTGTCTTCCTTCCTTGTCTAGCTACACAAATACACACATTATACTTATTTTTTTGTGAATTCAATTATTACCGCTGGATTGATCAGATGGTGATTTGTGCAAGAAACACATATAGTATTTTTAAGGATTTGATTTAGGTGTCAGTTTATCTCTCTCCTGGGAATGAGTCGTTGCGTATCTAGTTACGTTTTATTTATTTCCGCAGTTTTGACTCGATCAGGTGACTTGGTTAAGGTAAGGTTAGGTAAACTTTTAATACCCTCCGCAAATGTTATAAAAGAGAGTTACTCCATGTGATTTTGTTTGTCCTCTAAATTGAAAACATTAAAAATATAATTTATTTGTTTGTAAATTTAGGTGCAAACTTGTTATTTGGTTTGGTACATTTTGAATGTTTCAAAAAACATACATATAGAAAAAATATCTTTATTCGTCTTTGCAAGTTTTAATCCAAAATTTTTCGCATTCGCAAGCTAACAGTCAGTTTGGACGTTTGAACATGCGACTACACCGATTATTTTCAACGATACATCGCAGACACTTGAGAACTGTCACATTTCACGTTTTCCATTTCCGACAAACAGTATTTCTGGTAACGTTAGAGCAGGTAAAAAATTAAACGGTTTGCAAGCCCACAGTTCCCGCAAGCAGGATTATCTGAACCGGAATCGACGCCATCTAAAATAACATCGCGTCATATCATAGCACAAGAGAAACTCAGAAGACTTTAGAAGTGCCTTAAACTAGAAATCGTTCCTGGCAAGCTTATGACCTCAGTAGTAATAGTACACGCTACGCTGCAAGGAAAGCTGAAAGATGAGCCTAATCGCTGGTTAACCAAATAATTTGGAATCGATGAAAAGACTGGCCATCGCAGTAGCTGTTGTGCCACTTTGCTGTCAGTACGACTACAGGTATCCCTGAATGACACAATCAACCTTTGCCTTTCACCCAAAGTGTATGGTACTCAAAAGAACAATTAGTCCATGCTCATGAAATCTAGAGTGGAATTAATTAAATCCAAACGATTTGTCTTTTATTGTTTTGGAAACATTGTTTATAATTGCAGTGTAAAGGCATGAGTTCAGGTAATTTTTTAAATGGCAATCAATATTTTTATAGCTTCCATTTTTTGTTAATTGTTATTACATTACAAAAGTAAAGTAACAAAATAAAAAAAAAACGGTACAAATTCCAAAAACTAGCAGCTTTTGAAGTGGGGCTTCTTAGAAATCTTAGAAAAAAAATATTATTAATCTAGTCATTTTGTCCAGTACAACGAAAATCATATTTTCACAATATGGCGACTAATTCAAAAAATAAATTTTTTTTTAAGTAACATTCAATTTCAAGTAAAGCGGTTCAGTAGGACATGAAAAACCATGGGCATCGTTTCAAATAAGACAGTTTCGAGAAAAACACGTTTATACTTTCGTCCATTGGCGAGCCGGTTTGGATGCCTCGTCAGCAATATACTTGTGTCCGAAAATAATTTGAAATTTAAAAAATCCTTTTGAGGACATATTCTAAAGTAGTTAAATAACCCCTTTAAGCAACTTTACAGAAACTGAGTCAAAATTGAAATCAGTCTGTGTCAGGGTTTCGGCTTGGGGTTATTCACAGATATTATATGCTTCCTAATAATTTATCAAGGTAATCGGCATTAGAGATCCGTTACTGTACTTACATACAAGATCAGAGTGAGAGGTGTGTGAGTAATGCTGAAAATTATCATCTTATTAGGGTTTGGTGTAAATTGGGATGGTCACGGATCCAAAGATGACTATGAGGTACACCTCGTTAACTGCGTGTCTCCCAGTGCACAAGATAACAAGTCGCTGATAATATAGAGCAACTACAGTTGTTGGGAAACTGGGCTCTTGTGGAAGTACAAAAAAGTCGGGCTGACAGATTCGTTCCCCATGGCTAAAAATAAAAAGTGCCTCGAGGCAAAAATGTTGAGCGACTGTTCATTGTCTAATACCATGTAGCCCTACGAGAAAAGATACCTTGCAAAAAAAAAGGTTACTTGTGAAACCACCTACGATCTTAGTATCTAACAAAAAAATACACGTTAAGTATGGAACGCGGCATATAAAATGTTGGGAGTAATTTTTAGAAGTACTTATGCGCAATGAAGAAACTGATCGGCAACCAGATACATTCGTAATGAAAGTGATGACTTTTGGCGCCGCGTGTTCGCCGGTACTTGCCAACTTTATAATAAAGCGTAATGAGGAGTGATTTGGCGAATCTCATTCTGACGATTGGCTGGGGTTGGTTAAGACAGAGAAACAAAAGGTCCAACCAGTACCATGAATAGAGTTAATGGCAGCTGTTTAGGGCTTGCACCTGGCAAATTGTAGGAGTCTGAGCAAAATTAAAAAAAAAACGAGGACGGAAGCTAACTTCGGAAAACCGAGGTTTAAATACCCTTGCAGACTTTGAAAAATTGATGTCAATAGCTTATACACTGCGCGAAATATTAATTAAATTTTATGTAATTATATAAAAAATAAAGATTGTAACCAATTTAACTTTAAAATGACAGCTGAAGTATAAAGTTGTTTGATTGGCAAGAACTTTTACCCTGAGCAAAGGATACATAAATAAATTTGATTTGCATAGATGTCATATAAAAATGTCATATAATTACAATTATAAGATGTAGACGTCCGATCGGCAAGCGCTTTTACCCTGATCAAGGTATGCGTAAATAAATAAGACTTGGAAAGATTCATGTCAATGGCTTATATACTGCGCGAAATATCCTGAAAAACATCAAATTTTTACCGATTTAATCATATTGTTCCTATGGGAGCTATAAGATATAGACGTCCAATCGGCACGCGCTTTTACCCTGATCAAGGTATGCATAAGAAAATTCGATTTGAAAAGATTCGTGTCAATAGCTTATATAGTGCGCGAAATATTCTCAAGAACATAAAATTTTAACCGATTTCACCATATTGTTCCTATGGGAGCTATAGGATATATACGTCCGATCGACACGCGCTTGGAACACGCGCTATTTAGAAAGATTCATGTCAATAACTTTTAGACTGCGCGAGTTATATCCGATTGTTCCTATGGGAGCTATAGGATATAGAAGTCTGATCGGGTCGCTTTTTAAACTTGATCTGCGTACACATGTTTTAGAACGCCTGTGAAAGTTTTAGATCGCTAACTTTTAAACTGAGCTCGCTAACGGTGTTAAAACAGACGGACAGACGGACATGGCTATATCGACTCCCCTATTGATCCTGATCAAGAATATATATACTTTATGGGATCGGAAACGTCTCCTTCACTGCGTTACAAACTTCTGACCAAAATTATAATACCCTCTGCAAGCAGTCTCGATCATGCTTTCGTGGAGTGCAGACGTGTTATTGCATTATTACAAAATTCTTTGTGCAGAGCCTATGGACAAGTCCACCTTGTTGTAGTTGCAAATCACCCCTCCAATCTCTGAGATCAACAGATCAATTCTATTTTTATTTAAAAAAATAAAAGCAAATTCAAATATTACCTCGGCTGGGGCTCGAACCGGGTTTAACCTGGCAGTGGGGCGAGCGCCTTCCTCACTGGGCCACAACCGCCTCTTAGGAGCCTTCACAAAAGGGCGTAGTGTACTGGAAGTCGGTAAAGCAGTGTCAAGCAGTCACAAATTACCATAATGTCTGAACCAGATTTCAACATCGCAGGAACTGTGGCTGAGGCTCAAAGGAAAATAAGGGAAGCATTAAATTCCTCATTAAACGAATTTAGCTCTCTCTATGCATCCACCTCTTCCAACGCTCAACGACCTCAAGACCTTTCATCCGATGAAGGTGGACTGGTGGACCCCACGTCCCAGCACTAATAAACGCCGTTTAGACTCCAAGTCTCCAGATGCTAACAGAAAATTTCAAAGGAATTCAAAAAGCCCAAAACCAACTGGATCTGCTAATCGGTTTTCGGAACTGTCAGACATGGACACTGAAGATGAACTCCCCCTCGCTTCTCTTGTTGTCAGCCACAACAACTCCGATGGAGCCAATATTACAAACACAAGCAACATCAACGACAACCACGAGAACAGTATCAACATTATTAACAACAGCAACAGCATAAGCAACAACATCAGTAGCAGCAACAATGGCAACAACAACGACACCAGCACTAGTAACAGCGGCAATCGTAATCCGAACCAGCTCACAGACAACAAGGAAACCTCACGGAATCAGAAACCACCCCCAATTGTGATCAAAAATTGTGAAAGCCTAAACGGACTTATCAGATCCACTGATAAGATCGTCCACCCAACAAAATACTCCATAAAATGCCACCCTGACAATTCAGTTTCCATCCTCGCTGCAGACTCCGATTCGTACAGGGCCATAACTAAATCGCTCACCATAAAAAAGGTGCCATTTCATACCTGGCAGCTTAAAGAGGAAAGATCCTTCCGCATAGTCATCCGAGGTGTACATCACTCCATCCCGGATGAGGACATTAAGGAAAGTCTGACTTCGCTTGGACACAATGTGCGCTTCATTAACAGGCCAAGAAGCCGTTTTGACAAATCAAAGCTTGTCAACCTTGTTTTTGTCGAGTTAGAACCAGCCGCGAACAACAAAGAAGTTCATGAGCTTAAGATGCTCTGTCGTCAACGAGTTCAAGTTGAACTTCCTCACAAAAAGGACGACATAGTACAGTGTTTTCGATGCCAATCGTTTAATCACACAAAACAACTGCCATAAGGAATTTAATTGTGTCCGATGTGGTCAACAACATGCGATTGAGGACATGCGGACGACAATTATATTTCTCGTATGGCAGTTGTTTTGTGTGATTAAACGATTGGCATCGAAAACACTGTACTATGTCGTCCTTTTTGTGAGGAAGTTCAACTTGAACCCCGTTAAATGCGTAAACTGTGGAGGTAGTCACACAGCTAGTTACAAGGGCTGTATTGTTTACCAGCAAACAGTAAGTCGTCGTAGAGGTGCTACAACCCATCGTAGCCTCGCACAACAACCAGCCGTTGCACGACCAACTGAGAGAAGAGGTGTTGTGGCATCGACTTCATACGCGAATGCCGCTAGGGGATATGTACATCAACAAACCCAACAGGCTAGCCGACTGCAGTGCACAAACGATCAGAAGCATGAACAGTTCCCTCCACTAGGAAGTAGAAACCGGAAACTACATCGGCAATGCCAACAAAACGGACTCCATCAACATCAGCAGCATCCAACGCAGGAAACTCCAAGCCGACTGCAAAATCCAGCTACCAAACAACAGCAGGGCCAACAACAACAGTCATCGCAACAACACCGAAATGTCCAAAATGATCGTCAATGGCAGCGACAAGAGCAAATGTTTATGCGATCCGATGAAAAGATGTCACTCCTCGTAACTCAATTCGACAAGATGTTCCAGATGATGATGTCAATGATGACTCTCATTACTGGCCTTGTATCACAAATGGCGCCAGGAACTGCACAAGCAATCTCTGGCCTTCTCCCAGCTCATCCAACCCAACCATGAGTCATATTGGGCTCAAAATCGGTGTATGGAACGCCGACGGGCTGGCCAACAAGGCGCTGGAGCTAGAGCTCTTTGTCCGGAAACATCACATTGACATTATGTTGGTCAGCGAAACACATTTCTCCTCTCGGTCATATTACAAGCTACAGGGGTATGACATTCACCAATCTAATCATCCGGCAGATCGACATCGTGGAGGCTCTGCTATCATTATAAAGTCCTGTCTCCAATACCACCTGTTCGCAACAATGGAACATCAAAGTGCTCAATGGGTCGCAGTTAAAGTCAAAACTGACCATGGTGAAATTGTCATTGCGTCTATTTATTGCCCACCTAACTTTCTGCGTACCACCGTCGACTTCAGAGTACTTTTTGAGGAACTAGGACCCAATTTCCTAATTGCTGGAGACTGGAATGCACACCATCGACTTTGGGGCTCTCGAAACTGCACAGCCAGCAGAAGAGCATTGGCTGACTGTATTTATAGTGCTAATATCCAGGTCCTTGCAACCGGAGGGCCCACGCATTACCCGTACAGTCAACGTACACCATCAGCAATCGATTTTGCCATATATGGAGGTATTCGCTCTGAGCTTGTCACCATATCAGAAAGCTTGGATCTAAGTTCTGACCACATCCCCTTAGTGATTGAACTAAGAACAGCTGCTCACAAGCTTTCCCGGAAAATGCACATCCTTCCTCAAAACGCAAACATTTCGCGGTTCCAGGCAGCTGTTAATCAGCTTGTTAACCTCAACATGGTCCTAAACACCCCTGAAGATATTGACGACGCGACTGAGCTTTTTGTCTAAAATATCCACATCGCTGCTGACTCCTCAACCTGTAGGCAAGGTTCAATAAACCCATCGGATCCAACTCATGCCCTTTTAAAACCTGAGGTTCTGGATCTGGTGAGGTTGAAAAGAGCCTTGCGTCGCAGATTCATGCGGTCGAGAGATCCAGCCGACAAAAGGGCATATCGTCGCGCTGAGGGCGATCTCAAAAAGTTGTTGCACAAAACAAAAAATGACTACTTTGCTGATCTGCTACGTAATGCTGATCCTACAAAACCATATGGATTTAGCATCTGGAAAGCAGCTAGAGTTATAAAAAGGCAGCCCCCTCGCAGAATACCTATTAAGCGTACTGACAACACTTGGTGCAGATCGGACTCCGAAATTTCTCTGGCTTTTGCTGACGAACTGGAAAATCGCTTTCAGCCATTTAACTTTGCGAAGCGTGATGACGTTGAAAACACAATGCAATTTCTAAATGCTGCCTCCCCAGAAGCAGAGCCCATTCGTCATATAAGTCCGGAAGAAGTTTGTCACCAAGTAAAAAAGCTGCACCTCAGTAAAGCTCCAGGATTTGACGTTATTGACAGCAGGGTTGTCAAGGCACTTTCGAAAAAGGGTATACTGTTTTTAGTCCTCCTGTTCAACTCCATGTTACGTATCCACCACTTCCCCACACAATGGAAGTGCGCTGTGATATCGATGATACCGAAGCCAGGTAAGCCGGAGAACCTTGTTGCGTCGTACCGACCAATAAGCTTGCTGCCCACATTCTCTAAAATATTCGAGAGAATATTTCTTAGCAGAATGATGGCAGTAAGAAGGGTTCAGGATACAATTCCAGACCACCAGTTCGGCTTCAGGAATCACCATTGAACCCCGGAACAAGTGCACAGAGTTACTCATCATATTTTGGATGCCTTCGAGAATAGACAGTACAGCTCTGCTATCTTCTTGGACGTAAAGGAAGCTTTCGATAGGGTTTGGCACGATGGCTTGCTATTTAAGCTGAAGACTCTCTTGCCAACTGCGCAGTATCTCCTTCTTAAAACATATCTGCTTGATAGAAGCTTTATGGTTGAAGTGAGAGGCGAAAGATCATCTATCCGATGCATACGAGCTGGCGTACCACAAGGTAGTGTTTTGGGTCCTGTGCTGTACACCATTTACACCTCTGACCTGCCAAATCCCAGAGACCCGGGTACCCTCCTGGCAACGTATGCTGACGACACAGCCTTCATCGCAAACTCTCCGTGTCGAATCGAGGCGTCCAGAATTACCCAGAGCTTTTTGGACCTGTACAGCGAGTGGACGAACAGGTGGAATATAGGCATAAACGGAAATAAATCGCAGCATTGCAACTTCTCCTTAAGGCATCAAACCCTCCCTAGGGTTAAATTCCAAGACTCGCTCATCCCACAATCCCCTCAGGCCCAGTATCTTGGATTGAATGCTTAGAGCAGGGAGTCATCTGAGCCTCAGAAATAAAATTCTGATCTACAAAGCAATAGTAGTCCCTTCCATGACATATTGCATGCAAATATGGGGTACGGCGTCCGACTCAAACATTATGCGAGTACAAAGGCTGCAAAACCGAGCACTGCGAACCATTGTAAATGCGCCGTGGTATGTGAGAAATGAGGACATAACAAAAGACCTTCACATCCCCACCGTGAGGGAACAAATCAATCATCACTCAAGTCTCTACAATGCACGGATTCGAGCCCACTCGAACCACCTAGCTGCTTCATTGGCAACCCCGATGATCAGAAGAAGGCTAAAGAGAAGGCATCAAGCAGACCTATGGATAGGAGGGCGGCAAAGAACGAGAGTCCTTCCCCAATAAATAAACTATAATCGTCACCAAAAACTCCTGTTAATTTTTAAAGTCAAAAACATATTGTTATTTATCGCTGCTGTTATGTTATGATTGTTACTCTTTCTAGTCCCTACGTTTTATAGCCATTTAACGTATAAATAAAATATATGTTATATTAAAAAAAAAAAAAAAAAAAACCCTCTGCAAGGATATAAAAATATTTTGGACTGATGCTCAAGATTCGATTACGATTACTAGTCGGAGCAATCCTAGAAGGATACGAACTTGATAAATGGCGTCGGCTATCATCGGATGAATCTTCCTTATATTCTTTCGCATCACAACAGGATAACATCTGAAAGTGAAATATTTTCATTAAAAGAATCACGCCCCAATAGTTGTCACTGAAATACGGCAATATTATTTGATATCTAAGAGACCTTTTAAACACTATCCGACGTGCTGCATCAGGCAGCAAATACACCTATGTATGTGGTAGCTTGGCTGTTTGTTAACTCTGAATTCAAAATGCAAGCCGAAATGTTGTTCGTTCCACATATTTGCAATGTAAATGCACAAAAATAACCATCATGACACCGGCTCACAATTCCGCCCTCGCCAAGGCCAAATTGGTCGAATTGGGCTACGAACTGCTACCCCATCCACCATATTCTCCAGATTTGGCCCCGTGTGACTTCTTTTTCTTTCCAAACTTGAAAAAGTCACTCGCTGGACAGAAATTTGCGTCGAATGAGGAGGTCGTCGCCGCCACAGAGGCCCATTTGCAGACCTCGAGAAAACGTATTTTTCAGACGGGTTAAAGAAGTTGGAGCATCGCTGGTTCAAGTGTAACGAGCTAAAAGGAGATTATGTTGAGAAATAAATCGCCACTTTTCCAAAATTTTCGTTTTTTTTTTTGGAGGCTAAGGACTTATTGGACCACCCTCCTAAAAAACGTTTTCTAGTTAAAACAACTCAATCGTGATGTCCTTGTACCAAACACTTAATTAGATGTTTAAACATTCAGACATTGAGTACACAACACTACTCATTGAATTCAGATCACAAAATCTTTTTGGAACGCATATAACATGTTTTTTTTACAATTTACTGCAATGTATAAGTGAAATTTCAAAAGCATCCTGAAACAACATTTTTGGTTTTAACGACTATATAAAAATGGGTTTTGTCTAACGAAAGGGGTCGTTGCGGTGATGGAAATTTCGCAAACGAACGTCTATCGCCTGCTTTGGAAGGATTAAAGTTGCCATAGGAAGCCGTAGTGAGAAGAGACGGAGTTTTTTTCACCTGCCTTACAGTTCTAGCTATCCATTTGGAAGACGTGTTTTTTAGTAGAGGATATCAACGTAGGCATTATAAAGTTTTTGGTGATTTTCATGCCTTCAGGATTGCTTCACATGGGCGGCTCCTGGGAACGCATGGTACGTTCTAAAAAGTCTACACGTCAAACTCAATGACGTTGACTTTTATTGCGTTGAAATCATTAAATTCGAAAGCTCTGACACCGAATCTCTTCTGGGTTGGCAACTGAACTACGTGATCCCGGCTCAATGAAATGCAAAAAGGCGGATTGGTAATATCCAGCGAAGCCACGTAAGATTATTAATTACACATAATACACATACTTAACATGGTATAAACACATTATATTGTGCAAATAAAGCGATACATACGTACAATTACAAATGTAGCAAATTTGTTCCGAATTTTCAAAAGACTCGTAGGGATATAGTCAGTGTATGCGCGTCGTTATCTACGCAGATGACGTGCCTATCTGCCCGCAATACTTGAAGGTCTTGCAATCCAAACTTAATTCTTTTCAAACATAGTGTTGGGATTTTCGACAGATTTCAAACTCCTCCAACATTTAAATTGTTCAGCGCTAAAGTATTACGTTCACACCGAAAAATAGTAGAATTTCCTCATACATCTAATTCCATTTTAAAAAATATATAACAAGAAAGGAGTTTTCGGAATGCTTGCACATACAACAAAAATTAAATATTCTATAAAACGACTTTATTTTAATTTGTATGCTTATATATATGCTTATATACAATGAAGCTAAGTCCAATTTCAAGAATCGGAAATGTCGCCTTCACTCCCTCTGCAAGGCTGTAAAAATCAGGAATTAAAGCTGAATTCTATTTTGGGTCCTTTGGTTTATTTCGGTTATGTTTTTTGGTTGTGGTTCTAAAAACAGGTTTAAATGTTCATAAAATTTACAATTTTTAGGGGCCCGAGAAAACTGTCTGGCCACTCTTTTGGTTGACCATATCTTCTAACGCCGTATATAAGCGACTTCAAAATCGTAAGAAATTTCCACTAGTTAGACTTTAAGCCGTTTAAATATGCTCTTAGATGGTTATCGGTCTTCTGCATGACTTCTGAAATGAAGATATCAATTCAAAGTTTTTGTTAGCGAAGTTTTGATCGGTACATAATATCATATTCTTATCTAGTATACCAGCTGGCTACGGTTGGCTCTAGCATATATTTATACCCGTTACTCGTAGAGTAAAAGGGTATATTGTATTCGTGCAAAAGTATGTAACAGGTAGAAGGAAGCGTTTCCGACCCTATAAAGTATATATATTCTTGTTCAGGATCACTAGCCGAGTCGATCTAGCCATGTCCGTCTGTCCGTCTGTCCGTCTGTCTGTCCGTATGAACGCTGAGATCTCGGAAACTATAAAAGCTAGAAGATTGGCATTTTGCATGCAGATTCTAGGAGTTCCTACGCAGCGCAAGTTTGTTTCAAAAAGGTGCCACGCCCCCTGTAACGCCCACAATCGCTAATATACGATTTTAAAAATTTAAATATTTCGGAAAAGTAAAAATGCAGTTTTATTGTGTTTATCAATACCTATCGAAATGTAGAAGAAATTTTTCAAATCGGACCATTCGTTAAAAAGTTATGCGTGATCAAAGTTTCTATCTCCATCTCCTCGCACTCCCTTTACCTGAGTAAGGGTATCTGATAGTCGGGGCACCCGACTATAGCGTTCTCTCTTGTTTTATTTTAAATTTTAGTTTCATGTGTTAATAATTTTTTTCTTATTTTTGTATGAGAAATCTTCCAGAAGTTCGCAAGTGCGAGTTCGTACAGACAACTGGATCGTTATAGCATACCAACGATATAATAGCAATTCACTGTTCTCTATTCTGTGTGAATGAACTAATATTTGATGCTTTATAATAATAAGCAACATCCAATATAGAGTTTGCCACCAAAAAAGATAATTATATTTATAGAGGTCATATGATATTTTTTTAAAATTTATTTAAAATATTTCTAAATTTACTTAATATTTATACTTTGTAAGGTGTTGGTTTGTGTTGACCTTAATTGAAGCTATTGGATTGCTCTAGGTCACACTAACCAACGTGTATTTTAATTTCTTCTATAACAGAAAATTTTTTCCACTGATCTTTCATCACACTTGCAGTCACTGTGGAGTGAACCCGACTATGAAAGGGCTAGCTGGTTTCGTCTGCACGTCACCTCAGACACATTAACTCTATCATCCAGGCGGGTGCTGTGGAAACATTACTTTTAACTGGAAGAGTTATAAAAAAAAAATTATAAAAATAATAAATAATAATTTATCTAGGACAAACTCTCATTAATACTGTTACATGGCCCACCTAAGTCCAAATCCACAATGGTCCCCAGAACTTGAGGTCTTCAAGAAAACGCGCATTAACTCTTCAATCACGAAGGTGCGCGCTGTACGGACTTAATGGAAAATCTCGTCAAAAAACTCTCCCAACGTGAGATCAGTCAAGTAACAGTTTTCAGTACGGTGTAACATAAAGTCCTACTAAACAAACAATGTAGAAATCTTCGCTCTAAACTATCTCTTAAGCGACAAAAACATAACCTAAGGCTATGAACAGTTTTAAGCCTTTTAAGTTTGCAGGAACGGATGGCAATACATTCGCGCCACTGCCCTCTAAGTGGAAACGATAAGGATAGTCTTTCCTCCTACTTGTTTAAGATAATATAATAATATATAACTGCCGGAAGACTATCAGGCTAGGCTGGACATGTCTCAAGTAATAGTACGGTGGCTGTATATTATATTACTACTATATGGGTACTCGGTCTATAACAGGCGAACGACTTTGCACATAACCCAATTCTGGTAATCCTCTTTTTAGAATACATGACAATAGAATGAGAGAAGCTTGGCTATTAAAATATTCTTTACACGGCCTAGCCAGCATCGAGATGCTGCATCTGACACACATAGAGAACAGATAACTCCTTCCGCCTGCCTTTCATGCAGTAAAACTTGCCAACAGGAGAGCCCTACTAATTTTAGCCTTAAAAGGTCTAAAACAAACTTGATTGCGTCTGCTCGGATGATTAAACGGCTTTAAGGGCTCTCGACTCCATATAGTCCAACTCCAAAACTGGGAACGACGTTCGCTGAAATTTACACATAATAGCATCGGCATCTACCTTATTTTAGTCACAGGCGTAGCGTCATAAAAGGTAACAGAGCCGCAGAAGAGAAAGCTAGGTTGGGCACCACCTTCCCTCTTAAGATAGAAATACTGTTGATACCTCCAGGGTTAATTATAATCAAAAAAAAAAAATGTTCACCACATGTAGATAGCGACCTGTAGTAGCACCGAGTGCTTTAACGGTCTAAGGAGCTAATTCGCTTCAAAATAACACCCCGTTTAGCACTGCCTCGCAGTAATCGACATATTAAGCGAATAGAAAAGGAAGAGTTGGATTTTGTAAAAAGGTTTCTTTTTTAAAGTCATTTTTCTCCATAAAATCCTACATCTTCAATACGTTAGCTAAACCCATCATGAAAATTTGTGTGTAAATATTTTGAAACAGCACCTTAAACATGTAAAAATTACTTATATCAAGTTTTTTGACGAAAATGACTATACACTGCATAAATACACATTCTAAAATGGTTAACCCTCTGGTCTACACAGACGTATTCCTTCATATAATATAATATAATATAATAAGATTTGCACGTTGCAACAAAGTAACCTTACGTGTCAGCCCGTTAACACCAGGAGTTAATCATTTTACTGATAAAGGTGAGTTGCACTGAGCCAAAATAAAAATCTATATTAAGCAAAACAGTACAAGTTCGTTTTTCCAACTTTATAAAAGTATCTGGTTTTAAAATTAATGTATTTAATTTTAAAGCAACTAAACCATAAAAAACCATCCCAAGGTCTACAATGAAAAACTCATTTTTTTAATGGTCCAAAATTTACATTGAGCCTTAATTGGATAGTGCGATTTATATTTATTATATTATTATTATTATATTTTTATGAAATTTAAAATGAAATGCGATAATTTCGGAAATTAAAATTGTAAATTTAGTTAGGTTCAGGAACTACAGTTTTTGAACTACATTTTTGTCCTGAAAGATACAAATGAAATAATAATTCCTAATCCTCAAGTGAGGAAAATCTATAGACATTATTATTAACAGCTGATGCAATAAAAAATGTATTTGTTTCCTGAAAAATTTGTTTTTCCGTGGTCATCTTTGACGATTTTGAATTCAATAACCCTTCGGGATCTTGAAATGGAGTTCAATCCATTGCTGCCATTTGTTACTCATTTCCAAATTCAGCGGAGCAGAACATTTCCTAACAAAATAATGCATGGTCAAAGCAATTAATCGAAAAATAAGATCCTCAAAGAATATAGTGTAATGTTTGAATTCATAAAACACTTTATTTTATATTAGTCTGAGTATTGGGATCTAATTTTGGATCAAGTAGTGTACAGGGTTCTACCAACAAATTCAGTTCGATCTTCTGTTGTAGAAATTGTGTATGAATTAAATTTAAATGTTCACAAGGGCTTTGAGAAATGGATTTTAAATGAAGATCGATTAGTATTAAGTGGAATCTATAAAAATCCCGTTGTTGGTTATATAATTCTTCACAGTTACATTATTTAATAGAAAAAGATAAAATAAAGCTGCGTTCAGTTTGGAAAACCCATGACTCGCAATGTTAGCCTCAAACTCTTCATTAATAACCGAAAAACATTTTTTTGTTATAAATAGCTAAACATGTCAGCTCGAAGGCAATAAGTACTGAGAGCTTTTTCGCTTTTATGTCGATATTTTTATAAAATTGATAAATTTGTAACGCATTGAAGGAGACATTTCCGACCTTATAAAGTGCATATATTCTTGATCAGCATCGCCAGAAAGGTCGATCTAGCCATGTCCGTCTGTCCGTCCGTTTCTACGCAAACTATTCCCTCAGTTTTAAAGCTATCTGCTTGAAACTTACCCAAAATTTGCCTTCTTTTTCTATATTTCTATATCATGGAGTATATGAAGTATTTCCCTTTTTTTCGATTGTTTCTATGGAATCTATATGCTATAGTAGGCTGATCCCGCCCCGACCACCTGCAACAGAAATAAGACTTTTTGCGAGGTTTCATTAAAATATCTTTAAAACTAAGTTTGCCTAGAAGCGTACGGACATGGCTGGATCAATTTATCTAGTGATGCTAATCAAGAATATATATACTTTATATCGTCGGAAATGTGTCTACACTGCGTTTCATACTTATAACAGATATTAAAATACCTTCGTTTTTTTAAACATACGGATATATTGTAAGCTACACTGGTTTATTACAATATAAAAATTAGTGTTTTAATTATTTTATTTTTATTATAAATTTCGACTTCTTGAACTTGGCTTCTTTTCTTTCTTGTCAATAATAATGAAATAGAAATAATAATTGAAATGTAATTGTGTAATTAAAACTAATAACACCACATTACTAAATTTAATCAGACATTTACTTCAGAGAGTTTGTTTTTCTGGCAATGCTTTGCGTATGTTGGAGGTTATTCGGGTTACTTGTTCAATGGTTGCCTGCTTTTCCGTGCATTGGGAGGCCCATCCCAGGTGTGTATGTAAAGGTGATTCTAAAAGCATCTTTTCTTAGAGGTGAAGAAAAATGGGCTAGTTATCCGGTGGCTAGTGAGCCACTTATTCTCTACTTGCAAAATCAATCAAGTTAGGCTATAGTACTTCTTAGGATCTGTGGTATTAAGGCTTGCGCTGAGAAATAAACTCAAGTTTGCTTCGTGGTGTTTTTATACCCTTGCAGAGGGTATAATAATTTTGACCCTATAAAGTATATATATTCTTGAGCGGGATCGCCTCTTGAGTTGATATAAGCATGTCCGTATATCCGTCTGTCTGTTTCTACGCAAACTAGTCTCTTAGTTTTAAATATATAGAATTGAAACTTTGCACAGACCTTTATTTCCTTTGCACGTAGTATATAAGTTTTAAAGTTAGGAAGATGGGATTTTGGTGTTTTTAAAGTTAGGGAGTTGGGATTTTTATACCCTTGCAGAGGGTATTATAATTTTGGTCAAAAGTGTGCAACGCAGTGAAGGAGACATCTCCGACCCTATAAAGTATATATATTCTTGAGCGGGATCGCCTCTTGAGTTGATATAAGCATGTCCGTATATCCGTCTGTCTGTTTCTACGCAAACTAGTCTCTTAGTTTTAAATATATAGAATTGAAACTTTGCACAGACCTTTATTTCCTTTGCACGTAGTATATAAGTTTTAAAGTTAGGAAGATGGGATTTTCTATGGGTTTTATTTTTGGCCAATCAATCCGACCTCCCAAATTTCATAAGGATCGGACGACTTTATCTATGGCCGCCATATAACTGGTTGATCGGAAATGCCATAACTTTGGTGTTTTTAAAGGTAGAAAGTTGGGATTTTTTATGGGTTTTATTTTTGGCCAATCAATGCGATCTTCCTAATTTCATAAGGATCGGCCGACTATATGCTATAGCTGCCATATAACTGAACGATTTAAAATTCCAAAACTTTGGTGTTTTTAAAGTTAGGAAGTTGGGATTTTTTATGAGTTTTAAGAATACATCATGGAGATTATAATTTACAGAATATTCTGCAAGGGTATATCAACTTCGGCTCCGCCCGAAGTTAGCTTTCCTTTCTTGTTTTTAATTTTTTTTGTTGTTCTTTGAGATTTGGTAATTGAAACGATGGCAAAAAGGCAGCTCAAAATCGATATAGCTTTATAGTTTTTAGTAATATGGCATGGAAATAAGGCATTGAAATCGAAATGTAGTTGTTTACTAATAACTGTAAGGGTATATAAACTTCGGCTTGCCGAAGTTTGCTTCCCTTCTTGTTTTTTGTTATGGGTAGAGTAGCTTTAAAAGTTGGATAACATGCACTTTTTGTAAATCCAAAACTAAGAGTTAAATAATTTAACCCTTTTGCTAGGGTATAAAATTAAATACCTAGACCTCTAGATCGTTTTATTGGAAATTTACTTGATTGTTCCTAAAGCGCTTCAATTAGAATCGTCAATTGAATTTAAATTGGTACAATGAAAAAAATTATCATTTTCAGAACAAGCCTTTGGGATGGGCTGAAAAAAAGGAATCTAAATAAAATAGAAGCAGAGCAAATAGAATGGAGGCAAACTTTGGCAAGTCAAAAATTGTATACCATTGTAACTATTAACAAGAAAGGAAAGCTAACTTCGGGCGGAGCCGAAGTTGATATACCCTTGCAGAATATTCTGTAAATTATACTCTCCAAAATTATTCATATGATGTATTCTTAGTACTCATACTCACTCAGTTATATGGCAGCTATAGGATATAGTCAGCCGATCCTTATGAAATTTGGTAGGTCGGATTGATTGGTCAAATATAAAACCCATAGAAAATCCCAACTTCCTAACTTTACAAACACCAAAGTTATGGCATTTCCGATCAATCAGTTATATGGCAGCTATAGGATATAGTCGGCCGATCCCGGCCGTTCCGACTTATATACTGCGTGGAAAGGAAAGAAGGGTGTGTGGCCAAAGTTTCAATTCGATATCTTTAAAACTGAGAGACTAGTTTGCGTAGAAACAGACGGACATGCTTATATCAATACCCTCTGCATGGGTATAAAAAATCATATTAGATATTTATGGGGTGGTAGCTGTCTTCTTCATTTATGAATGAAATTGAAATACCCTCTGCAAATGTACTAAAAAAAGAGAAAACATCTTCGAATAAGCGATAGGCTTACTATGATTATCCGAATTTTATTTATCCATGTTTATTTATTTATTTGATTATTCATTTTACTAACTATTTATTTATTTATATATAAGTTTATTTATTTATTTATTTATTTATTTATTTATTTATTTATTTATTTATTTATTTATTTATTTAGTTATTTATATATTTATTTATTTATTTAAATCCTTCATTAACTAATTTATTAATGTTATGTATTAAAATTAATTAATATATTAATTAAATTAATTAATTTGTTATTAATGAATTAATTTTTTTTAACACAACTTAACTTATATATTTATTAACAGGGTTTTTATGAACTCATTACCTATTTACCTACGCTTCAGCTCATCTCTGATTGAACTCCTGATGTAGCAACTGGGAATGTACCGGGGTTTGACTGCTTTTAAATTGTGTACAAAAAAGGACATAAAGAGGAAAAAATTATCTCATTGCAGTCCCCTGCGGTAAACCAGATGTTGCCAAATAAGATTCCAAAAAACTTCTTTTATCCTGTACGTACAATAATTTAAATATGAGCTTAATCAGTTTATCTGGGTGGAAACGGGACAGTTTTGCCAAACAGTTTATTAAAGCTTTGACAAAAATCGGTATATATAGCATCAACTTGACATCGCATATCAAAAACATGGATGCAGCAGATGCTTAATTTTTCGTAGTGGAAACCCCTGCCCAAAAATAATATTACTAATCTTTGGTATGGGCCAATGATAAGCAATATTATTTTTAGGACCGGATTTTAAAATGCGAATTGACCACTAGAAAGTGATTTATCGAAAATAGTTCTTAGGGGTTCACATAACATAACACAGCCGTCACACTGTAAAAGTAAATTCGGCATATTAATTAGTAATTTAAAGCTTTAAGATATAGTGGTCCGATTTGGACAAATTTTGTATTATTGGGTGTACAAGTAGAAAAGCGCCGTTTTTTCATAATTTTAGGCTTTGTTGCATTATATAGCTACGGACCAGTTATTCAAAATATTTTCCATCGCTGGCCACAACTTTTTCCCATCTTTCCGGGAGCAGGGAGAGTAGGGCGGGTGGGGTAGAACGTCCCATTTCTGCGTCCCAACTTGCGCAGTATATTTTCTAGAATGTCTGTCATCACAAAGTTCCATAAAGCTGGAAAGGACAAGTCCATGCCGTCGTCAAAAAGACCAATTAGTCTTCTGCCGTGCCTATCAACTTATCACATTATTGTGTGACTTTGACCCTAACAACGATAACAAACATAAAAACAACAGCATCAACTGCAGTTACTCAGCACCTGGTATCGTCAGTTCGACGATATTTATTTGCTAACGGAGCGTTATGTGCAAATAAAGAGAAAGCCAAAAACGAACTTAGAAAACTAATGCATCCAAAAGAGTCTCTGCTCAGTCACTCACCCGATATAAAAAAAAAAAAAAATTTGTTCACCAATTAGGTGACTCGTCTTAAAGAAAGACAAATATACTGGATAACAAGAAAGGAAAGCTAACTTCGGGCGGAGCCGAAGTTGATATACCCTTGCAGAATATTCTGTAAATTATATTCACCAAAATTATTCATAAAAAATCCCAACTTCCTAACTTTAAAAACACCAAAGTTATGGCATTTCCGATCAATCAGTTATATGGCGGCTATAGGATATAGTCGGCCGATCCCTATGAAATTTGGTAGGTCGGATTGATTGGCCTAATATAAAACCCATAGGAAATCCCAACTTCCTAACTTAACAAACACCAAAGTTATGGCATTTCCGATCAATCAGTTATATGGCAGCTATAGGATATAGTCGGGCAATGCCGGCCGTTCCGACTTATATACTGCGTGAAAAGGAAAGAAGGGTGTGTGCAAGGATTCAACTCGATATCTTTAAAACTGAGAGACTAGTTTGCGTAGAAACAGACAGACGGGCAGACGGACATGCTTATATCAACTCAGGAGGTGATCCTGATCAAGAATATATATACTTTATAGGGTCGGAGATGTCTCCTTCACTGCGTTGCACACTTTTGACCAAAATTATTATACCCTCTGCAAGGGTATAACAAGAAAGGAAAGCTAACTTCGGGCGGAGCCGAAGTTGAAATACCCTTACAGAATATTCTGTAAATTATATTCTAAAAAATTATTCATATGATGCATTCTCAGCACTCATAAAAAATCCCAACTTCCTAACTTTACAAACACCAAAGTTATGGCATTTCCGATCAATCAGTAATATGGCGACTATAGGATATAGTCGGTTGATCCTTATGAAATTTGGTAGGTCAGATTGATTGGCCAAATATAAAACCCATAGAAAATCCCAACTTCCTAACCTTACAACCACCAAAGTTATGGCATTTCCGATCAATCAGTTATATGGCAGCTTTAAGATATAGTCGGCCGATCCTTATGAAACTTGGTAGGTCGGATTGATTAGCCAAATATAAAACCCATAGGAAATCCCAACTTCTTAAATTAACAAACACCAAAGATATGGCATTTCCGATCAATCAGTTATATGGCAGCTATAGGATATAGTCGGCCGATCCCGGCCGTTCCGACTTATATACTGCGTGCAAAGGAAAGAAGGGTGTGTGCAAAGTTTCAACTCGATATCTTTAAAACTGAGAGACTAGTTTGCGTAGAAACAGACAGACGGACAGACAGACGGACAGACGGACATGGCTATATCAACTCAGGAGGTGATCCTGATCAAGAATATTTATACTTTGTAGGGTCGGAGATGTCTCCTTCACTGCGTTGCACACTTTTGACCAAAATTATAATACCCTCTGCAAGGGTATAAAAATAGAACATGGTTTTCTACTGTTAAAAATACTTTTGTGAGTCAGATCTTGTAATTATAAAATTAATTTCCCTAAAACCTTAAAACCTTATTTTAGTTCAGAACCTGTCAGCATTCGTCTGAAAAACCTTATTTTTATTACTTTGCTTTATTTCATTAAATTGTATTATTTTTGTAAAGTTATTTTTTCAGTAAAATTACTAATAATAGAATAAACTGATCGCAGCATATCAATCAATCATTTTAAAAACACATTCATAAAACGAACAAACAGAACAACCATTTTTATACCCGTTACTCGTAGAGTAAAAGGGTATATTGTATTCGTGCAGTATGTAACAGGTAGAAGGAAGCGTTTCCGACCCTATAAAGTATATATATTCTTGTTCAGGATCACTAGCCGAGTCGATCTAGCCATGTCCATCTGTCCGTCTGTCTGTCTGTCCGTATGAACGCTGAGATCTCGGAAACTATAAAAGCTAGAAGATTGGCATTTTGCGTGTAGATTTTAGGAGTTCCTACGCAGCGCATGTTTGTTTCAAATTGGTGCCACGCCCCCTCTGACGCCCACAAGCCACAAGCTGTTGCCACAGTTTTGATGCTATTATGAAAATTTTAATTGATATGTATTTGTTTCGTCAATACCTATCGATTGGCCTAATAAACGTTTGCCACGCCCACTCTAACGCCCAAAAACCCATTAAACGCTTAAGCCTGGCTAGCGCCTACATTTCCGCCTTTCATGGCCCGTGGTACCAATGTCTTGGGGTAGATGGCGCAATACAATAGCATATTTATATTAAGTTGTTTAGCTGAGTAACGGGTATCTAATAGTCGAGGCACTCTTTCCAGCAATGGAAGCATTTTATTAATTTTATTTAAATTGTTCCTACAGTCTGCCTTGAAATGAACAGATCCTTAACCTTTCCTTTGAAATAACCCATCTCTTGTAAATCGTCGGGTAGTCGTATCGGAGTATTCTTCGCTCTACTGTGCCTCTCGTATGTCTCTGCCTGCGTAGCATTTCGACGAACATCCGTCTAAACTTAAAGAGCTGATAGTAGTTCACAATGAGTTGCTCACATACAGCGATATCACTTTTGTGAGTTGCGAGATAGAAGCTTGTTGAGTGACGACTTTAATTTTGAGCACAACAAGCACGTTGAACTATAGGAATGTTTTTCTTTAGCTAATATGCTGATATTTAAATTAAACTAAATATTTTTAGATAGAATCACCAATTACTGTTAAACACAAGTGACTTTATACATTCATCTTTTATGAATAATTTTTTCGTTTTCTAATTATAATAAGAAAACGAAATAATGGATCCCTTTGACCAACTTTTTTAAATCCAAGCACTGCACTGGCTTTATTCACCATGGAAGTAATATGATCGCAAATCTTAAGTTTTCAACATGCGTACTTGTGGACACGCTACTTTGTCAAGAAGGATCGTTTATAAATAATGTAAAAAGAAGTGGGCCAAGGTGGCTTCCTTGTGGGACGCCTGAAGTAAGTCGGATTACATTAGAGATAGATCTTTTAAAGAGGACTCGTTGAGTCCTGCCACTTGGATAACTAAAGATCCATGATAGAAGATGACATGGAAACCCCAATAAGTGTAGCTTTAATAAAGAAGCGAAAGATTTACAGAATCAAATCCTTTACTAAAATCAGTCTAAAGTACGTTATTTTAATATTCTTTCTGAAGCCATTTATCACAAAAGACGTTAGCTCCAAAAGGTTTGTCGTCATGGAGTTATAATTGATCTACAAAGATGTTGCAAGTGGGGTGTGAAAACGTTTTCGAAAAGCTTTGGGATGGCGGACAACTTGGATATACCTCTGTAATTTCCTTTCCTATGAAGGGGAACAACACTTTGTGCAGAGGTCTACACAGAGTTTCAGCGCATTATCTAAGCACGTAACCTGGAACTCCTGGAACTGGTTTAACTTTATGGAAATCCAAGTTCTCTAGGAGCTTCTGCGATGAAACAGAATATGTATGTATGAAAATCTGGGCAAATAGATCGGCAATCGCGTGATCAGTTTTTCACGAATTATCAAAAGAAAAGGCAGATTGTAATCCGAACATTAAACTTTTTGAAATGGGTAGACTTAAAATTTTTGTTGGTGTGACAATTCTTTATAAAGCCATAAAGGTTTATTTGAAATTGACGGATAGTATAACTGAACACACAGATAAAAGAAGGAGATCAATGCATTATAAGAGATATTAACGGCCTCAGCCATGTTAGAGCATGAATAAAGTTCGGACCAGTCATAGCCGGATATAAAAGTAATTAAACGATTAAAGTTTGCCTTACGAAAGCAGCGAATTCGTTTAACAGACTGACGATCAAGCCTGTAAATTGTGTATTAGACTTCTGCATGAATGCACTCATTTGTAGCATAACAGATCTGTACAGTAGTATGGTGTTCTTAAAAATACTGCACTCATTCTTT
This sequence comes from Drosophila kurseongensis, assembly GCA_018153305.1. Classification (NCBI taxonomy): domain Eukaryota; kingdom Metazoa; phylum Arthropoda; class Insecta; order Diptera; family Drosophilidae; genus Drosophila; species Drosophila kurseongensis. Next base: position 3,112,919 of record JAECXX010000090.1, read on the forward strand.
ACTGTACAGTATACTCTACAGGCCAGAAGAGGATAGCACAACATTTTCAGTGTACTCACTTCGAGTTAGTACAGTATATGGTTGTAGTCTTCGCGAGTGAGTACAGCATTTGTCCTTTTTTAAACACGCTGTACAGCTTATGTGTTGACAGTGTACAACTGTGCAGATGAGTGCAGTCAAAAATTGCCACCACTGAAGACATGGTAAATAAAATAATGTTCCTTCATTCCAATATTAATAACTTAAATATAGATTCTTTAATAACATAAAATAATTGTTATAATTAGTTTTAATTAAAATATTAATAATTTCTAAATTCTTTATTTTATAATAAATACATTTGAAACGAAAATACAAATCAAATTTTTAATCGTATTCTTTCTATGACATACATACACACGAGATCTATATATGTGTGTATGTACCAGTCATGAAATTTCACTCACTGTACAGTAAGTATACTGCACACCAAAACACTGTACAGGGCGTTGACTACTGCACACCAATTTTGCTGTACTCATCAACAGCTGTACAACTATGGAATGAGTGAGAACACTGTCAACCAAAACAGACAATACTACCCTACTCACTCACACCCAAATATACTGTGCAGAAAAAAAAGTGTGCCCACTTCTAGACTAAGTGATTCATTTGTCGTTTTGGATGCATTCATGCAGAAGTCTATTGTGTATTCACCCGGAAAATTTCCGAGTACAATTTAGTCAGCTTACTAAGTAAGCCTCTTCTGTTCTGAAAGGAAAGAAGAAGTCAATTTTTTGTGGCAGAGAGATGTGGAAGGCGCTGGGGATGGTTCTTGAAAGGTATTTTCCATTTCCCTTGAACTATTCTTTTTTCTCTTATTTTCGTACTCTTTTACAAATATGCCCTCGGGCCAGAAACTGGCGGAAAACACAGATGCAAAATGAGCACAAGAAATACCAATCTTAAATGATGATACTTTCCTAGCATAAGAAAATTTAATTGGTTCAAGCTTTAAGTCAACAACTTGGTCTTTGTTACCGATATAAGCCGTAATATCGATTAATGAGAGGTCTATTGCCGGCAGTTTTGTGAATATCCTTTCCAAAGATCTGCTTATCCTTAACTTTTATATATTTTGAGAAGATTCTGGGGTTGACATTATGCTCTCATTAAAATGCTCCGAACGGTAAAAATGGCTTTTGGGCATCCTTTCCCCTATCTTAACATAAGATTTGCCTGGTCCAGCTTATTAAAATGTATTTTTTGGACACATGCATTGATTTTCTTTTTACTTTGCAAACAAACAACTTTTCCTTTAATTTAAGGCACTTAAACAATTATAGCCTTAAAATTTATCATTATACCATTTAGAGTATTAAGGCAAAGGGAATTAGGCAGAAAAAAGGGCCACATCGATAGTTTTAATAAAATAGTTTACTAAAACCAAAGTGTTGCCAATAATTTTGTTCAGAGAAATTTGTTTCCATTTTTTTTTTTTTTTTTATTTTTAATAAAATATATATAAAATATACATTAATGAAGTCACTTGCATTTAACAGTAAATGGGTGATTCCATCTACAAATATTCTGTTTCATTTAAATATCAGCATATTAGATAAAGAAAAACAGTCCTAAGGTTCAACATGCTTGCTATGCCAATAATTATGTTAGTCACTGTACATATACATAGGCATGCCATCTGACCCTGCAGTACCGTTCATCACCTTTTAATCGCTTTTTCATCACCAAAAATTCATCACTGCTGATGATTAATCGATGAATCTTCATAAAAATTAGTGATGAATTTAACATTGGCATGTCCTAGGAGTTAATCAGTGAAAAATTCATCACTCTTTAATCAGTAATTCATCACTCTTTTTTCAGTTTTTCATCACTCTTTAATCAGTAATTCATCACACAGAGACAGAGTAAGAGAGGGAGATGGAAATTTTTCTGCGTTTCCTACGATCGGGGACCGAGAGTTTCGGCTCTGCCTGCGTCGCACTTGGCTCTGCCGACTTTGCCTTTGGCTCTGTCGGCGTCGCAGTCCGCTGCTGATTAAACGGTGATGAATTTTTGTAGTGATGAATGTCGGAACTGCAGGGGAGTTACAGTTAATTTTTAGTTTCAAAGTATTTGTGAAAAGTTTCCTGGTATTTGTAAAAGTATCATCGTATTTGTGAGTGTAAAGCTCGAAAATATAGCTGGAAAAAATAAATCATCTAATTTAAAAATAATACTTATATTGCACTAATGATTTTTTTTTCTTGGAGTGTAAAAATTGGTTTGGCCTTTTTTATCATTTTGCTTTTTTACGTTTTTTTTTATTTGTATGTGTGATTTTTCAAAAGTAGGCGAAGAGCTCTCGGAGTGTTCGGACTATATCACATAGCTGTTATACGAAGGACCGAAAAATTGTTTTGAAAACCGATTTTACTTCGTGTTTTTTAAAATTATATGTGTATAAATCAATACATATTCGTTTTTTTATAGGTGCAAAGTAGCTTTGAATTGCCTAAATTTTGCTACTTTTCTTGTTAAGTGTCTGACAGCTCGAAATTGTGTTTACGATGGTCACCAATATAAATTTGGTTCTGCTAGGCAAGAGGCAACTGTATATACTTTATAGGGGCGAACAATTCTCATTACATTTTTTTAAACTTACCAGCACCAGTGACATATCAGAGGTCAAATGCTGAGACCTGTAAGCTAACATAGCGAATTATTTTAACAGCCTGAGGTTACAGTCACAACAGCAAACAATGACAGAGTAAGCAATGACTTCTTACATATAATGCCTACAATAAACAAGTAATCACACAGTCGCCTGGGTGCCCAGAGGTTAGCAAGATTCGAAAGACATCAATTAAAAAAATTTTCGGTCGTTGTTTTGGTTGACGTACTGTGAACGTGTCAGCTGATCAGCTACCATCTCCTTTCCAGCGCAAATAAATGTAAATGCGTACTCACCTTGGTATCTTATATTTTGCAAGGAAGCACGAGTTTTGTTTTTTTATTTAAATTGTTTGCTATCAATATTACATGACAATTGGCGGTTGGTTATTTACATCCGACCTTAATATAATCAGTAATCGGCTTCGAGTGGGAACGTGCTTTTACAAAAATATACTATTTACATGACCCTTTTTTATCCTAATTTTATTTACTTATTTCGTTCAAAATATATACAAAAACAAAACGCGAAAAACGAAAGACCGTCCGTTGTTTTTTCACACGCTTCAACCAGTGTGACCATGGCCGGGCCTTAAAACTATACCATCAGAAATGATATTAAACAATCAACTATGTCTGTCAGGCTAGCGTCGGCGCCATATCGTCGAAAGTGAAACGGCGGCTTGTGGTACATGGTGGCATTTTTAAGCCGATGGAGCATCTGTTAAACCTAGTACTCACGCCACTTCTCACTGAACATATTAAAAAGTGGAGGGAAAAAATAAAAAAACGCGCAAAAGTCGATTGGCAGAGTTTACATGTGATGACAAAATAACATTAAAATATCTGGGATGTACGAAAGAACACAATAAAAGTGCAGCCATGAACATTAAACTAGCAAATAATTATCAGTAAATTAAAAATAAATAATGTAAAAAGTAGCGGACCCAGATGGCTTCCTTGTGGGTCACCGTACGTCACACGAAGAATTTTAAAAATTCAATTTTTAAAAAGGACCCATTCAGGAAACTCGAGATCCATATAAAGTGTTGACGCAGAGAAATGATTGATCTACAAAGGTGCTGCAAATGAAGAATAATGATTGAGCTGACAACTAAGTTATACCTCTATACACTCACTCGCATATCTCTGCGTACACCCCAAAAAAATTTCAAAATCTAACTTTAAGCCCTAGCTGTTCGGCCATTTATGCATATATTCAACACATTCTTTTTTTAAACTTAATTATAATTTATTTTCTTCATTGACGTATTTTTTTTAAAATTATTTAACAGTGTCTTATATTTTATTTTTAATTTTAAACTTAACACTACCAAAAAATGTACCCGCAAAAGTCTGCGTACACCTATTTTAAACATAAATAATATTATTTTTAGTAACTGGTCGGGTATCCTTTTCTCTGCAAAACTTCCGTAAGGCGTCTCGGCATGGAATACACAAGTTTTTTTGTCTCATCTGCAGTAATTTTTAATGTAAAAAGTAGCGGACCCAGATGGCTTCCTTATGGGTCACCGTACGTCACACGAAGAATTTTAAAAATTCAATTTTTAAAAAGGACCCATTCAGGAAACTTGAGATCCATATAAAGTGTTGACGCAGAGAAATGATTGATCTACAAAGGTGCTGCAAATAAGGAATAATGATTGAGCTGACAACTAAGTTATACCTCTATAGGTACTGGCTTCTAACTTGTTAAATTTTTGATGAAGACGAATAACAATAGATTCCTTCAAAATTGGTTTCTGGAGGTAAGGTAAACAACTTGTGAAGAGGTTTGCACAGGGCCTTAGCGCAATACCTAAGCACGCACCCAGGAATACCATCGGGCCCTGGCGAATAAATAGGTTTAATACGAAGAACATCCAAAAGAAGAGAGCTTTCTGTTAAAGTGGGACAGAATATGAGGTTTGACTTGGACATGGTGTAAGAATAAGGCTGTGATAAATGATCTAAAGTAGAGTAAGTCGTTTTAAAAAATTGGGCAAATAAATCGGCAATTGCCTAATCTGTAGTTGCCGTCATGTTTTTGAACAACAGCGAGGAAGGATAAGAATTAGATTTACGCTTGGTGTTAACAAAGTTATAAAACTGTTTTGGGTCGTGGGAGAACGGGACCTAACAACGGTTTAAGTAACTATTATAACACTGAGCAACAAGCACGGTAAATCTTGACCGAGCACTTAAATATCTATATAATGTATAGTTCTTAAGTATGTCAACTCTTTGCTAAACCAATTTGATTTATTGAAGATTATTATTATTGCATAAGTAAAGATCAGACCAATTAAAGCCAGAAATAAAATTATTTCGCCTCAGAAAGTCTGCCTTGTGAAAACAATGGATTCGTTTGGTTGATTTTTTTGATTTTTTTTCTATAACTGTACCTGTTTATTGATACGTATTCGATTGTAGGGTGATATGGATCTTCAGGTTGCGTGATTGGTACTACTCTGGACAGAAACACACCTTCAGGAACCTTCCTCTGACGAGAGATTTGAATCAACTTCAATTAATGCCCTCTTCCCACAGAGATCCATCCACCATCCACCATCCGTTGAACGGATGGTCCATAAGGTTTTGCCGTTCCGAAAATTCCCAGTTAGTTCCCCATCCAAATTTGACGGACTTTTTTATGCGATAGTTAGGCGATGTTTTTTCGGTACAACTCTGAGTTCTTCTTCTAGACAGTGAAAATTGAAACATTCACTACGAAAATTTAAAAAAAAATTGGCGGGTAACTTTGGGAAAAGAAAGGCGCCAATTCAAAAAATGCTGTTTTTACTTTTAATAATTAATAAATTAGTGATCCATCCGTGGGGCAGCATTAGGTGTTGCTCCACTCTTTCCTAGGCGCATACCGTACTCTCAACATGGATCAGAACATTAAAAATGAAATAAAATATATAATTATTATAAACCAAAAAACAAACATTTATATATAATGAACTTGATTTGTTACCAATTAGACAATATTAGGCAAAAGCGGTTCATATTTTTTCTGAAGGCTGGCAAAAATCTGCAGACAGATTAGTTCGATTTGATTGTTCGCGTAGATCACTTGCAGTCTGTTACCAAGTATCATTTATAAAGCTGTTGTGCTCATTTTAAATGTTGTGCAAAATGCAACGGGCTAAAATGATGAGCCACAGCTGTTCAGATCAGCTGTTATTGGATGGTGGATGGTGGATGTGCTCTGTGGGAATCGGTGTTTCACATTTGTCAAAAATCCCAACCGTTTCGAACGGATGGACTCTATGGGAAGAGGGCATAAGACTCCACTTCTTCGTCTAGAGGGACGGTCATACCTATATATTGTGTACTTACCTAACTTCGTAGCTAAAGATCTCCGGCTTTAAACAGGTTTCTGTAATTACGATAATTTGAGATGCAATGGAAAGGCTATCAGAATACAATTATGTGAGCTTGCTACGCAAGCCTCTTGCATTCAGACAGGAAAGAAGGAGGTTAGAAGTTAGTTTTTTGAAATTGGTAAATTGGTTTGGCCTCGACTAGGAAGTTTTACTCCCACGGGCCCCTTTTTTTTTGTATTAGCCTCGAACTCTTTTACAACCATATTATCCGGCCATTTTAGCCAAAAGTCGCCCGAGCATATGGCTCCAAAAAGCTCGTTTGGGAAAGTTATCTTGAAAGATAAAATGTCTCTAGCATAAGAAAACTTAAAATTTTACACCTTTACCCTATTACTATCGGCTTTAGTTTTGTCTTGCAAATAAGACAATACATCTGAAGAACAGGGGAAAGCCGAGAAACGAAAATTTGTTTCTATGGTGGAACCACTGAAAGAGATTTTGGGAAGCAAACATTATTTCTGCAAAACCAATTTTTGTTGTTTCCCGTTTGCTGCTTAAGCCTAGTATCCAGATCGACAAACGATTACGCTAGCGTAAAAACTTTAATCTTTCCAGTGTGTCCAACATTTTGAGAGTTCATCAGATTTAAGCGTGCTACGGTCGTACTGTCAATCAGCTGGGTTTCTTGACAAGCAGTTAAAATTCAAATATCGTATTTGCGGGAAAGAGCCTTTAAATGATATTACCAAATACCTTGACAAGACAAGTCTGCCGCTGTACAAAGATATTAAAAAACAACACAATTTAAATTTAACAGTTGTTTTTTTAATTTACTGATAATTATTTGCTAATTTAAAGTTCATAGCTGCACTTTTATTGTGTTTTTTCGTACATTTTTGACCTAAAAAACTTTTTGCTCTGACAAGAGGCACTCCAGATAGTATTAATGTTAATTTGTCCTCACATGTAAACACATGCAATCGACTTTTGTGAGTTTTTTGAGTTTTTCCCTCTATTTCTTATAATGTTCAGTGAGAAGCGCACGCCAAAAGATTAAATTTTTTAATCTTTTAGCCTAGTATCCAGATCGACGAAAACCGTACGCCAGTCATGAGAGAGAGCGAGAGGCAAACAGCTGGCGTTCACTTTTCGTCGGGCCTTTTTTCACGTCGGTCCCCTGATCGACGAAAAATACCAGAAAATTCCATAGCGTTGCCAGTCTGTCTTTGGGTGAACCCTAGCGAAAAGATTAAAAAATTTAAGCCTAGTATCCAGATCGACAAACGATTACGCTAGCGTAAAAACTTTAATCTTTCCAGAGTGACCAAAGTTTCGAGAGTTCATCAGATTTAAGCGTCCTACGGTCGTATTGTCAATCAGCTAGGTTTGTTGACAAGCAGTTGAAATTAAAATATCGTATTTGCGGGAAAGAGCCTTTAAATGATATTACCAAATACCTTGGCAAGACAAGTCTGCCGCTGTACAAAGATATTAAAAAACAATACAATTTAAATTTAACAGTTGTTTTTTTTAATTTACTGATAATTATTTGCTAATTTAAAGTTCATAGCTGCACTTTTATTGTGTTTTTTCGTACATTCTGACATTTTCTCTGACAAGAGGCACCCCAGATAGTATTAATTTTATTTTGTCCTCACATATAAACACATGCAATCGACTTTTTTAGGTTTTTTGAGTTTTTCCCTCCATTTCTTATAATGTTCAGTGAGAAGCGCACGCCAAAAGATTAAAGCCTAGTATCCAGATCGACGAAAACCGTACGCCAGTCATGCGAGAGAGCGAGAGGCAAACAGCTGGCGTTCACTTTTCGTCGGGCCTTTTTTTCACGTCGGTCCCCTGATCGACGAAAAAAATACCAGAAAATTCCATAGCGTTGCCAGTCTGTCTTTGGGTGAACCCTAGCGAAAAGATTAAAAAATTTAATCTTTTGGCGTGCGCTTCTCACTGAACATTATAAGAAATGGAGGGAAAAACTCAAAAAACCTAAAAAAGTCGATTGCATGTGTTTACATGTGAGGACAAAATAACATTAATACTATCTGGGGTGCCTCTTGTCAGAGCAAAGTGTTTCTTGGGTCAAAATTGTACGAAAAAACACAACAAAAATGCAGCTATGAACTTTAAATTGACAAATAATTATCAGTAAATTAAAAAAAACAACTGTTAAATTTAAATTGTATTGATTTTTAATATCTTTGTACAGCGGCAGACTTGTCTTGCCAAGGTATTTGGTAATATCATTTAAAGGCTCTTTCCCGCAAATACGATATTTGAATTTTAACTGCTTGTCAACAAACCCAGCTGATTGACAGTACGACCGTAGCACGCTTAAATCTGATGAACTCTCGAAACTTTGGTCACACTGGAAAGATTAAAGTTTTTACGCTAGCATAATCGTTTGTCGATCTCGATACTAGGCTTTTCGCTAGGGTTCACCCAAAGACAGACTGGCAACGCTATGAAATTTTCTGGTATTTTTTTCGTCGATAAGGGGACCGACGTGAAAAAAAGGTCCGACGAAAAGTGAACGCCAGCTGTTTGCCTCTCGCTCTCTCTCATGACTGGCGTACGGTTTTCGTCTATCTGGATACTAGGCTTTACTGATGAACCTTCAAAAACTCTGTCACCCTGAAAACAATCTTATAAGCAGATCTCGCTTGCAAATGAGCAAATAGAAATCTATATCCTTCCGCCTTTGTTAGTCAGCTGTTCTTACTTACAGTTTCTTGTTGTTAGTGGTGATAGTTAGGCAAGTGTCAGGCAAATCTCAAGTAGAAAAAATTAACAAAACAAAAATTGCGTGAAAAAACTAAAAAATATTATATAAGTTACGTGAATAATAAAATAAAAGGATGTTTTTGTTTTCATCTGGATATGGTAATATTTCGAAAATTTGACTATGTTTTAATTCTTTTGGGATTTGGGATATTATTCAAATTTTTGAGTATCTAATTTTAAGCAGGTTGAAGTTGTAATATTTAGTAATCTTTCTGGTGTTATATTTTCAATAAAATCATGTTTTTATAATTTTGAGTTGATAATACCTAATCTTGTGAGCTGCATCCCAACTCAATGTCTTCTATGAAATGAATTATGTTGAAAATTAGACATTCTAATTTCCTTTCCTGCTTGCTTAGTAATTTCAGTTACAGTCACGGTTGCCAGATTTGGCTCTTTTGAGCCAAATCTGGCTCTTTTTTTTGCTTTGGCTCCTTGGCCCATTTTTATTGAATTTGGCTCTTTTTTGCTAATAGCGATAAAAAATATTTTAAACTTGAAAAAAAGAATTCATTTTTTTATTAATGCATTTTTTTTGCAATTTTAAAAGTGATTAAATGTTTTATTATGTTTTTGTTTATGTTTTTATTACTCTCTTATGATTAAAGTTAAATAAAATCAAAATAAAAACTAAATAAAAATTTGGCTCTTTTTTATTCAAATTGGCTCACTTTTAATCTTTTTTTGGCTCATAATTGATTGACTCTTTCTACTATCTGATTTAATTAATTGCTGATTGCTGATAAATTGTTTTTATTTCTTCTGTGTCTTCTCTGTCGTTATTATCAAGTGCACCAAATAAGTATTTGTAAGCTGTTCCTACGATGTTGATAATCCTCTTTTCCGTCTTTCAATTTTATTATTGCCGTTTATTTATCTTGTTAGTTTGTTTGTTAAATATTGTATTGGTTAAAGTCTTTACATTGATTCAATAAATGTGTACATGTTTCTTGTGTTTTAGTTTTGTTTACTGTAAAATGTGTCATTCATAGTTATTTCTAACGTACCTGTCTTAAACATTAAATAGCCATTCGTTGCATCCCCATTCATGGTTTATTTGCTTTTATTAATTATTTGTTGTTTTTATATTTGAATTTATAGTGGGTTATTTATCCTCCGCGATTCTTTTCGAAATAGTATTTGTCGTAAAATGTTCGTGTAGTTAGTATTAGTTAAGTCTAAAACTACTAATCGTTTTAGACTTAACTAATGGGGGTTGTCTGTACATAGTGTCTATTCGAATTTATAGCGATTCTCATTTGAATTTTCAATTCTTTTCTTTTTATTGGCTTGAGTGTTATATTGTTTCAAATTTTATCATATTATTTCTTTGAAGTCAGCAAAGTTTTGTACATCGGTCACGATTGTATTTGATTTCATTGTTTTTGTCAAGTGTTCTGTAATAAATATTTCTAGGTAAACGGTTTGAAAAGGATAATCTTTTATTAATTAATTTGCAAATTCAAGTGTCGTTTATATAGTTTTTACATTATTAGATTCTCCTCTAATATATATGTAATTATACCCTTGCAGAGGGTATTATAATTTTGGTCAAAAGTGTGCAACGCAGTGAAGGAGACATCTCCGACCCTATAAAGTATATATATTCTTGATCAGGATCACCTTCTGAGTTGATATAAGCATGTCCGTCTGTCCGTCTGTCTGTCCGTCTGTCTGTCCGTCTGCCTGTTTCTACGCGAACTAGTCTCTCAGTTTTGAAGATATCGAATTGAAACTTTGCACACACCCTTCTTTCTTTTGCACGCAGTATATAAGTCGGAACGACCGGGATCGGCACACTATATCCTATAGCTGCCATATAACTAATTGATCGGAAATGCCATAACTTTGGAGTTTGTTAAGTTAGGAAGTTAGGATTTCCTATGGGTTTTATATTTGGCCAATCAATCCGACCTACCAAATTTCATAAGGATCGGCCGACTATATCTTATAGCTGCCATATAACTGATTGATCGGAAATGCCATAACTTTGGTGGTTGTAAAGTTAGGAAGTTGGGATTTTCTATGGGTTTTATATTTGGGCAATCAATCTGACCTAAAGTTAGGAAGTTGGGATTTTTTATGAGTGTTAAGAATGCATCAAATGAATAATTTTGGAGAATATAATTTCAGAATATTCTGCAAGGGTATTTCAACTTCGGCTCCGCCCGAAGTTAGCTTTCCTTCTTGTTATACCCTTGCAGAGGGTATTATAATTTTGGTCAAAAGTGTGCAACGCAGTGAAGGAGACATCTCCGACCCTATAAAGTATATATATTCTTGATCAGGATCACCTCCTGAGTTGATATAAGCATGTCCGTCTGTCCGTCCGTCCGTCTGTCCGTCTGTCTGTCCGTCTGTCTGTTTCTACGCAAACTAGTCTCTCAGTTTTAAAGATATCGAGTTGAAACTTTGCACACACCCTTCTTTCCTTTGCACGCAGTATATAAGTCGGAACGGCCGGGATCGGCCGACTATATCCTATAGCTGCCATATAACTGATTGATCGGAAATGCCATATCTTTGGTGTTTGTTAATTTAAGAAGTTGGGATTTCCTATGGGTTTTATATTTGGCTAATCAATCCGACCTACCAAGTTTCATAAGGATCGGCCGACTATATCTTAAAGCTGCCATATAACTGATTGATCGGAAATGCCATAACTTTGGTGGTTGTAAGGTTAGGAAGTTGGGATTTTCTATGGGTTTTATATTTGGCCAATCAATCTGACCTACCAAATTTCATAAGGATCGGCCGACTATATCCTATAGTCGCCATATTACTGATTGATCGGAAATGCCATAACTTTGGTGTTTGTAAAGTTAGGAAGTTGGGATTTTTTATGAGTGTTAAGAATGCATCATATGAATAATTTTGGAGAACATAATTTACAGAATATTCTGCAAGGGTATTTCAACTTCGGCTCCTCCCGAAGTTAGCTTTCCTTTCTTGTTTTTATTTTCTCTTTGTGCGCTATGCACTGTTACTTCCGTTGGAAGCACCTAGTTATACCCGTTACTCGTAGAGTAAAAGGGTATATTGTATTCGTGCAAAAGTATGTAACAGGTAGAAGGAAGCGTTTCCGACCCTATAAAGTATATATATTCTTGTTCAGGATCACTAGCCGAGTCGATCTAGCCATGTTCGTCTGTCCGTCTGTCTGTCCGTCTGTCTGTCTGTCCGTATGAACGCTGAGATCTCGGAAACTATAAAAGCTAGAAGATTGGCATTTTGCATGCAGATTCTAGGAGTTCCTACGCAGCGCAAGTTTGTTTCAAAAAGGTGCCACGCCCCGTTTAACGCCCACAATCGCTTATAAACGATTTTAAAAATTTAAATATTTCGGAAAAGTAAAAATGCAGTTTTATTGTGTTTATCGAAATGTAGAAGAAATTTTTCAAATCGGACCATTCGTTAAAAAGTTATGCGTGATCAAAGTTTCTATCCCCATCTCCCTCGCACTCCCTTTACCTGAGTAACGGGTATCTGATAGTCGGGGCACCCGACTATAGCGTTCTCTCTTGTTTTACTCTTGGAAGAGCATCTTCTACATGGTTTTCTTAACTTTATAGTTACTTTATTTTTACTTCGTGTTCATTTAGTTTTATTTGCCATCTCTGAAGTTTCATGTTGGGTTATTTAAGATTATGAAGCCACTTCAGTGGTCGATGATCATTGAGAATTTTGAATTTTCTGCCAAAAGATGGGCTTAGTCTATTGCTAGCAATTCTTTTTCACGTATAAACGTTTTTTTGTGTTGATTTAAGGTTCTGCTGGCAAAGCAGACCGATTTTTTGATTTGAAACAATACCGAATGCAATATTGCTCGCATCTGTAGTGGTGGAAAAGATTTTTCTAAATTTGTACAAATTAAAATTGGATCTGAAATAATTATACCCTCTTTGGTAATGATGTGCCCAATGAATTCGGTTTCCTTTTTCACAAACTCGAATATGTCGAGCTGAATACTTTTCGCAAAGACTGAATATGTTATTCTAATAAAGTAAACAACGTCCATATAGACCAGGCAATGCTTGATAAGCAAATCTTCTGTTCATACACCACTGAAAAGTATTTATAATTAATTATTTAATTAATTAATTAATAATTTAATTAATTAATTAATTATTTATAATTTATTATCTACAGTAATCTCATTGAGACTCCGACAGTCAAGAACTAGACAAAATGTTTTCTTTCCGAAGGCATTTCCATTTTTCGAGAAAATCCATGTTGGTGAACAATTGAATTGAACAATGATTTGGATTTTCTTAAAGTCTGAACTCATTGCTTTCTTTTAATTTACTCTTAATGGAGAAAATAAAATCGCTATCCTTTGTTTTTGGAGGATCGCAATAATCTCTTTGTTCGTCGACTTCATTTGGTTTAAAATCGTTTTAACTTAAGGTCACAATTTGTGATCTGTAATCAATGATGTCATTACATGCTTCTACGTAATCTCTACATATCAACATATCTGTTCTATCGGACAAAGTTTACTTTTAGCAAATTTTAATTCTTATTTTAATTGAATTGATCTTCATGATTCTGATGAGCGAATTTCTTGATTTTCTTCTTCCTCTTTCGACTCCGAAACACCTTGAAGAAGATTTTCTACCTCCATTCTTATGGGTTGATTTGGACTTTGGAATACACCGTGTGGATGTTGCTGATTATTATATGATTGGTTATTAGACCTGTCCTGTTGCGGATAATTCATTGAATCTTTGACCCTACCATGAAATTCTGCAAAAGCTCCTGATATTGTTGCTGACTGATTTTTTTGCAGCCAATTATTTTGATTTTTTGAATTATTTGAAGTACTTGGGTTATTTCCCTGATTGTAATATTGAGATTTCTTTGGATAATACCCCTTATCTTTTGAATTTTTATTTTTGAAAAAGGTACTGTCGTAACAACCTTCTCTTTGTCTTAATTTAGGGACCGTGGCAATATCGTGTCTGGCTAATATCATGAACAACCTGTCAGGAAGCTTACGCATAATTACATCTTTGACAGTGCTATTCACATCATTAGTGTCTTATTCCAAGATTAAAGTTGCGCTGAGCTCGTACCATGTTGTGGCTGCTGACAGTTGTAAGGCCCTTTGTGCATCTCAATAGCTCTATATATAACTGATGACTAGCGAGGATCCGTGAATGGCAAAAGATTATTGATGAAATTTATTTTTCTTATAAAGCGCTCAATTCCTGTGTGGATCAAGAGAAAATATGCACTTGCCTGATATGACGATTATAATTGTACTTTTGAATTTGTTATGGTTGAGCTGGTTGTTAATTTTTATTTAATTAAAACCGTAATTCAATAATAATTAAATATTACTAAACCCCTAAGAAAAATATTCAAAACAGCAAGGTTATAATTTTTTTGATTTTTTTTCCGATTGTTCCTATGGGAGCTATACGATATAGTCGCCCGATCCAGCTTATTTACTACCTGCAATGGAAAGACATTTGGGAGAATTTCAAGCAGATAGCTTTAAAGCTGAGGGACTGGTTTGCGTAGAAACGGACGGACAGACAGGATTGGAAATGTCTCCTTTACTGCGTTGCAAACTTTTGACTGAAATCATAATACCCTCTGTAATAAAAAGTGTACAAAAATATGAATATTTCTTAATCATACACAAATGTCACTTATTTAAATAAGAAGAAACTCCGTTTTAGTGAAGGAGGAGGTGAGCCATCAAACCTCGTCTTTTTAGAGCTTAAATTGTGTGTGGGAAGCTTTGTGAGCTATCAAGAACGAAAAAAAGTTCTTTGTGGAAGATTCGACTTTGAATTAGCCGAAATTTGAAGAAGTCACCAGTTTTGGGCTGTTGGAAACAAGGGTGAAATGTTAAAGTTATTGGTGATTTATCATATCCGTTGGTTCCAGCAGGGGAAAATGTTTACAATAAGTTTTGGATCCTGGGACCCGTCAAGTGGTTAGGGTCTAATTGTTTACATTTGGTGTCTAGGGTGTTAGGTTCTCGGACCGAGTGTGGCGATGAGGATCTAAATATGTTGCTAAGTATATGATTCTTCGCCATATAATTTCTTTTTTTTCTGTTTATCTATTGAATTTCTTGTCTTTCCAGATATACTATAGGGAAATGAAACCAGTCACCAGCCGGTGGACTCCTGGTCAAAAGACTTTCTATAAACTATAAATACAAATAAATAAATAAATACAAGCATTAACTATTCTTTCACAGTTTTATCACAAATTTAGTCTTTAGAAGACTCATGCGATCACAAAATTTTGGGAATGCGAACGGCCGACAAGCTAAAAGTAATCCATGAAAAGGTGTAGAAAAACCTTACCTTTGGTGAGATGAACAGGCCGTATTGAGGCCTGGCAGTGGCTCCGGCCGTTGAATATGGGTGATGAATCATAAAACCCACAGAGGCACCATAAAATGGGTGGGTGGGCGATTGCAAGTCTATTTATATGCTACTTTTCGTCTTTTAACCATGGTTTTGCATCAACATAAGGAAATATAAGGCAATATCCTTTGTTTCTTTTAAGGCATCGTTTAGAGTGTATCTCAAGGATACACGTGAGCCGCTAGTTCTGTCATTTTTTGCTGCGGAATCCGCCAATTCATTTCCTTTGATATTAAGGTGGCTGGGTATGTGGTGCAATTCGAAATATAGGATTGTATTGGTATATATCTATATATCCTATAGCTGCCATATAACTGAATGATCGGAAATGCCATAACTTTGGTGTTTGTTAATTTAAGAAGTTGGGATTTCCTATGGGTTTTATATTTGGCTAATCAATCCGACCTACCAAGTTTCATAAGGATCGGCCGACTATATCTTAAAGCTGCCATATAACTGATTGATCGGAAATGCCATAACTTTGGTGGTTGTAAGGTTAGGAAGTTGGGATTTTCTATGGGTCTTATATTTGGCCAATCAATCTGACCTACCAAATTTCATAAGAATCGGCCGACTATATCCTGTTTGTAAAGTTAGGAAGTTGGGATTTTTTATGAGTGTTAAGAATGCATCATATGAATAATTTTGGAGAATATAATTTACAGAATATTCTGCAAGGGTATTTCAACTTCGGCTCCGCCCGAAGTTAGCTTTCCTTTCTTGTTTTTATTTTCTCTTTGTGCGCTATGCACTGTTACTTCCGTTGGAAGCACCTAGTTATACCCGTTACTCGTAGAGTAAAAGGGTATATTGTATTCGTGCAAAAGTATGTAACAGGTAGAAGGAAGCGTTTCCGACCCTATAAAGTATATATATTCTTGTTCAGGATCACTAGCCGAGTCGATCTAGCCATGTCCGTCTGTCCGTCTGTCTGTCCGTCTGTCTGTCTGTCCGTATGAACGCTGAGATCTCGGAAACTATAAAAGCTAGAAGATTGGCATTTTGCATGCAGATTCTAGGAGTTCCTACGCAGCGCAAGTTTGTTTCAAAAAGGTGCCACGCCCCGTTTAACGCCCACAATCGCTTATAAACGATTTTAAAAATTTAAATATTTCGGAAAAGTAAAAATGCAGTTTTATTGTGTATTTCGATAAACACTAGAAGAAGAAATTTTTCAAATCGGACCATTCGTTAAAAAGTTATGCGTGATCAAAGTTTCTATCCCCATCTCCCTCGCACTCCCTTTACCTGAGTAACGGGTATCTGATAGTCGGGGCACCCGACTATAGCGTTCTCTCTTGTTTTACTCTTGGAAGAGCATCTTCTACATGGTTTTCTTAACTTTATAGTTACTTTATTTTTACTTCGTGTTCATTTAGTTTTATTTGCCATCTCTGAAGTTTCATGTTGGGTTATTTAAGATTATGAAGCCACTTCAGTGGTCGATGATCATTGAGAATTTTGAATTTTCTGCCAAAAGATGGGCTTAGTCTATTGCTAGCAATTCTTTTTCACGTATAAACGTTTTTTTGTGTTGATTTAAGGTTCTGCTGGCAAAGCAGACCGATTTTTGGATTTGAAACAATACCGAATGCAATATTGCTCGCATCTGTAGTGGTGGAAAAAGATTTTTCTAAATTTGTACAAATTAAAATTGGATCTGAAATATTTATACCCTCTTTGGTAATGATGTGCCCAATGAATTCGGTTTCCTTTTTCACAAACTCGAATATGTCGAGCTGAATACTTTTCGCAAAGACTGAATATGTTTTTCTAATAAAGTAAACATCGTCCATATAGACCAGGCAATGCTTGATAAGCAAATCTTCTGTTCATACACCACTGAAAAGTATTTATAATTAATTATTTAATTAATTAATTAATAATTTAATTAATTAATTAATTATTTATAATTTATTATCTACAGTAATCTCATTGAGACTCCGACAGTCAAGAACTAGACAAAATGTTTTCTTTCCGAAGGCATTTTCCTTTTTCGAGAAAATCCATATTGGTGAACAATTGAATTGAACAATGATTTGGATTTTCTTGAAGTCTGAACTCATTGCTTTCTTTTAATTTACTCTTAATGGAGAAAATAAAATCGCTATCCTTTGTTTTTGGAGGATCGCAATAATCTCTTTGTTCGTCGACTTCATTTGGTTTAAAATCGTTTTAACTTAAGGTCACAATTTGTGATCTGTAATCAATGATGTCATTACATGCTTCTACGTAATCTCTACATATCAACATATCTGTTCTATCGGACAAAGTTTACTTTTAGCAAATTTTAATTCTTATTTTAATTGAATTGATCTTCATGATTCTGATGAGCGAATTTCTTGATTTTCTTCTTCCTCTTTCGACTCCGAAACACCTTGAAGAAGATTTTCTACCTCCATTCTTATGGGTTGATTTGGACTTTGGAATACACCGTGTGGATGTTGCTGATTATTATATGATTGGTTATTAGACCTGTCCTGTTGCGGATAATTCATTGAATCTTTGACCCTACCATGAAATTCTGCAAAAGCTCCTGATATTGTTGCTGACTGATTTTTTTGCAGCCAATTATTTTGATTTTTTGAATTATTTGAAGTACTTGGGTTATTTCCCTGATTGTAATATTGAGATTTCTTTGGATAATACCCCTTATCTTTTGAATTTTTATTTTTGAAAAAGGTACTGTCGTAACAACCTTCTCTTTGTCTTAATTTAGGGACCGTGGCAATATCGTGTCTGGCTAATATCATGAACAACCTGTCAGGAAGCTTACGCATAATTACATCTTTGACAGTGCTATTCACATCATTAGTGTCTTATTCCAAGATTAAAGTTGCGCTGAGCTCGTACCATGTTGTGGCTGCTGACAGTTGTAAGGCCCTTTGTGCATCTCAATAGCTCTATATATAACTGATGACTAGCGAGGATCCGTGAATGGCAAAAGATTATTGATGAAATTTATTTTTCTTATAAAGCGCTCAATTCCTGTGTGGATCAAGAGAAAATATGCACTTGCCTGATATGACGATTATAATTGTACTTTTGAATTTGTTATGGTTGAGCTGGTTGTTAATTTTTATTTAATTAAAACCGTAATTCAATAGTAGTTAAATATTACCAAATCCCTAAGAACAAAAACAACAAAGTTATATCTTTTTTTAATTTTTTTTCCGATTGTTCCTATGGGAGCTATATGATATAGTCGCCCGATCCAGCTTATTTACTACCTGCAATGGAAAGACATTTGGGAGAATTTCAAGCAGATAGCTTTAAAGCTGAGGGACTGGTTTGCGTAGAAACGGACGGACAGACAGGATTGGAAATGTCTCCTTTACTGCGTTGCAAACTTTTGACTGAAATCATAATACCCTCTGTAATAAAAAGTGTACAAAAATATGAATATTTCTTAATCATACACAAATGTCACTTATTTAAATAAGAAGAAACTCCGTTTTAGTGAAGGAGGAGGTGATCCATCAAACCTCGTCTTTTTAGAGCTTAAATTGTGTGTGGGAAGCTTTGTGAGCTATCAAGAACGAAAAAAAGTTCTTTGTGGAAGATTCGACTTTGAATTAGCCGAAATTTGAAGAAGTCACCAGTTTTGGGCTGTTGGAAACAAGGGTGAAATGTTAAAGTTATTGGTGATTTATCATATCCGTTGGTTCCAGCAGGGGAAAATGTTTACAATAAGTTTTGGATCCTGGGACCCGTCAAGTGGTTAGGGTCTAATTGTTTACATTTGGTGTCTAGGGTGTTAGGATCTCGGACCGAGTGTGGCGATGAGGATCTAAATATGTTGCTATGTATATGATTCTTCGCCATATAATTTCTTTTTTTTCTGTTTATCTATTGAATTTCTTGTCTTTCCAGATATACTATAGGGAAATGAAACCAGTCACCAGCCGGTGGACTCCTGGTCAAAAGACTTTCTATAAACTATAAAGACAAATAAATAAATAAATACAAGCATTAACTATTCTTTCACAGTTTTATCACAAATTTAGTCTTTAGAAGACTTATGCGATCACAAAATTTTAGGAATGCGAACGGCCGACAAGCTAACAGTAATCCATGAAAAGGTGTAGAAAAACCTTACCTTTGGTGTGATGAACAGGCCGTATTCAGGCCTGGCAGTGGCTCCGGCCATTGAATATGGGTGATGAATCATAAAACCCACAGAGGCACCATAAAATGGGTGGGTGGGCGATTGCAAGTCCATTTATATGCTACTTTTCGTCTTTGAACCATGGTTTTGCATCAACATAAGGAAATATAAGGCAATATCCTTTGTTTCTTTTAAGGCATCGTTTAGAGTGTATCTCAAGGATACACGTGAGCCGCTAGTTCTGTCATTTTTTGCTGCGGAATCCGCCAATTCATTTCCTTTGATATTAAGGTGGCTGGGTATGTGGTGCAATTCGAAATATAGGATTGTATTGGTATTCATTAACAATCCACAAGTTGTATTTTTGTTTAGTGTTTTTATTTTAGCGGAGCAGGCAATGGTGCCGCTTCCGACCTTCAATTCAATCTGTCTTTTTACATTCTTTCTTAAGGTCTGGATAAGGCTAAGTCTCATAGCCACGCTGCCCACAATCGGCAGCAGAGAGACGGCTATGTATATATTATTTATATAGCTATGCTCTCTAAAGCTTGAGCGCGAGGGTATATGCACATACATAAGTTCGGTTGCGAGGTCCGCGCACGTGACAGTATGCTGACACTTGCATTTTCTGTGAACGGGCCGATGCTTACCGATCGGTTCATATTACGCCCACTTGGGCTTGTGACCGGAGCTTTGATTATGTAAACACTGCAACAAAGTGTTACAGTGTGTACCCTTTAAGTACTCTTGGTACAGTGGGTATTAAATATATATGCATACTACATCTCCCTCCTTTTGAAAAATAACGTAATAATATGTAGTTATTTTGATAACAATTTTTTTTTTGTTTTTAAGTAATATATATAGTAACATACCCACACCCACATATCTACCACATAAACATATTTACATTACGCATTTGTCACACCCAAAATCATCGGCTCCCAAGAGTCGCCAATTAATATAAACATCCTCTTGAGTTATAAACAAATGAAAGAACCCCAAATTGTCGGCTCCCACGACTGACCAATTTATGTAAACATCCTCTTGCATTATAAACAAATGTCCCCAAACTCCAAAAAGCTTTTATCCCCCAATACTGTAAAATTGCAGACGCAGCTCAAACCTAGATCGCTCTCTTGCTCAGTGCTCTCATTTTGGACACTCTCAATCTAAACTACTATATAAAAGTCTTCGAATAAAAAATGGGTCAGTGGTAAATTCCTACCAGAGCGGATTGACATAAAAATCTAGAAAAATCAGCATAATTCAGAAATAATTAGGAGACGTGTGTGAGGTACAAATTAAAACAATAAACGACCCCAAAGTGCCCCAAAATTCGATTCGTTTTTTTTTTAATTCTTTCTTTTGCCATTTTTCTGTTATAAATGTTGTTAAAATGGCTTAAAAAAATTATGATCATAATCTTATGGCATAGCCGCAACTAACTGCATTTAAATTTTTTGGAAATTCAGCCTCCTTAACCAAGTCCCCAATATTTTCCAATTCTCTTATGCGTGACGTCACGGCCTCCACATATGTTTGTATGTATGTTCTGTAAATGAGTGTATGTAGCATTTTAAGTGTGACCGCGCAGGGAAAAAAATGAAAATACCAGTCACAAAAAATTTAAAATGCGCGGTTAAAAAATCGATTATATCGCAAATCTTTTCATTTGTTTTCAAATGTTGAGTTATCTACAAACTTTGGATTTGTAAAAAACAAAAGTAAACAATGATTCGCTCTGCTATGTACACACACACGCACGAAATATGTATATCCAAAAAATCAAGATAATACTGATATCCTTTTGCTAAAAGAATATTTAATTTACATTTCCACAACAGATTTAAGACATTTTGTAACCGATTTTTGTCATTTAAAATTCAAATCGCATTGATAATATTAAAAGAACATTAAATATTCAAACCAATTGATTCTCACGCTGTTTATTACACGTGCCTCATATTGTTTAAACAAATGCAAATGTTTAAACAATTTGATTCACGGCGTCCCCCACCTGTCTTTATTATTAATATAATCTTTTTCTTTTGCATACTTCTTTATGGGGCTTACCAGAAAATATAATAATTGTTTTCAAATGACTTCATTTGGTGCGACAAAAGTTATTAATGAAGGTTATATGCCCACATTTAAAGTACAGGGGCAAGTTTACCACTTAGTTGGTAGCGTTTTGCCAGCTTCTAAAGAAGAAGCTCAGTTTCTCCAAATTTATTTTATTGGTGAGGACAATGTAGAAGCCGATTTCAGGTGTAAAAACAGTCCTGGAGTTAAAAATGCGTTAGTTAAATCACTACAGTTGATGCTGCATGAAAGTAATCCATATGTTAAGGATTTTAAAACTGCTCTTAAAAGAGTTCCGAAGAATTGTAGCCAATTTAAAATGGTTATTCACGCCAATAAAAAGCCTGTTAGGGCTCATAGAGGTCGTTATAACGCACCCCAAGCAAATGAGGTCGCTTTGGTATTAGTTGACCAACAATTTGAAAAAAGGGACATTATTATTGAGGGTTATAATAATCAGTTAAAAAGAATCAGTGAACTTCACCGATCTTATGACGCCCTACAATATCCATTAATGTTTTGTCATGGAGAAGATGGTTACACTATAGATATACCCAAAATTGACCCCGTTTCAAAAAAAAACGTTAAGAAAACAGTCTCAGCGTTAGATTTTTACAGTTTCCGAATAATGCTTAGAGAAAATGTATGGAATCACCTGCACTATTTTAGAGCTCTCTTTAGTCAATTTTTGGTTGATATGTATGCTAAAATAGAAACAGAAAGGCTTAATTTTATTCGGCTAAATCAAAAAAAGCTGAGAGCAGAAAGCTACATACATCTTCAAGATGCTATAGGTAGGAATGATGTAGATTTAGCACAGTTTGGACAGATGGTAATTTTACCTTCATCCTTTACTGGCTCGCCACGGTACATGCACGAAAAAACTCAAGATGCCATGACATATGTTCGTTATTATGGTCGTCCTGATCTTTTTTATTACATTTACCTGTAATCCTAAATGGAAAGAAATTAAAAGTGCACTATTTTTAGGGCAGAAGCCTCACGATCGGCATGATATCATTGCTCGAGTCTTTCATTTAAAGGTCAAAGCTATAATGTCTTTAATTAATAGTCATAGTTTGTTTGGGGAAGTGCAATGCTTTATGTATACGATAGAGTGGCAGAAACGTGGTCTCCCACATGCACATATACTGATTTGGTTAAAGTCTAAGATCACGCCTCAACAAATTGATTCAATTATATGTGCAGAAATTCCAGATTCTGAAAAGGATCCTCTCCTATATGAGATTGTTAAGGCTAATATGATTCATGGACCATGTGGCCGCTTAAACCTAAAATCGCCCTGTATGAACGAGGGTAATTGTTCCAAAAAGTTTCCGCGATCGTTGCTTAATGAAACTGTTACTGGAAAAGATGGTTACCCTAAATATAGGCGAAGAGCACCTGAAGATGGTGGCTTCACCATGGAAATTAATGGAAACATAATTGACAATAGGTGGGTAGTGCCCTATAATTGTGTTCTCCTGCGGACCTTTGAGGCTCATATTAATGTAGAGCTCTGTAGTTCAATTAAATCCATTAAATACGTTTGCAAATACATCAATAAGGGCAGTGATCAAGCTACATTTACTGTGGAAAGCCCTACTAATGAGGTTCAACTATATCAAAGCGGTCGATATATCAGTAGTTCTGAAGCAGTGTGGAGAATTCTTGCATTCCCCATACATGAAAGGTATCCGGCAATTGTACATTTGGCCGTGCATTTGGAAAATGGTCAACGGATATATTTTGATCCTAATAGTCAAAATCAATTAGTTAACCAGTTAACCAACGCTTCAATAACGACACTGACTGGGTTTTTCGAACTTTGTAAAACGGATTCATTTGCAAGGACCCTTCTTTATGTTGAAGTACCTTCCTATTTCACGTGGAACAATAAAAAGTTCCAAAGGAGAAAGAGAGGTAATATTGTACCTGGTTTTCCTGGAATTAGAATGGATGATGTTTTAGGTCGAGTGTATACCATACACCCTAAAAATAGTGAATGCTATTACCTAAGACTACTTCTTCATGAAGTGCGGGGACCAACCTCATTCTTATTTCTTAAAACAGTTAATAACATTACGTATGCTACATTTCAATTGGCATGTAAGGCTTTGGGCTTACTAGAAGATGACACACACTGGGAATATACCCTAAAGGAAGCAGCTTTATGTAAATCGCCAATTCAATTACGTGATTTATTTGCGGTGATGTTAGTAAATTGTCAAATGGCTGATGCCGCACATCTTTGGGAAATGTATAAAGAAAGCTTTTCAGAAGACATTTTGTACGAGTTTTCTCTAATAGTGGCAGAAGTCAATCAAGATCTACTGGATAGAGTGTTTAATAAATGTCTTATTTTAATCGAAGATATAACACTGTCTATTGGAGGTACGTGTCTATTAGACTATGGTTTGCCCGAACCGATTAGAGTTAGTAGACCACTTCAAAATAGGGAATATTTAAACGAAATAAATTACAATATTAATGAATTCGAATTAAGTAAAGACGAAAATTCCCTTAACGATGAGCAAAGAATGGCATTTCAAAAAATATTACAAAGTGTTCAAAATGAAAACGGTGAAATATTTTTTTTGGATGCCCCCGGTGGCACAGGCAAGACATTTTTATTGAATTTGTTGTTAGCAAAATTACGACATAATAATAATGTAGCATTGGCTGTTGCTTCTTCAGGTATAGCTGCTACGCTGTTAAATGGGGGACGCACAGCCCACTCTGTGTTTAAACTCCCATTGGATTTAATAAATGTAGAAACACCATGATGCTCAATATCTAAACGGTGTAATATGGCATTGGTTTTTCAAGAATGTAGACTTATTGTTTGGGATGAATGCACAATGGCTCATAAGAGTGCTTTTGAAGCGTTGGATAGAATGTTGAAAGATATTCGTGGTAATGATTTTCTAATGGGAGGTATGACGGTTTTATTATCTGGAGATTTTCGTCAAACGCTTCCTGTAGTTCCTCGAGGAACAAGGGCAGATGAAATACAAGCCTGCTTAAAATCATCATTTCTTTGGCCTACTATTCAAAAAGTGTGCCTAACAAAAAACATGCGTGTGCATTTAAAAGGCGATACAACTGCTGGAATTTTTGCACATACATTATTGAGAATTGGAGACGGTCTTTTTCCAACTGTCGAAGGAAAAATAATTATTCCTTCAGGTTTAGGAACTGTTGTAACTTCCCTTGAGGAGCTCACATCAAATATATTTCCGGAAATTTTTTAAAAATCTCAACCAAATCATTAGATTGGTTTTCGGAGAGAGCAATATTAACTGCTAGAAATGATAGAGCTGTGGTAATAAATAACATACTGTTAAAATCATTTGATGGTATTGAAGTTACGTATAAGTCTATTGATTCAGTCACTGAAGTTGATGAAGCAGTTCATTTTCCGGTTGAATTTCTCAACCAACAAAATCCACCTGGACTTCCCTTACACATTCTAAAGCTTAAGATTGGTGCACCAATTATGCTGTTGAGAAATTTAAGACCTCCAAAACTATGTAACGGTACACGATTGCAAGTAAAAGCTCTTCATAACAATTTAATCGAAGCTGTGGTTTTTACTGGCTGTGCCAAAGGAGAAATTGTTTTTATACCACGAATACCCCTAATACCATCAAATCTACCGTTTCAGTTTAAAAGACTTCAGTTCCCTGTAAAAGTTTGCTTTGCAATAACGATAAATAAATCGCAAGGTCAGACCTTAAAACTAGCTGGACTAGATTTAAGGGACGATTGCTTCTCTCATGGTCAGTTTTATGTGGCCTGTTCAAGAGTTAGCTCCTCTGAGTCTTTAATTATTTTAGCGCCAGAAGGAAAATCAAAAAATATCGTTTATAGAGAAGTCTTGCAAAAATGTTAAACATTTCTAATTAAAATGCACTGTGGAATAGGCCTCATGGGGAAACCAAAAAAAAAAAAACGCGCCAAAACCTCTACCTCTATGGTGGTGTGGAAATGTGGAATGGTTTTAGTTTAAATAAAGTAGCAAATAAAAAAGTTAATCAAAAGTATAGTTTTAAGCGATATAGTTAGGAAATTGCTAATCTTAATTTCCGCAGGCGAAGCTGCGGGCTACCTTGCTAGTTTATCAATAAAGTTCTTTCTCCCAATCGAAGGTTTGATAAGCGCCAGCTTAGTTTTTAAGTTTGAGTTTTAAGTTGAATCTTGTAAGGAGTAGACCTATCTCTCCCAGTTCGCGTTTACACTATTTTGATAAATAAAAATTATATTTTTTTCAAAGTGTTAAATCCCGAATTTGTTATTGGCGCAGCCGGTAGGATATAACTTTTTATACGGTTATATCCTTAAAGAACCCAAACGTCGTTCGTCCCAGTGCAATTATAAACCAGCTATCGCAGTGTCGGTTTGTGTCGCTAATATACGAACGGAAACCTCAATTTTTGCAACACGCTATCGAAGCTCAGGTTGCGAGGTTTTTTAAAACATAAATCTTGACCCGTGTGACTGTCAAGTAACTAAAACAAATTTTTGCAAAAACCCGTTTAAAGCTAGTGCCTTTGTTCGTAACACAAGGGTTACTAAAAAATAAAACACCTTAGTTCTCCCCACCAGTGGTAAGAGACAAGGTATAACAATTTTAAATCAAATTCATAATACAAAACTTTTAAAATTGTGAAAAATTTATAAAACTAAATAAAAAACCAAAAATGGCAGAACCAGTGCTATTATTGTCAGAAAACCATCTAAATCAAGCCCTGAGCCAAATCAGGCAAGTGCCGCATTTTGGAGGCAACACGCTCGAACTCAGCCCGTTCATCAGGAGGATAGACTTCATCCTGGAGTTGTACCCCACAACATGTATACGCCAGTCAAGCGTATTCTTCAGTGCGATTGAAATGCAGCTTCACGGAGATGCCCAGAGGATATCTCAACTGTCAACAGCCAGATGCTGGAGGGATTTAAGGAACGCCCTCATCAACGAATATAAAACCCAGACGCCCTGCGAAGAACTACTAAGACGTCTGTATAACACCCCCTTTCCTGGGTGTATACGTAAGTTCGTTGAGGACATTGAGTCCAAATCTTTTGTAATATTAAATAAATTAGCCTTAGAAAATAACGCTTCAAATACAATTTTATACACAAATGCTCTTAATAATACAGTTAAAGATGTTATTATGAAAAAATTGCCAGACAGACTTTTTTATGACATTGGCTAGGTATGATATTACTAATGCTAATAAACTAAAATGTGTAGCACAACAAGAAGGTTGTTATGAAACATTTTATTCAGATCGAACAAAGAATTCACAAAGTCAAAACCAAGATAAGAGAAATTATCAACCCCAACAAAATACTAATAAACAACAAAATTATAATTCCCCAAATCAATATAAGCAACAGGCTAGTACATCTCAAGGCCAACATAAGCCTAATTATAATAAAAATAACAGCGAAACCTTTTATGAAAACCACCCATTATATCAAGCAACAAAACAAGAATTCCAACAAAAATTAAATTATAATCAGGCTAGGAATCCTATAAATTATCAATCACAACAAAATGGGGCTAATGCTCCTAATCGACCAATAAAAAGAAATCGCGAAAGTACGAGTGGCCATATGAAAATGGATACCGAAAATTTTCATCAACAAGCCTCGGACACCGAACAGGAAATAGAAACCCTTACATACGAATCATCATGAATAACCAAGAGTTCCGATGTGTTGTAGACACAGGCTCTTCTATTAATTTAATTAAAGAAAATTACTTTAATTTTCCAACCAAAAATACACCCCTTAAAGTTCATACCATAAATGGTAATATTCAGTTAAATACATCCGTGTCCTACCATGCAAGTAAGCTTTGTCCGACCAAACAAACATTTTGGGTCCATAATTTTTCCGATAGATATGATATGCTCATAGGAAGAGAATATCTCGAAGCTTGTAACGCAATTATTAATTATAAATCAAAAACAGTTAATTTAAACGGTTATCAATTCGGAATGAGATTTAATTATAACGATATCGAATATAAACAAGGAGAAGCAGAAATTGATTGCTGCGATCCCCCATTTTCAACAGATACACCTTTTAATTTTGCAATAAATAACGATTTGCAAGAAGCCAATAAGTTTAGATTAGAACACCTAAATGACGAGGAAAAAGATAATCTTAAGAAAATTTTATATGAATTTAGCGACATACAGTACAAAGAAAGTGACAATTTGACTTTCACTAGTACTATCAAGCATGTCATTCATACAAAAAATGAGCAACCGGTTTACAAAAAACCATACAAATATCCTCAAGCTTACGACCAAGAAGTCGATTCGCAAATGAGAGATATGATAAAACAGGGAATAATTCGAAAGTCAAATTCCCCTTATTGCTCACCCATTTGGATAGTACCAAAGAAAGGTGATGCATCTGGAACAAAAAAGTTCCGTATCGTAATTGACTATCGTAATTTAAATGAAATTACGGTAGATGACAAATACCCTATCCCGGTCATGGATGAAATATTGGACAAACTTGGTAGATGCCAATATTTTACCACTATTGACCTTGCAAAAGGTTTTCACCAAATACAAATGGATGAAAATTCTATTCCAAAGACAGCTTTTTCCACCAAAAATGGCCATTATGAATATACTCGTATGCCCTTTGGATTGAAAAATGCCCCTGCTACCTTTCAAAGGTGCATGAACAATCTCTTAGAAGATTTGATCTACAAGGATTGTTTGGTCTATATGGACGATATTATCGTGTACTCCACTTCATTGGAGGAACATGTATTATCTTTGCGAAAGGTATTTGAAAAATTACGAGAAGCTAATCTCAAGCTTCAACTCGACAAATGTGAGTTTATGAAAAAGGAAACAGAATTCCTTGGACATATTATAACAACAACTGGTATAAAACCAAATCCTCTCAAAATAGAGGCAATACAAAATTTCCCTATACCCAAATCCCCAAAACAAATAAAATCCTTTTTAGGTCTTTGTGGTTTTTATAGGAAATTTATCCCAAACTTTGCTAAAATAGCAAAACCAATGACAGCAAAGCTTAAAAAAGGCGTAACTTTAAATATAAAAGATAATGATTATGTACAAGCGTTTGAAAAACTTAAACTTTTAATAATGTCCGATCCAATACTTATATACCCAAATTTCGAAAAACCTTTTTCATTAACAACAGATGCAAGTAATATTGCTATAGGAGCAGTATTATCGCAAAATCATAAACCAATCTGTTATGCCAGCAGAACTCTTAATGAACACGAAATTAATTATTCGGCAATAGAAAAAGAACTTTTAGCTATTGTCTGGGCCACCAAATATTTCAGGTCCTATCTTTTTGGCAGAAAATTTCTGATCCTAAGTGATCACAGGCCTCTAGTATGGCTCAATAATATCAAAGAACCTAATATGAAATTACAACGCTGGAAAATCAAACTAAATGAGTTTGATTATGAAATAAAATATTTGCCCGGTAAAGAAAACCATGTGGCAGACGCCTTATCTAGAATAAGAATAGAGGAAGCCTATTTAGGAGAGACTTCCAGTAATTCAAATACAATAACAACAGTAGCTACAGTGCATAGTGCACCAGAAGATAACCAAAACCACATTTCAATAACAGAAAGACCACTGAATTATTATAACAGACAATTAGAATTTATAAGAGGAGACTTAAATGAAGTCGAAGTAATAAATTATTTTCATAAAACAAAAATCATAATAACATATAAAGAGATGACAATAGAATACGCAAAACAATTAATAATTGAATACTTTTCTAATAAGAAAAGCGTAATATACTTTCCAATTGAAATAGACTTTTTAATTTTTCAAAAGGCATACGTTGAAATTATTTCCCCAGATAACTTAACTAAAACAATGAAAACTAATAGTAAATTAATAGATATTAACACTTACGCAGAATTCAAAGAAATTATTATTAAAACACACAGAGAACTATTACATCCAGGAATAGAAAAACAAACAGCACTTTTTAAAGAAAAATATTATTTTCCCGATCACCAAAAATTAATTCAAAATTTTATTAATGAATGCGAAGTATGCAACATCGCAAAAACAGAACACAGAAATACTAAATTAGAATTCGAAATAACCCCAGAAATTTTTAATCCAAGAGAAAAATATGTCATTGATTTTTATATGATAGATAATAAACAATTTTTATCTTGTATAGACATTTATTCAAAATTTGCCACCTTAATAGAAGTCAACAGTCGAGACTGGTTAGAAGCAAAAAGAGCATTAACTAAAGTTTTTAATGAAATGGGTAAACCAAACCAAATTAAAGCAGACAAAGATTCAGCTTTCATGTGTGCAGCATTGCAACTTTGGTTAAAATCGGAAGATGTTGTTATTGATATAACAACAAGCAAAAATGGAATTTCTGACGTTGAGAGATTTCATAAAACAGTAAATGAAAAGTTAAGAATCATAAACAGTGAAACAGACATAGAAAATAAGCTAACAAAATTTGAAACTATTCTTTATGTCTATAATCATAAAACAAAACATAACACGACAGGCAGAACTCCTGCAGATATTTTTATTTTCGCTGGAACTCCAAAATATAATACACAGTCAAATAAAATCAATAAAATAGAAAAATTAAATGAATCACGAAATAAATTTGAATTTGATACTAGATATCGACAAGCTCCACTAGTAAAATCAAAAACCACTAATCCGTTTAAAAAGACAGGAAAAATCACAAAATTAGATGATAATCATTACGAAGAAGTTAACAGAGGAAGAAAAATAATACATTATAATTCTAAATATAAGAAAACAAAGAAAATTAACGAAAATAAATACGATAATTCCAGATGCACGCCAAATGAAAACCAAACCTAACTTGTTGATCAACACTATCAACATCTTATTAATTTTAATACACTTTACAAAACTTACCAATGGCCAAAATTTGGAAATCAATCCCGTTCAAGCAAAAAACGGTTATTTAATATTTAAAACAGGAACTTTGGACTTACCAACTAATTACGAATATCATTGTTTAACCGTCAACTTAACCAAAACTGAACTAACGTATACTAATTTAATTAAACAATCAGAAGAATTTTCAGGTTTAAAACAAATTATATACTTAACAGAGAAATTAAACAGAGAAATGAATGGAATTAGAATTGCAAAACGTAGCAAAAGAGGTCTTATAAATGTTATAGGCACAACATACAAATATCTATTTGGAACATTAGATGAACAAGATAAAGAAGAATTAATAAATAAAATTGAAAATTTAGAACAAAACACAATTCAAGTTAATGAACTTAATAAAGTAATAGATGCGGTAAACAAAGGTATTGAAACAATAAATCATTTAAGCTTGGTCTATGATGTAGACGAAAGGCTAGCATTGCTTATTTTTAATCTACAGGAATTTACTGAATATATAGAGGACATAGAACTAGGAATGCAACTTACTAGACTAGGCATCTTTAACCCAAAATTACTTAAGCATGATACTTTAACACAAGCTAATTCAGAAAAATTATTAATAATAAAAACCTCTACTTGGTTACAAACCAATACTAATCAAATATTGATAATTTCTCATATCCCAAAAGACATTATAAAAACTTCAATATTCAAAATTTTGCCTTACCCAAATGAATTTAATGACATATTAACAGAACCTTTAGAAGACAAATATTATTTTCAAAATAATCAAATATTTTCATTTAACACAAAAGAAAGAGTTACAAATAAATGCATTATAGGAATATTAAACCAAGCCAATGCCGAATGTAAATACACAAAAATGTATAAAAAATATGAAACAAATTATATAGAGCCAAATATTATAATTACTTGGAACTTACCGAAGACTATTTTAAACCAAACATGTATAAATCAAGCAATAGTTGTCGAAGGAAATAAAATCGTAAAAGCATTTAATTGTTCTGTACAAATTGAAGAAATCTTAATAACAAATACTATAATGGATTACACACAAACTATTTATGTTAACAATAATGTAACAATGATAGAACCACTGTCAATAATTGAAGCAAAAGATATAATAAGAATACATACAAGAAAAAATAACACATTTCAAATTATAATACTTACTATTTTAATTGTAATAATTATAATTTTAATTATTTACTTCATCTATAAATTTAAGAGTATTCCGAGAAACATTGTAATTAAATATAAAAATCAAAACAAAAACAATACTAAGAACCCAGAAAATATAACAGAATTAAACAATATTGCACCAAATGAAAATACCCTACAATTAAACGAAAATACTACACAAACTAATATACCCACTCACATATACCCTAATATATCCGCCTGAGGACAGGCTTTTTTCTAATGGATGGGGAAGTAACATACCCACACCCACATATCTACCACATAAAGTAACATACACACACCCACATATCTACCACATAAACATATTTACATTACGCATTTGTCACACCCAAAATCATCGGC
This sequence comes from Drosophila kurseongensis, assembly GCA_018153305.1. NCBI lineage: Eukaryota > Metazoa > Arthropoda > Insecta > Diptera > Drosophilidae > Drosophila > Drosophila kurseongensis. The sequence goes on from JAECXX010000090.1 coordinate 3,144,789, forward strand.
TCCCAAGAGTCGCCAATTAATATAAACATCCTCTTGAGTTATAAACAAATGAAAGAACCCCAAATTGTCGGCTCCCACGACTGACCAATTTATGTAAACATCCTCTTGCATTATAAACAAATGTCCCCAAACTCCAAAAAGCTTTTATCCCCCAATACTGTAAAATTGCAGACGCAGCTCAAACCTAGATCGCTCTCATGCTCAGTGCTCTCATTTTGGACACTCTCAATTTATCAATAAAGTTATTTCTCCCAATCGAAGGTTTGATAAGCGCCAGCTTAGTTTTTAAGTTTGAGTTTTAAGTTGAATCTTGTAAGGAGCCGACCTATCTCTCCCAGTTGATAAATAAAAATTATATTTTTTCAAAGTGCTAAATCCCGAATTTGTTATTATATATATATATAATTTTTATTTTAATTTTTTTTTTTGACTTATACTTAATAGCAACAAAGAAAATGAAATTACCAAAAATATTTATATCTATGCATGGCCATACTAAATACAATTATGAAATACAAAATTTTAATTTATCCTTATGAATTGTTTGCTTTTTATTTTTTTATTATTTGTTATTATAATGTTATCCCTATCTCCTATTTCCGTTACTTTATACGGATTAGTATATTTAGTGTCTAACTTATGACCTGTTTCGTTTTTTAGTAAAACCTTATCTCCTACTGATATATGAGTATTTTTTACTTTTGGATCATAAAGTTTTTTATTTTTAGTCTTATTTTCTTCTAACATACCTCTAGCTCTTTTATATGCTAATTCTAGTCTATATTTACTTTCCTTTGCATATTCATCTACATTATATATCGGTTCTATGTTATCTATACTATTAATTTCTTTTGGCAAATTATATGTTTTACCAAATACTAACTCATATGGACAATAGTTATGTCCCATTGAGGGGGTCGTGTTGAAACAAAAGACGAAATATTGAAGCCACACGTCCCAATCAGTTTTATCAACTGTTATGTAAGATCGTATGTACTCATTAAAAATTCTATGACTTCTTTCTGTCAAAAACATTTATAGGTGTATCTGTTATTGTTAACGGGGTCTTTGTACGCGATGTGATTTTCGCTTTCTGACATTTTTGACATTTTCTTACGTATTCAGTTATATCTTTAGAAATACTTTTCCAGTAATAGTGTCTTTTTACTTTGGCCAAAGTTTTTGATATGCCAGTATGACCTTCTTGTATTAGATCGTCATGAAATGTAGACATTATTGCTTCTTTTTCTTTTTATTTGGGTCACCGGGTTGAGTAGCGCTACTCTCAATGATTTCAGTATTTTTTTGCCCATTTTTTTTAAATTATTAATTAAAACATGTTCAAAGATATTTTCCCACGGTGCCACTTTGAGTTGGCTGATTTTGTCAATACCGGCCTGCCTTTCAAGCCTTTGAAAGAATTGACCTAAATCAAGAATTCCATTAGTATATAAATCGCTAACATCAAATCTTGCGATTATTTGCTTACCATGTTTAAGGAAACATAGCATATTTTTAATCTGCAAGGTCACTACTTTACGTACTTCGTCATTGTTGATGACTTCGTATACGTTGGGCTTTGAAGCTTTTTCAATAGTTTGCTTAGGCAATTCTATTTCATTATTTTCCGGGCGGAATTTTTGTCTACTTTGATATCTAGTAGTGACTTTCATAATATGTCCTGTAATATTTTGTAGCGCTTTGATGGTTATTCTTGATAATGCATCAGCTACATAATTCTCTTTTCCCTTTAAATATTCTACTGTAAAGTCATATTCTTCTAATTCTAGCCTCATACGTGTCAGTTTGGAACTTGGATTGATCATCGAAAATAGATGTATTAGAGTCTGTGATCTGTTTTAATTATAAAATGTTTTCCATAAATATATGGTCGAAAATGTGATATTGCCCAATGAATTGCAGCTAATTCCCGTTCAGTAGTACACTTGTTAGTTTCTCCTTTTGTACATGTTCTTGATGCATATGCAATGGGAAGTTGAAGACCATCATGGTTTTGAGTTAAAACCGCTCCACAAGCTTGCTTACTTGCATCTGTGATTATACAGAATTCTTTGGTAAAATCTGGATATTGAAGTAAAGTAGGTTCCATAAGTTTTGTTTTTAAATATTGAAATGCAATTTGACATTCATCAGTCCATTGAAAAGGAACATTCTTTTTAAATAATCTTGTTATGTGCCGTGAATAGTCGGCGAAGTTTTTTATAAAACGTCTAATAATAGTTACAAAATGCTACAAAACGTCTATCGCTGTCCGCGTCGTGCGGTACTGGGTAGTTCATAATTACATCATATTTCTTGTCGTCTGGAAGTATTCCTTTATCAGTGCATTTTTGACCTAGAAAAGTCACCTCATGCTTAAAAAATTAACATTTTTGTGGATGTAACTTCAGGCTGTATTTCCTACATCTCTCAAAAACATCTGTTAAGTTTTTAAGCATATGTTTTTCGGAACAACCGATTACTATTAAGTCATCCATATAAAGGAATGCTTGAGAAGGTTCCAGTCCAGAGAATGCTATAGTCATCATTCTCTGAAATGAGTTAGGAGCTATTTTTAATCCAAAAGGTAATCGCGTGAAGCGATACGAGCCGTTGCTCGTTGAAAAAGATGTTATATCTCTTGAGCTTTTTTCTAGTTCAATTTGATGAAGTACCGACATTAAGTCAAGACATGAAAAGTATTTTGCACGACCTAGTTGATCCAAATATCATCAATTCTAGGGAGTGGGAATTTATCAGATAGTAATTTTTTATTAATTTGGCGATAGTCAATCACTAATCGCCGTTTTGTTACTTCTGACCCGGGGAATGGTTTCTTAGGGACGAGTAACATTGGGCTATTGTATTCGGATACGGATGGTTCAACAATATCGTCGGAAACCATTTTTCCTACTTGCTTTTGTATTTCATTTACCTGACTATGTGGGCTTCGATAATTTTTAATGTATACCGGATCATCATCTTTTAATCTCAGTTTTTGCTTATGGAAATTATTTGTAGTTATTGATTCGGTTTCCAATCCGAATACATCGCTATATTGGGTGAATAAGCTTGAAAGCTATGATTTGAACTGTGGAGGAAAGTTTTTTGAAAGTTGAGATAATACAGACTTTTCTCTATTTTGTAGATTGGTTTTGACTACATCATAGTTCGAATGCGATTCATATGTTAGATTATCTGTACTGACTACTTGATCGGTATTTGTTGTGTTAAGTAGCCTTATGAAAGCGTTTTTGGATGTTGCTATGGTATTTGCAATGTTAATACCATGCTGAATTTCTTGATTTGGAATAAATACGCTGTCTTCTTTTGAATTAAGTTGAATTTTTCTAACAACTTGGGATCTTGCTTGCGCAGAAGTATTGAGTTGTTGCCAGAACTGTGAGCTATTGGTACATGAATTGGATATTTTAGGTTATTGGGTCTAATTATAAGCCAATCTTCAGATGGCTTGAAGTCTAATTGACAGTTGTATTTTTTAATAAAATCTATTCCTAATATTCCATCACATGGAATATGAAAATATGAAAATCGTGTGGGATCATATATTTAGTCGTCTGTATCTCAATAGAAACTAGTCCTTTGGATTTCGTTATTTCTTGACTTATTCCTTTTATGTCTATAAAATAATTGTTTTGGATGTCGTGAAAGATATCAGAAGTTTCTTTTAAAATTGATATGTCTGCACCTGTGTCTATTAGAAAGACAACTTCTTTTCCAGTAGCCACATTAATGAGGGATACGATTATATTTTGACTGAGTTTAATAGTGTGAACTCTTGCTTCTTTTACTGCTGAATATTTAAAGGGTCTTCAGAGTTTCGCGATGTATTTTAGGCTACTCTGACATTATTTTGATTGTTGTCGTTGTTGTGGCCTCGATTCGAGTTACCACGGCCCCTATAGTTTCCTCTATAATGGCCTCGTCCTTCATTGTTAGCCATTGTTGTAGTTATTATGATAACCACGAAAGTTGCCTCTATAATTTTTGGATAATTCCTTTAGTATAGGACAGTGTTTGACTGTCCAGTTGCTTCTGTGCAACTATTTAAAAATTTGGATATGGCTTCATTCATTGTATTGAAGGTAGCAGCTTGCATGATAAGTTTTACCTTATCGATTGCGCAATTTTTAGTGATTGCTTTAACTGCATGCTGAGTTGAATAACTTCTGGCTAAGTCCAGGTTTAAACCATCAGTTATATACGCACCTTCTAAAGCTTTTGTCATCTGCTCAACCTCTACAGCATACTGGTTAGCAGTTTTATTGCATTGTTGTAGGTTCATCAGTTTTGCTGACAATACTTCTACAGTTTCGCCTTTGACATTGCTTTTTAATCGGGAAATGACTTCGGTTACTGTAGTTTAATTTCCTATTAGGTTTCTGGCAACACCTTTTAGCTTTGTTTTTATTATTGAAACAGCTAATTTTTCGTGTTCGCCTTTTATTGATTTTATTATTTCTAATGCATCTATCAAATTTGTTAAAATTTCAGCTTTACCATCGAAGACGGGTATAAGCTTGGATGCAGTATTAATGAAATCAATATTAGTTTGTGCCATTGTGATACTGAATTTTTCCTCTATTACACTTGAGTTACCATCAGAATCAGCGCTATTTTGATCTGACATTAAAACAGCTGGGATGGTAAGATTTTGTACGTCTTGCTCTTCTTAAATTCTTTGTATAATTCATTCCATTCCATTATATTATGGATATGAATTATTTTTGAAAGACCATCATCAATAATGTTCTGTCTAATGTCTGATGTTTTCCGACACCAGACCTCAATTTTTAGACCCATAGTGTTTGTAAAGTTAGGAAGTTGGGATTTTCTGTGGGTTTTATATTTGGCCAATCAATCTGACCTACCAAATTTCATAAGGATCGGCCAACTATATCCTATAGCCGCCACTTACTGAACGATTGGAAATGCCATAACTTTGGTGTTTTTAAAGTTAGGAAGTTGGGATTTTTTATGAGTGTTAAGAATGCATCATATGAATAATTTTGGAGAATATAATTTACAGAATATTCTGCAAGGGTATTTCAACTTCGGCTCCGCCCGAAGTTAGCTTTCCTTTTTTGTTTATTGTTGTTTTTTGAATTGGCCTATTTTGAGTTAATGACTTATATGATTTATCAAAGTCAATTTTTAGTTTATTTAATTCTTTGTATAATTCATTCCATTCCATTATATTATGGATATGAATTATTTTTGAAAGACCATCATCAATAATGTTCTGTCTAATGTCTGATGATTTCCGACACCAGACCTCAATTTTAGACCCATCGAATTTCCCTTGGTATTTCGCCACTTTTTCCTTTTGTCCTAGCTATTGGAAATATGTTATGGATCCAGGTTATCTTTGCAGATTTCCTGGCCTTGCAAAAAATTCTTATAGCTGCTGCGTTTTGACTTAAAACCAATGGAAAAGTTATAACTTTTAATGGACATAACGCCGTAGTCATTTAGTAATTGAAACCAGCTTGTCCAACTTTACCACTGTGGTTTAATGTACTGGACTTGTGGAGAGGAGAGCTGCAGCCAGTCCCTAAAATTACTTACACTGCGGTGTAAATAAACCCATTTTTGTCCCAATTTGTCCCAAATACCCTAACATAATCTTTTTCTTAAATTAGCGAACTATAACTGTGGAAGATCATAAGTTCATCTATTTTTGAGCCCGGCTTACATGTTGCCGTTTTTGAGATTGTTGTTTCCTTTCTTAGTTATCTTTTCTTAATATAAGTAAGTAAATTAAAAAAATTACTTGATTTTCTAGCTGATAGCATGACTCCCATAACGTTCCAACTTATTTTGTTATTTTGAGTTCTTCGACGAAATAAAACATATATCATTTATTATTATTTATTTACACGTTAGGTACTTCACTCCACTCAGAAATGATAGGATCGCATAGCTCTGAAAACTTATCACAATTAACTGACACAGGGAAACATTGTTATGTTTGTGGAGAAATAATTGTTTATCACGCGCAACTACTAGGAACCACTTGCGGCCATAATTTTCACCGGGCGTGCTTTAACATTAGAGCCGGCACTAAAAAGCAGTGTCCTATTTGTTTCGAAAATCTTAATCACAGCATATCAGCCTCATCTGAAAATTGAAGGTCCACCACTTCAAACCCACGAAAGCCCTCCGTTCCCCAACCTCTACAGACCAGGTCACAGAAGCAACGCGCGAGTACTTTAAACCAGCTCAATATGCCTAACTTGGATGATGCAAATTCATCCCAGGCCTCTGGTAACTCACAACCAGACACTGTAGTTGTCACTATGGCAGAATCTATTCAGCAGTCGATAGCTGAAACGCTGAGAGTAGCTATGGTAGAACAGACCCGTGTTCTTGCAGGAAGTATGGCCACTCAAACTCAACAAACTGAGCATGGACCTAATCAATATCTAAGGGTTAATACAGCAGCTTCAGATATTCGTCCGGATCGCGTTAGTCAGATAATGGCTAATTGGAAGCTGAGATTTAATGGGAAGTCAGGAATGTCTATAGAAGATTTTATTTATCGCGTCGAAGCCTTAACGAAGCAAACCTTAGGCGGAAATTTGGAAATTTGCCCAATACGCTAGTAACCTTTTTGAGGGTATTGCCAGTGAGTGGTTTTGGCGCTACCATAAAAGTTTACCTGACGTAAGATGGGAAGATTTGATCCAAGCACTGTGCGGTCAGTTTAAGGACGACAGAACAGATAGGAATATCCGAACTGAAATGGAACTCAGAAAACAGCGGCCAAATGAATCATTTAATGACTTTTATAGGGCCATTGCCGCTCTAGCCGATAGACTTTCAGAGCCGATGAGCGAGCCAGCCTTAGTTGAAACACTGCGAGCAAATCTTTTAGCTGATATTCAGCATGAAATTTTATATGAACCAGCTTTAAGTGTTAAATCTTTACGACATTTAGTTAGAACTAGAGAAATCTTTGTGCAAACTGTTTTAAAGTCCAAACCTACTACAGTTGTACCGCGAGCTATGCCTCGTAGACAGGTTAATGCCATTTTACAACCGAAGTCTCCTATGACGAGGAATCCGAGACTGTTGAGGACATTGACCTTTCAGCCCTAGAAATGTCCTGTTAGAATTGCGCTGAAAAGGGGCATCGTTACCAAGAGTGTGTGGCAGAGCGTAGGATATTTTGCTATGGCTGCGGCCAGGCAGACACTTATAAGCCCAATTGTAGAAAGTGTGGTTCAAATGCTTCAAAAAACTGCCAAGCTCGGGCACCGCAGAAAGGTGCACGCAAACAGACCATATGTTTTATGCAAATCGACCAATACCGATTAGTTGGGCCCTCAGAGCGCATATATCAACCAACCGAACTTTCTTACCCAGAATTATCTTTTAATTACCAATTTGCGTCACCAGAAGTACATAAAAACCGTTCAAAATGTCGTCGAATCGCTTTTAAAAAAAATACAAGTCAGAAAGAAAGTTACTTCTAGCCTCGATAATAGGCCTAAGTCACGATGTGCGACCTCATGCCCAGGTGGTCCTGTTTGATAAAACAGTCGTTGGGTTAATGGACACCGGGGCTTCAGTCAGTTGCATAGGAGGTAGTTTTGCATCTTGATGGTCTAAAATACAAACCAATGACCTCAAAAGTAAGAACAGCTGACGGTAAAAGCCAAAATATCATTGGTAAGGTATCTACTGGCGTAACATATAGAGGCGAAACCAAAACAATTATCTTTTATTTGGTTCCCTCCCTGGCTGGAGACCTTTACCTCGGTATAGACTTTTGGACAGTTTTTGATTTGCTCTAATAACTCTAATAACTCTGATCACTGACTCCTAATCAACAAAAACTTTTGCAAGAGACGGTCAAATTATTTCCCTCATTTTCTAAACAAGGACTAGTTAGAACTTCGTTAATCTCTCATGTAATCGACGTAGCCGATGCTAAGGCTATCAAACAGCGTCACTATGCCGTGTCGCCGGCGACCGAGAAGCTAATGCATGATGAGCTGGATCGAATGATTGCACTTGGAGTGATTCAAGAATCCAATAGCTCATGGTCGTGTCCTGTCGTTTTAGTGAAAAAACCAGGAAAGGTTAGATTATGCATTGACAGTAGGAAATTAAACGAGGTTACTTTAAAAGATGCATATCCAATGCCGTTAATCGATGGCATTCTAAATAGATTACCAAAAGTAGAATACATCACAAGTCTTGATCTGAAAGATGCTTTTTGGCAAATCCCACTAGCTAAAAATTCTCGCGATAAAACTGCCTTTACGGTTCCTGGTCGTCCTCTTTATGAGTTTGTGGTTATGCCATTTGGCTTAACCAATGCCCCCTGTACCATGTCGCGTTTGATGGATAAGATAGTGCCAGCACAGTTGCGAAATGAAGTATTTATATATCTGGATGACTTGTTAATCATATCCGACTCGTTTGAACGCCATCTCGAAGTCTTATCCATAGTCGCTTCCCACCTCACTCGCGCAAATCTAACCATCAATGTCGAGAAAAGTAAGTTTTGCCGACGAGAGGTTAAATATCTAGGGCATGTGATTGGGAATGGTATAATTTGTACTGATCCCGGCAAAATAGCGGCAGTAAAAGATTTTCCGATACCCCGATCAATAAAACAAGTTCGTAGGTTGCTTGGTATGACCGGGTGGTACCACAAGTTCATTAAGAATTATGCTGCCATTTCTTCTCCCTTGTCAGATACTCTAAAGGCCAAGCGAAAGTTTGAATGGACAGAAGCAGCTCAGCAGGCATTCGAATATTTAAAAGCTCAGATGTGTTCTGCTCCCGTGTTACATAGCCCAAATTTTGCTTTGCCATTCTCTATTCATTGCGATGCCAGCCATACAGGTGTTAAAGCGATGTTGATGCAGACTAATAATGAGGAAGACGAATTACCAATCGCTTTTATGTCAAAAAAGCTAAACAAGTGTCAGAGGCGGTATACCGTCACGGAAAAAGACGATGCTACGCGGCCATTTTAGCAGTGAAGAAATTTAGAGCATACACTGGAGGTCAGAACTTCACAATCATTACAGATTATGCATCACTAAAGTGGCTGATGACTCAAGTTGATCTTAGTTCCCGTCTCGCTCGCTGGTCCCTTAAGTTACAAGGTTTTCAGTTCAACATTCAGCACCAAAAGGGCATCCAAAATATAGTACCGGATGCTTTGTCGCGTACATATACCGAAGACCTGTCGTCCCTCTTTCTAAACAGTCTGATAGTCGATTTAGCATCTCAGGAATTTAAGTCTGCAGGTTACGAGGAGCTTAAGAACAGAATACGACAAAATCATTATACTTTGCCAGATCTTAAGATTGAAGACGAGTACATTTTTCGGAAAGCAGAACACGCCGCTGGAACTAAAGTTACCGACGACTACTGCTGGAAGCTTTGGGTGCCACCATCTCTAGTGTTACCTGCCCTGAAAGTGGCCCACAATGATCCATTGTATTCTCACGGTGGAATAAATAAGACCCTGGAATTACTCAGACGGCATTACTACTGGCCTAACATGGTTATTGATGTTAAAGACTATATCAATTCATGTGACACCTGCCGTGCCACTAAGCATCCCAATCAGACCATGAAACCACCTATGGGGACTTTTGGGACCCTATCCACGTAGTAAATCTGGGAATATAGGCATATTTGTAGTATTAGATCAACTGTCTAAATTTCCCTTTTTAAAGGCTGTACGTAAATTTACTGCTGAGTCTATTAGAATCTATTTGGAAGAAGACTTATTTCACTGTTTTAGAACTCGAGAAACCATCGTTTCTGACAACGGAGTTCAATTTAAGTCGCAAACATTTAATTCCCTGTTAGATAAATACAACATTTCACATAGCTATACAGCGTTCTACTCTCCCCCCAGGCGAATGCGTCGGAAAGAGTCAATAGATCAGTGCTCTCAGCCATTAAAGCCTACGTTGATCCCAGCCAGCGAAATTGGGACGAAAAATTGAGTAGCATTAGCTGTGCACTTCGCTCTAGTTTTCACCTATCTATAAATACAAGCCCTTATAGACTTGCATTTGGCCAACATATGGTCAAGAATGGAAGCAGCTATAAGCTTTTGCGAACTTTAAATATGTTGGACGATCGCAGCATACAGTTTAATAAAGAAGATTCGTTTGATATTTTGCGGACAAAGGCTAAAGAAACTATGCAATCTGAGCACGCCCGGAACGAAAAGGCCTACAACTTGGGTACGAGGGAAGTGTCGTTTCGTGTTGGCCAAGAGGTCTATAGGCGCAACTTTCAACAAAGCAACTTTGCAAAAGGGTTTAGCGCAAAATTAGCTCCAAGTTTTGTGAAAGCAAAAGTTCGAAAGAAGTTTGGGAACTATTATTATGAGTTGGAAGATCTTCAAGGGCGCATTGTAGGAAAATTTCACGCAAAGGACATCAAGCAATGATCCTAATACCAAGCGCGAATCTCGTTCGTGTTGCATGCACCCCAACCGTGATTTAAGTGGGGGGGAAATGTAATGCGCTTGGCCTATCCTAAAAGTATACCCTGTTTCAGGATAAGCTTTTTTGTAACGCGCAAAATAAAGTAAGCCCAGATCATTATCATCTGATTTATACCATACTTCCAATAGTTATTTCCATTACCCACGCCTACAAGCTTTTAAACAATTTCCACTTAGCTCTGATCAGATTCCTCTTTTGTCGTTCTTTTACCTCGTGGCTGCCTAACTAGAAAGACCAACAGCGCGAAGTAAAAATATATACAAATTTATTTCATTGTCAATAAGTACAGTTTTTCATTCAATAATATTGGGCTCAGTGAAATATAATATCGCGTACCTATACGTGTAATTTTTCTGAATTTTGCTTGGATATTGGGTGCCAGTTAAAAGTATTTAATATTCTTAGAAACTAAAAAAAAAAAATAGCACGTGTTCCTAAATACGCCGCCCCCTTATTTTTAGGCACCCAGTTTCACCATTAAATTAAAACCTTATAAGCCGCCATAAAATTACGACCTTATATTGGTTGCTCATCTGCAGTTGGCACTGTAGGAAGAAAAGGCACCAATACATCTGCGTCAGTGGCGTTACTGAAACCGGTGACGACTACAGAGATGACCGGCTAAGAAGTACACTCTGACCCGGAACCGCTTTCAAGTTGCTCCATGGGATTACCTGCAGTTCCCGCCCAGCAGTTATAAGTGCCTTTGCAGACAAGTGTTTAAGGTTTTACCATGCCTTTAGTTGGCCAAGATCAGTTGGGTTTGGGCCCCTTATACTACCTATAGGCAATCGCCAAATTAAATCAAAATAATATCTGAAGAAAACATCTGCGTTTAAAAGAAAAAATATCATTGTTCTTTAGGCTTCATTGTGCTCTGTTAAAATAATCATGTAAATGTGAAATCAAAAACAACTTATGTCCCACAAAAATAGAACCAGAACTGCAGGCAAGGAAATATGAAAAAGTAAAGTAACAACATGAAATAAAACCCTTTAAATTCCATATCACCAAATTCTAAAAATACATTAAAAAATTTACACCAACAGAGTACACATCCACCGGCAAAAGATCTTTTGGACGTGAAGAAAAAAAAATGTAAGTGAACTTAATACTAATTATTTTATATTTTTTTATTAGTTAGTTATTTGGTGAATTTAAGTGAAAATAAAGAAAGTGTTTCGGGATGTGAGTGTAAATAAATCGGACTTTGAAATGTGTATTTGGTTGCAGAAAGGAACCAGTGAGAAATCAAAATAAAATGTAATAAAATGAATTTTAATAGAAAACGTAAACAACATTCCCAACTGCAAGCGCTCGCACATTTTTACAGTCTTTGATCGGTGTAAATACTAACCGCTCACATTACCACGACTACACTTGGAAAAATTATGCTAACTTATATTTCAACATTTATAAAACTATAAAAATAAATAAATTAAACTATTTTGATAATTACTTAAACAAGTACCAATATAAAAAAAAAAAAATTACAAAAAGATTAAATGATTCAGTTTACATGAACATACAAAATTGAAATTAAAATTTATTTGCATACATTAAATTTAAATTATTATTTGTAGATTTATTTTGAATTGATTTCATTTATATTTATTATTGTTGTTTATTAACTATTTAATTTGTACAATGAATTTATAACACAAGCGAGACAAACACTGAAATTAAAATGGAGATTATATAGTCCCATAATTAAACACAAAAGCTTTTATATATCAATCTACATCTACATATTTACTGCTTTTTATTAACATCCCTATCATATGCTTGGGCACTAGGAGTTTATAAATTAAATTAAAATGATTAAATATTTTCCTTTAAATTAGAAATTAACTTCTAAGCCTTTCGTATTTGGGAGTCATGCGTTCTGCTGCGAGAAGAGTATGAGTTAGCTTTGCCGGTTTTAGATGGGATCACCAATTAGCTTAAGCTTTGGAGTTCGGTGATCATGGTTGGGTGGGCATCTGCTGTGGCTATAACACCAGCCCAGCATAAATAAACTGGAAAACCCTGGAATGTCATATCCCATGGGATATTAAGAAGAGGTACCTTTCCCCGATTTTTCTTGTTAACCCGTGTACTTTTACCCCGATCGATGTCAAGTTCAGCAGTGATTTTTTTTAAGATTTAAAAGTATTTGCGAGCAAGTAGCACAAGGACTCTATAGAACCCCACCTTCTACCGATCATACAGCCGGAACCAGCACGTGCAACTTTCCTTGAGTACACACACCATCAGCTCGTGTTGCAATAACCGTCAACCCTGTTGCAGGTTACATGCTACATTGTCGTCGTAGATCTTCGCCCTATAAATCCATGTTGTCATGGAGATATAATTGATCTACAATGATGTTGCAAGTGGGGTGTAATAACGTTTTCGAAAAGCTTTGGGATGGCGGATAATTTGGATATGCCTCTATAATTACTTGTAGTCGATTTATTTCCTTTCTTATGAAGGGGAATATGGCATTTGAATAAGATATTATAAAAGATGTTAACGGCCTCAGACATGGTAGTGCATGAAGAAAATTCGGACCAGTCATAGCCGGATATAAAAGTATTTTAAAGATGAAAGTTTGCCTTACGAAAGCAGCGGATTCGTTTAACCGACTTTTCGGATTTTGTTTTCAGCTCTTTTCTTGCATCTACAGTCAGCTCTAGAGTTGTACTGAATTTGTATCTGTACTACCAGTATTGGCCGGTAATCCGGACGTTAAGTCCACTTTATTTTGATCGGACAGAGCGGAAGTACCTAGCGGCGCTACATCGGCTCTAGCAACTTCGGGTACCGAATCACTTTTTGGCCCCGATCTTAGTACCATTTGAGTGGCGCCTCAGATTGGCAGCTGAGCTGGAATCGAATCGTGGGCAGAAGGTTGCACGGCACCTGACATAGAATGCCCACCAGTGCTGCCAGAAACTCCAAAGCAAAAATTGCTAGATTTTGAAAAAAAAGTTGCTAGAAATTGCTAAAAATTCGTCGAAAATAGCCAAAAAAAATGCTAGATCAGTTAAATTTAACTTATAAACTAATTATGCATATATTTAAGAAAAAAATAGAAATTTAAAATACAAATAAATAACGAGCCTTCTGTGTTTTAATAAATATGATTATATTATAAATTATTATATTTAAAGAGAACAAAAATTAAAAATAATAATATGAAACTAAAAATGCAAAATAAAATTATAAGGAACATGATTTCAAAATAGTATCAATTATATATAACTTAATTTATGAATGCTTATAATGTTATCCAATTCAGCCAGGCATCCGGAAAATGTTGTTTTTAAATTTTTGGCATCTTTACCGACACAACACAGCACAAAAATTATGAAAAGTGTTCATATGATTGAACCACTGAGTTAAAAATTAGTTCCGATATCTTTGTGAACCATTTTCGATCGTAATTGGTTCAGTAAATTGGAATAGGTATAAAAAAGTTCAAAATGAAAAAGAAGAATAAAAAAATGTTTAGTTTTGAAAAAGTTGCTAAAATTTCTAAAAAAAAATGAAAAGTTGCTAAACTTGTTGCTAATAGCAAATCGAAAAAAAAAGTTGCAAATTTTTTTAAAAGTTGCTAGATCTAGCAACTAAATAGCTAAACTGGCAGCCCTGATGCCCACCGAACGCGACTATTTTGCGATTTGGGGAATCTATTCAAGCGCCACGAGCAGGTCCGTATTTTTACGGCAGTTCCGGATTAATTCCGTAACACTGCTTTTTGTGAACCGCCTAATAGATATTTCTCATATACGATGCATTCATCGCAGTAGTGCGTAGGCCACTCACTCCTTTTATCGATGGCATCGCGAATTAGGCCAGAATAGCCAAGACACTTTTTTTATCACATGTATGGCAGTGAATACTTTGCTGTCCAGCCGTGATAATTTTCTTACAATTTTTCAATGAACAGAAAGCCATTATCACTGACCACGGACCACTGCGCACTATAGCGGACATAAAAATCGAAAGCGCTCAAGAACTTTTTAATGAGAGAGCAAGGAGAGCGACAGAGCGGGAGCGAAACACCGATTTACTTTGATTTTGACGAGATAGAAACGAAAAGAGAGAGAGAGAGCGGGATTAGTAACCGATTAACTCCTGTATAAGAACCTCAGAGAGTTATTACCGGTGGAGTGCGTGCCGTTCCAACAGCGCCCAACGACGAAGAGAATGACTGAAAAGGGTGGCAATTAAAAACAATAACAACAAACCAGCACCGAATTAATGTAAAAACTTGTTATTTTCTAAATACAAGTTAATCACGATGCACTCGCGAGGCGAACGGAAAGTTGTTAAAAGACACTTAAAGGTGTAGAAACGTTAAAAAAGATTTAAGTAAACCCCGGTGGTTTCGACAAGAAAAATGAAAATTCGGAGCGCAAAACAAAAACACGACCGTTCACTGTGAAGAGCGAACAAAAAAGAAAAGAAAAATAAACTAATTACGTATTGATCGATTTTTTGTTTGGGTAAAACCCTAAAGAAATCCACATCCATCAGATTTTCCGAGATTTATAAGAAGTATAGCATAGATTAGCAATTGAATCATAAATATTCCGAGTAATCCTTTATGTAGCTGGTGTTTTTTGCTGCGAAATCATTAGTCAAAAGAGAACCTGCTGGTAAACCATTAGCGAAAATTCCCTTCGCCGTGGTAAATTTTAATCTATGTTCCGGAGGAAGTAAAGTTGCTATTTGTTTATAAGAGTTGATTTAATAAGTCCAAGTCCAATACTGTTTGTTACTGTTTTCGAAATGTAAACGAGGGAAGAGCAGGCACATTCATATTTGGGTCCAACAAAAGACTAACCTTATAAAGATTAAGGGCCTTAATAGGATAAATGCCAAAACGACAACCACTTAACATATTTAGGAACATATTGGATTTATCAGCTTTGCCTATGATATGTTTGACATGTCTTATAGAGGAATTATTTGTACTAGTAGTAATAGAATTGCACATTTCTCTAAAAACATTTACTTTATGTTCGAGAGGTAATGAGGAAAAAATCGTGCTCATATTGAAATAAGGTGCTTTGATAATCGTTTATGGCATGGAACTCAGCAGTGTACAAATTAAAAAGTTTTTGACTGAGGCAGCTTCCTTGGCTG
Source organism: Drosophila kurseongensis (assembly GCA_018153305.1). Taxonomy (NCBI): domain Eukaryota; kingdom Metazoa; phylum Arthropoda; class Insecta; order Diptera; family Drosophilidae; genus Drosophila; species Drosophila kurseongensis. Next base: position 3,160,436 of record JAECXX010000090.1, read on the forward strand.
ACTCCCTTATTCATATTAATTTCAGAGTTACCCATTGATAAACTTCTTTTACTAAAGAAATCGATTATAATATTAATATCTAGAGTGCTAAAACCATTATCTATAAGAATTTTTTCTTTACTTATATCTAAGACTGCTGCTGTGACATGAAAACCATTAGCTTTTAGATTACCTACATTATATTAATGCATTATACGTTAATAATACATTACGTTAAAAGCGTAAGACCGATCTGGAATTGAACTAAAACTATCTATGTGCCTCTCCATGTTGTTTTTAAAAATTTAGTGAGTTCAGATGCAGAAAAATACGTTTTATTTATGGTTTGAATGTCAAAAGAGGGAAAATCAATTTGAATACATTCTGCGTTGTCTGGAACTGAGAAGATCTAATGAAGAAAAGCAATGTGATCAGAATCGCTAAATTGTCTGCTGGTGGGTTTAATTTGTTTGTAGGATTTTAAGGATTTAATAGTTTGCCACATTTCTTTCATTGAATGGGTTTGTCAAATCATCTGCTAATTTGTTTATATTCTCCTTTCTTACCTTATACAAATAGTTATTACGTTTTTTGTTATTTTCAAAGAAAATTTTTGCCTTTGATAACAGTTTGGTTTTATAATATTTTTGTCTGGTAGTATTTCTTAGTCTGAAAAGTGTCTCACAGGTTTCGTCCCAATATTTCTTTGGCATATATTTGTAATTCTCATTAATTTTAACTGTATTTCTTTTTAAAATGTTCTTTGTTGTAATTGTAAAATTATCAAGAGAAGTAATTTTTATTTTAAAACAATTGAGACTGAAGCAGCTTATGGCTATTTGAAATAGCAGTAATGCCCTCTTCCCATAGAGTCCATCCGTTCGAAGCGGTTGGGATTTTTGACAACTGTGAAACTCCGATTCCCACAGAGCACATCCACCATCCACCATCCCATAACAGCTGATCTGAACAGCTGTGGCTCATCATTTTTTGCATTTTGCACAACATTTAAAATGAGCAAAACAGCGTTATAAATTATACTTGGTAACGGACTGCAAGTGATCTACGCGAACAACCAAATCGAACTAATATGACTGCAGATTTTTTCCAGCCTGCAGAAAAAATATGAACCTCTATTGCCCAATATTGTCTGCTACTGTTCCCGCTGCAGGAGTTCGTGCATCCTCTCATGCTCGGTTTTTCGACCTCGGAACCGGTCCATCAGCGAGGTACGCAACTGGGACCACCGATCCACCCTGCTACGCCGAACGTGGACCCAGTACCCATTCTCGGGCTCGTCCCTTGAGCAGCACGTGAAAGTAAATGAGCACCTCTGTCCACGAGCATTGGTACTGCATCTGCAGGAACTCCACTCGGAGTTCCACACGAAGTCCTCCACCGAGTTGAGATCGTCCTCGCCGTCAAAGGGCACTCCCCACCGCTCAATGCTGTGGCTGCCGATACCTACAGCTATTTGCATATAAGCGCGGCTCCTCGCGGAAATCAGAAGCCATCCGGTCCTTGCTGTGCCAATTTCGGGACTCGTTGCGTCGCCCTCGTTCACTATCCGGAGCATATCCTGGACTGCTGCTCTCCACCTGCAACGACTCCAGTGGCCTTCTAGGCGGCTTTGGTGGAATCCTTGGTGGCAGTGGACGGGAGACAATCGTGTCTGCTGATGGTGCAGTCTTCGGAATCGCCCATTTCTGGACCAGACTTGGAGCCTGTGGTGGCTTCATCATCTCCAGAAAGCCACTTCGGATTTCATCCCTTAAGGACTGGCTGACGACGGACTCCTGAGCCTTTCGATGGGTCTCTGCCGCCTGGCCAATGCCACTTTTACGGCCGACCTCGCCGCGTTGTCCAGAAACGCCTCCTGAGTATGGTTATCCCTTCCGTCGATCTGCAGCAGCTGGTTCGCATCTGAGTTCATTTGCTCAAGCATTTGGTGTTGCGTGGGATCTGTTCCCACCTGATGTTCCCTGCGCATCTCCTGACGAAGACGACCCAACGGAGTTCTATGTTTGGCCCCGGCAACCTCATCTACATCCGTGGACCACATTTTCTAATCTTCCTGGCTGGAAGAACCTTCGATCGAAGATCGTAGTTGGAAGGCATCTTCGTATAGCACATAAAAAAGGATATATATCTCCCTAAGAATTCCTATATAATACCCGAAACAAATCATCAAAAGAAATAAATACTTAAGAAGAATAATAAATATTAAAATAACGACCAGCACATAATAAATAAACAGATAAATATATATACTTGTAAGAACAGATAATAATTATAGAAACAAAATTCGAAATAAATAAATAATTGTTCGAAATAAATAAATAAATATTTGGGAAAATTAATAAATAATAATTGTTTTGCCGTTTGTAGTTTGATCCTTAAATCGAAGTGTTCGTGCAGCGCGTGTGAGTCACGGGTCACGAACACACATTTAAGTATCCAAACGACAGAAGATATCAAACACCTCCGAGAAACAAAAACATTACGATCAACAAAAAAAACAACTAATGGATTTAATACAACGGACTTTACCCCACAAACACGAAGCTATAAATAAAAAAAAAATAAAAACTACGCCCAAACTATTTTATCACAGTTTTATTTATCACAGAGTTATCACAGAAATAATCGTCTTTCGTGCTTATTGCACGGACCACCTTCTGATGTAAATCCTTCGGTCCTTTTCCAGCCGAAGATGCCACCCGGCGGTCACGATCGATCGTGGTCTCTGTGACCAGGAGCCATTGTCTCCATTCTTGGAGTCAAGCCTCCTGCCTGCTCAAAACAAATCCCCCTAAGCTTTTCGCTCTGCCTCGCAGCCCACCACTCCCGGTGCAGTTGCATGCAACCTGCTGTTGCCCTGCAAGTCACCGGTGTGTAGGCTGCGAAAGGCAAAACCCTAATTGCGAGGCGTCATCGCCTAGACGATTTTTATTTACCTTGGGCGCCATAATGTTGTGGAAACTGCATATTTGTATTTCCTGGCACGGCGCCGGCTAGTTCCGGAATCCTTAGGGCGGAGTAACCCCAATGTCCCTACAGTTCCCCACATAAACCATCAATAACTATCGAGGTCTCACTTTACATATATTACTCATCTCTAATAACAAAACATAAACAAAGCCAAATATAAACAAATCGGGATAAATATGACGGAAAAGTGGCATTAGATGTGGCTGCCACAGCGCACCCACCCTTCCTGTGGTGCCTCTAGGGACGCGAGGGAGGCACCACCCATAATTAACGGCCGGAATCACCATCTCCCCCAACAGGTAAGTAACTTACACCATCATTTTCATTTGCCTTTTAAGATTTAATAATTACAACTTATTTGCATTGCAGGTAAGGATGCTTCTTCACATAAGGGACCCTAAACGCACCAGCGTTTTGGAAATAAGTTAAGGGGTCACAGCAGTAGCACCAACAAGGTCAGGAAAGTGGCTACAGTCGCCGCGGAACCAAAACCTCGCGCAGACTGGATTTGGTCTACTGCACCATTTAGGGTCACCCAATTATGGGGAGCTCCGAGGGATGAGAAAGGATGAGATTGACTTAAGAGTTTCCCTCACTTCTAGGGATTCCCGCGACCAAATTGCTGGACTCCGCATCAATTGGCAATATGGTAAGTACAATTTACAAATGAAAGATTCTTAAATAACTAGTTATGTTTTTTTGCAGGTGCCAAGGGGTTGCTGTCGGCGCAGCTTTTTCTCCCCAGCGTAAATCGTGGCCCGCCGCTGGACTTTCGCCGGCTAGGACAGGCGGCCGAGTGTGAGTCGCTGGACTTCAGCCAGGACAAAATAAAACTTGCAGAGAGATATCTGCTGCGGATGGCACGTGGGAGCGCGAAACAGGTCCTCGTCACCCACACGGCTCAGGAACGGCCTCATCGGCGTGATCCTGAGGCGATAGCCTAAGAACACAGCACTAAATAAAGCAACTAATAAAATTAGCGATTCACCACTAACTTATTTTAATTAATTTAATTCACTAGCACGGTTTAAGTTTGGATCTTTCTGATCCGCAATATGACAGCTACTGACTTGCAATTTCAGTCTCGCCTACCTTCTTCGCCATCTTCTACTTGGTGCTCTTAAAAGTGGGTCATTGGACGATCCAAAAATAATTAAGAGAACCCCCAGAGCGAACCGGGATTCATTTAAATAGTTAAATCGCCCAATGATTAACAAAAGGGGGCGCCACTACATTCTGTTACCCTGCCTACGCTATCGATAATTCCTTTAACTCGAAATGCAACACAACGTTGTTATTGAATAAAAAAGTTCGAGAAGCTGGTGCAATTGCAAAATTTTCATGAATTAAAACAAAAAATAAAAAATAACAAAAAAAAAATAATGATAAAAATTAAAAATTCAATTTCTGAAATTCTCCGTGTTACCTCCGGTGTCCCACAAGGGAGCCATCTGGGTCCGTTACTTTTTACATTATTTATTAACGATCTTCCCTCAATTATAAGTCATTCTCGCGTACTTATGTACGCAGATGATGTTAAGTTGTGCCTGCAGTATAAGGACATTTCCTGCCATTTAGACTTGCAATCCGATCTAGATAATTTTCAAAACTGGTGCCGAGATAATTTACTAAATTTAAACGGCTCCAAGTGCAAGCTGATGACTTTTTATCGGGCCAATCCGATATACGCGACTTACACGTTAAGTGGCAGCTCTTTGGATAGAATAACTCTTGTAAACGATCTTGGCGTTCTCTTGGACCCTAAACTAAAATTTTCTAATCACATTTCGTCCATGGTTAATAAAGCCAGAGGAGTGCTTGGATTTATTAAAAGGTGGTCAAAAGAATTCGATGATCCTTATTTGACTAAAACTTTATTTATTTCGCTAGTCCGTCCGATTCTGGAGTATGGGTCTCCCGTCTGGAGTCCACAATACGGAATACATATTGGTCGTATTGAATCTGTACAAAAAAACTTCCTTCTTTTTGCCTTACGGCGCCTAAACTGGGATGCAAATCTTATCTTACCTTCTTATTCTAGTAGACTTCTTTTGATTAATTTACCATCCCTAGCCAACCGTAGAACGATGCTTGGTACTATCTTTATTTATAACCTTATACATGGTGATATTGACTGCCCCGACTTGTTAAGTCGGCTAAACTTTTCTGTGCCAAGTAGATTAACTAGAAATTATATTCCCCTAATTTTAAATCATTGTAGATCTAACTATGCCTTGCATGAGCCTTTCAGAGTATTATGTTCTGACTATAATAGACTTTTTCCTGTAATATCAAATCTTGACTCTCTGCCGCTCTTAAAACGATTAATACTTGCTTCATTGGCACAAGATTGATCTAACTATTACTTTTTTCCCCGGACCTTTACCTTTATTTTCCTATCTCGCGTCTATCCTATCGCGAATCGTGCCGTACGATACACGGCTGCGCCCCTCGGTCGGTTGGGCGGGTAAGTGGGCCGTGGGACTCCGCGCGAAAAAAAAAAAAAAAAATAATAAAAATAAAAAACTTTTAAAAACACAGACAAAAATATAAATAATAAATTAAAAACATTAACGCAATTTTTGCACATCATTTTCAGAATTATTTTTGGCAATACGTGTTCTTAGATCTTCCAAAAATGTTCCAGAATCTGCTAAAATGTCTGTATTATTTTCTAATAAGAACGCTGTTGGAACGGCACGCACTCCAATGGTAATATCTCTCTCCCGCTCTCTCTCTCTTTTCGTTTTATCTCGTTTCGTAGTGCCTAACATCAAAGTTAATCGGTGTTTCGCTCCCGCTCCGTCGCTCTCCTTGCTCTCTCTTTAAAAAGTTATTGAGCACTTTCGATTTCTTTTGTCCGCTATAGTGCACAGTGGTACGTGGTCAGTGATAATGGCTTTCTGTTTTTTCTTTGAAAAATTGCAAGAAAGTTATCTCGGCTGTTATCTCCCTGTTATACATGTGATAAAATTTATCACGCAAAGTGTCTTGGCTATTCTGGCCTGGTTCGCGATGCCATCGATAAAAGGAGTGGCCTACGCTACTACTGCGATGAATGCATCGTATATGAGAACCAGGCAATATCTATTAGGCGGCAGTGTTACGGAAGAAGAGTTACGGAATTAATCCGGAACTGCCGTAAAAATACGGACCTGCTCGTGGCGCTTGAATCGCAGCTCACTAGTCGTATGCTAGCTGAGCCAGATTCCCCAAAGCGCAAAAAAGTCTCGGTTGGTGGGCATTCTATGGCAGGTGCCGTGCAACCTGCTGACCGCGATTCGATTCCAGTACTAAGATCGGGGGCAAAAAGTGATTCGGTACCCGAAGTTGCTGGAACCGATGTGGTGCCTCTAGGTACTTCCGCTTTGTCCGATTAAAATAAAGTAGAGGCCCCAACACCTCATGTGGACTTAACGTCCGGATTACCGGCCGATACTGGTAGTACAGATACAAATTCTGTAGTTCCAAAAAGGGTTGCATGTGTTGTACCAAAAACGGTTACTTGTGTTCGGGTGCCCCAGCTTAAACATGTATTTGTTTCACGGCTCGCCCCAGACCTCTCATCACTGGATATTACGGCCTATAGCCGTAACAAAATCCAAGTTGATGATTTGAAAGTCGAACAATTTAAATTTTCTTATGCTAGGAAAGTATTATCATTTAAAATTGGTATTCCTTGTATTCTTTTTGCATCTGGGTGCTCCGCCAGTTTATATAATATTATGGTATGAACAGAGACCTGGTTAAGACCGAATATTCTTAGCTCCGAAATTCTCCCGGGTAAGTACAGAATTTACAGGCTTGATCGTCAGTCCAGACGGGGAGGTGGAGTCCTGATTGCTGTCGACTCAACCTTTTCGTCTGAATTACTAACATTCGAAGAATTTAGGTATAAAATTATCGTTTCCCGGTAGTTTTGTATATATTACTTTTTCATATATCCCACTATTATCTGAGTTCCCTATTTACGCAAATCACCTTTCCGTTATTCAGTCCATTTGCAATTTGCGTACTTTACAACTAAACATTTCTCAACTCTTGGATGCAAGAGGGAACAGTAGCGACAAATTTAATGAGTTTGTTTGCAGTGTTGAGATTGAGCACCTTCTTCATGAACGGAAAATTGTCATTTTAATGATCTGTGATACACATTTTACCAGCCGTTCATTCTTCCACATTAATGGATATGTACTCTGCCAACCACCCTGATGATCGACATCGTGTAGGTGCTGCTGTCATCGTCAACTCCTGTTTAGATTATCACCTAAGCGCCACAATATCACCTGCATGCAGTTGCCATAAGTTTGGTCACTATTCTGTGGACGACATAGATTCCTTTGCTGAGGTCTTATGGCAAGGTGGAAGGCTACTGTGTCAGAGCTAAGAAAAGTCCTCCGTTCGGTCAAGTCAGAATTCAGAGGTCTTTCCTTAAACGTAGTGATGGGACTTGGGCCCACAGTGATTCCGAGATTGCTGAAGTATTTGCTGATGATCTTTAAAATCGCTTTACTCCATTTGAATTTGGAACAATCGAAGAAGTCCAGACAACAATCTATAGGTTTGGGCTTTCATTTGGCCCTCCTGTTACTGTTCGTCCAGTAGACGAAGATGAGGTGCGTGTTCATATAAAGCGACTGTTTACTACTTAAGCTCCTGGCATGGACGCGATTGATGGCAAAGTAGCAAAGGCTCTGCCTACCTCTGTCTCCTCGTTAATACTTGCCTGGAGCTTCGTAATTTTCCTTCACCTTGGAAACGAGCATTAGACACAATGGTGGCAAAAAAAGGAAAAGACCCATGTTGCCCGGAATCTTATAGGCCGATTAGTTTGGTGTCCACTTTCTCCAAGATTTTTGAGCGGATTATGCTTGGTGGACTTCTGGTTATTAACGCCTTTGAAGGCGCACTTCCGAACCGCCAGTTTGGTTTCCGTAGTCGCCATTGTGCTATTGAGCAAGTCCACAGAGTAGTTAGCCATGTTCTGGGTGCTTTTGAATATCACAAATACTGCTCCGCCGTTTTTCTCGTCGTTCGACAGGCCTTTGACAGGGTTTGGCACGAAGGACTGTTCTACAAGCTAATGCCGCTTTTGCCTGATAGACTCTGGAATCTCATAGTATCGTTCTTAGATAATAGGGAGTTCGCTGTAGATATTCGTGGACACCGTTCTGGACTTCGCACATTTCGTGCTGGTGTCCAGCAGGGAAGCGTCCTTGGTCCGGTCCTGTACACAATTTACGCTTCGGATCTTCCAAGCCCAGTTGCTCGTTGTACACTCCTGGCCACATATGCAGACGACACTGCATTTCTTGCAGCTGGTAGCACCACTACGTCTGCCTACCGACGTGTCAAGACATTCTTGGACGAATTGGAGTGCTGGGCTTCTCGATAGAACATTGCTCTAAATGTTGATAAAACGCAGCATGCCACATATGCTCTCTACCCTGACCGTTCGCGTAGCCTTTACAATAATGGGAATAGTCTAAAGCACGAAGATAATGTGACATACCTCGGAGTTACCTTAGACCGTCGCCTTTGTTGGAAGGGACAATTTGATCGAGTTTGTGGATCAGCAAGAACAAAACTTGACAAAATGGACTGGCTCCTTCGTCCAAATAGCTTTAGAAATAATTTGACAATACACGAAAACAAGGTCCATCCTGGTGTGGCGTGTTCAACAATAAATATTTAAAAATGCAGTGTTGGGTAAAATGACCAAACCTAAAACACCTGAAGCACTGGTTTAAAGGAACGAACAGTTCGACCTTAACTTTAGTATATAGGACGATAACTTCCTCCGGTATTCTTGCACCCTCACAAATTATTTTAACCCTAGAGGTACCATATCTTTATTTTCATTTTTTCTATTTACACGGATAATATCGTGGATGGCAATTGGCGATGAAAAGAATCCTTTTAATTCAGATAGGGATCAATTTGTGGAAGTTCGAAAGATATTGCCGGTTTTGCAAATACAATGTTTTAGTATTTTGGGTTCTTACCCTTTCTTTTTCAAATTTGAGCTTGCTAAATCATTTGCTGCTTTCGCTGACCTGCACTCGGCTTTTGTTCACTTTTACTATGTCTTTTAATTTAAGATTAAACAGAACTACATTAAGTTCTAATGCATTAATTGGTTTCCTATTGATATATATATTTCTTATATATTTCTATTAAAGTTGTCACCATTTTCCGTCGTTTTGTCGATATACACGATATATGGTCCTTTATGATTGGGGGGGTAAAAAAGAGGTTCAAATAGAGTTGAATAGAGTATTTTTCTTTATTGCTGGCGTTGCTGTTGCCTTTATGTTCTTCTTTTGATTGGTTTTTACCTTTATCCTCCATGTTTGTCTCACATGAATCCGTTATGTTGTCTGGTGTTTCTGCTTGTTCCATCTGCATACTTTCTTCCAACTCTTTATTCACTTTGTCTTCATTTGGTCCCTTTTTTTTGTATTGTTATAAGTTTTGGTCGTTTTGTGATGGCTGCATCTAAGCTCAGGGGTTTACCCTTGGCTGATAGCGCGATTTTTTGTTTGAGGGGATGGATCCCCGTTTTAAACAGTTTTTTAAAATTTGCTACAGTAAGCAAAAAAAATTAAAAATAACTGGTATAAATAATTGAGTTAATTAATTGGTTGATGTTGTGTGGTTGGTCAGGTTTAAAACACTTGTAGTAACTGCCCATGTTCTTTTTTGCACAGAAAAGCGGAAAAAAAAACGGACCGAAGCATAGAGTAAAAATCTATATAGAGGTTTCATTTGCTCTGCCCGTACCTCTGCCAAAGCTCCGCTGAGAGCCATATTCGAGGCTAACTTCGCTTACTCACCACCCCTAACATGTGCGAAGCACAAGTAATAGTATGGGGAGTTCTCGCACCAATCTTTAGGAATAAAAGCGACCAGTGCAGCAATAAGTATACACCACGGGACTCGATTTCAGTTCGATCGAACAAATGAAAAACTCTCTTTTTTCCGTTTTTCCCCTACGTGGCATCATAGAGTAAGAAACTATATAGAGGTTTCATTTGCTCTGCCCGGGCCTCTGCCAAAGCTCTGCTGAGAGCCATGTTCGAAGCTAACTTCTTCTAACTTCGGTTTCCCACCACTTCTAACATGTGTGAAGCACAAGCAATAGTATGGGGAGTTCTTGCACCTATCCTTAGGAATAAGACCGAGCAGTGCAGCAATAAGAATTCACCATGGGCATCGATTCAAGCTCGATTCGAACAAATGAAAAACTTTTGACGCCTCCATACTTTATTACTCTATGCTCTCGAGTGACTTTGCCAGTGATGCCACCATAGAGTAAGAAACTATATAGAGGTTTCATTTGCTCTGCCCGCGCTCTCGAGTGACTTTGCCAGTGATGCCACGTAGGGGAAAAACGGAAAAAAAGATAGTTTTTCATTTTTTCGAATCGAGCTTGAATCGATGCCCATGGTGTATTCTTATTGTTGCACTGCTCACTCTTATTCCTAAGGATAGGTGCGAGAACTCCCCATACTATTGCTTGTGCTTCTCACATGTTAGAAGTGGTGAGAAACCGCAGTTAGAAGAAGTTAGCTTCGAACATGGCTCTTAGCAGAGCTTTAGCAGAGGAACGGGCAGAGCAAATGAAACCTCCATATAGTTTCTTACTCTATGCTACGAAAACGTAAACAATAATGACGGGTAATTTTTAAAAAATTGAAGGACAATTCAATAAATGCTGTTTATACTATTAATAATTAATTAATTACTGCTCCATCCGTGTGGCAGCATTAAGAGTTTCTCCATTTTTTCCTACGCGCATACCGTATTCACAGCATGGAGCAGAACACCTCGGCGAACGAGAGTATGTTCCCAGACTTATATTTGTGATTTACAATTAACTAATAAAATATATTTATTGCACATACTGGGGAATACTTTGTGAAGGTCTTAGATATGGACCCCGCTGACATGGAAGCTTCTGCACCGGAAATCAACGCTCAGGCAGCTATGCCGAGCTTGTGGAGATAGAGCTCGAGAAAGACTGGAGGAACAGCGAGGGCAGACTGCCATCCTTGACATTCATATAAAAATGAAATATGAAATTATAATAAAAAAAAATCAAATATATTTTTATACCCTTGCAGAGGGTATTATAATTTTGGTCAAAAGTGTGCAACGCAGTGAAGGAGACATCTCCGACCCTATAAAGTATATATATTCTTGATCAGGATCACCTCCTGAGTTGATATAGCCATGTCCGTCTGTCCGTCTGTCTGTTTCTACGCAAACTAGTCTCTCAGTTTTAAAACTATCGAATTGAAACTTTGCACACACCCTTCTTTCCTTTGCACGCAGTATATAAGTCGGAACGGCCGGGATCGGCCGACTATATCCTATAGCTGCCATATAACTGATTGATCGGAAATGCCATAACTTTGGTGTTTGTAAATTAGGAAGTTGGGATTTCCTATGGGTTTTATATTTGGCCAATCAATCCGACCTACCAAATTTCATAAGGATCGGACGACTATATCCTATAGCTGCCATATAACTGAACGATTGGAAATGCCATAACTTTGGTGTTTTTAAAGTTAGGAAGTTGGGATTTTTATGAGTATTAAGAATGCATCACATGAATAATTTTGGAGAATATAATTTACAGAGTATTCTGCAAGGGTATATCAACTTCGGCTCCGCCCGAAGTTAGCTTTCCTTTCTTGTTTTTTAATGAATTGGCTGGCAAAAATCTGCAGACATGTTAGTCCGATTTAAGTGTTCGCGTAGGTCACTTGCAGTCTGTTACCCAGTAGCGCAGTTGTGCTCAGGCTTGAATGATTAGCCACAGCTGTTCAGATAAGCTGTTATCGGATGGTGGAAGTGCTCTGTGGGAATCGGAGTCAAATATCCAAACCGTTTCGAACGGATGGACTCTACGCGAAGAGGGTATAAAAGCTGTTGCATTTCAAGTTGGAATCGGCTTGAAGAAATAAGAAGGAGGTATTTTTTTTTGTATCGATAAAGTTTGGTGGTTGGCAACCCCTACTGAAGTGGCGCCCCCTTCTGCTCATGCCTTTGGCTATCTAGCTATTTAAACTAGCCCGGTTCGCTCTGGGTATGGCTAGGATGGCCTTGGATTCGTCCAGTGACCCACTTTTGGGAGAGGGAAAGGGAATATGGCGTGATGAGCATGACATTGCGTAGGTCAGGAATCGGGTTTAGTTGCTGCCGGAGATCAAAGCAATGTAGACGGAGTTCTTTTTATTTTTTTTGTTTCATTTGAAACAAGAAAAAGTCCACCGGGGACCCTAATACATAGGGCCCCGGCAGTTTTCTTGGCAGCAGCAACAGCCGCAGGCAGCAGCAACAGCCACCGGCAGCAGCAACAGCAACCGCCGCAGGCAGTTAAGTTATTTAACCTCAACCAATTTCCACGTTACCTCGGTGAGTCCGTTCCGGGCACGTACAACCCGAGCAGCGCGGCGTCGCGACCCTGACCGTGCTCCTTCACCACGCGGCCTCTCCCACGTCGCGGTCCGCCGTGGCCAAACCAAGGCGTGGTACCGATCTCCGGTCCGCCAACTCCACACACACAAACATTTAGTCATTTAAGAATCTGTAATTTGTTAATTGTACTTACCTTTGTTGTCAAATTGATGCGGAATTACCTGCGTCCGTCCTTTTCGGCCCTCGTTAAGTTCGGCAAATTTGGTCGCGGGAATCCCTAAAAGTGAGGGAAACACTCAGGTCCATCGGCATTTATCTATATACTTACGCACGTCCCTTCTCATCTCTCGGAGCTCCCCAGGATTAGGTGGCCGCAAATGGTGCAGCAGTCCCAACAAAGCGTGCGCGAAGATTTGGTTCCGCGGCGACCGTAGTTTATTTCCCGACCTTGTCGGTACTACTGCTGAGACCCTTTAGTTTATTTTCAAAACGCTGGTGCGCTTAGGGTCACGCATATAAAGAAGCATCCTTACCTGAAATGAATATAAGTTGAAATATTAAATCGTAAGCGGCAAGTTGAAAATGATGGAGATGGGGGGAGATGGGCCGGTCGCAGACCGCCTGGCAGTGATTCCGGCCGCTAACGATGGGTGGTGCCTCCCTCGCGACACTAGGGGCACCACAGGAAGGGTGGGTGCGCTGCGGCAGCCACATCTGATGCCACTTTTCCGTCGTATTTGTCCCGATTTGTTTACTTTTTCGTTACTAGAGATGTTAGTATTTATAGAGTGAGACGTCGATAGTAATCGATGTTTAATGTTGTGGAAGCTGTGGGGCATTGGGGGTACTCCGCCCTGAGGATTCCGGAGCTAGCCGGCGCCGTCCCAGGACGATGCAGTTCCGTAACAAAGCACTATCATTAAGCCTAGTATCCAGATCGACGAAAACCGTACGCCAGTCATGAGAGAGAGCGAGAGGCAAACAGCTGGCGTTCACTTTTCGTCGGGCCTTTTTTCACGTCGGTCTCCTGATCGACGAAAAAAATACCAGAAAATTCCATAGCGTTGCCAGTCTGCGGAAATTAACTTTGGGTGTACCCTAGCGAAAAGATTAAAAAATTTAATCTTTTGGCGTGCGCTTCTCAGTGAACATTATAAGAAATGGAGGGAAAAACTCAAAAAACTCACAAAAGTCGATTGCAGGTGTTTACATGTGAGGACAAAATAACATTAATACTATCTGGGGTGCCTCTTGTCAGAGCAAAATGTTTTTTAGGTCCAGAATGTACGAACAAACACAATATAAGTGCAGCTATGAACTTAAAATTAGCAAATAATTATCAGTAAATTAAAAAAAACAACTGTTAAATTTAAATTGTATTGTTTATTAATTTCTTTGTACACCGGCAGACTTGTCTTACCAAGGTATTTGATAATATCTTTTAAAGGCTCTTTCCCGCAAATACGATATTTGAATTTTAACTGCTTGTCAACAAACCCAGCTGATTGACAGTACGACCGTAGCACGCTTAAAACAGATTAAAGTTTTTACGCTAGCGTAATCGTTTGTCGATCTGGATACTAGGCTTTTACTTCAAAAAAAAAGCGCCTCGATAGTGCCTTGCAAGTAGAGGTGGAGAATAATCGATGTTTGTGGACATCGATGTTTTCGGTGAAAAACATCGATGTTTAATCGATGTTTAACAAAATTTTTTTTTTTTGTTATTATATTTTAATTTTATTAATATTTTTGTTTTTGTTAAGGAACAGAAGCTTATCGACGACTGATGGCGATAAGCGAGTGCGACGGTCCGAAATCATTTGGCCTGCCTTGCTAAAGAGGCGTTCAGACTCGCATGAGGATGCTGGAATACAAAGGAACTTTTTCGAGATCTTTTTAAATGGTTCATCAGTTGACATCTGAAATAAGATATTTTGTTTAATTGAATATTTGAAGAACAAAAGACTTAGCATATAAAGTTTTACCTCCCAATACGCCAACGGATCGCACTTTTCCGGTTGGTTCCCTTTCTCTAGATGTTGGCGTGAGAGTATAATGGAGTTCAGCTCTTCCTGCAAAGCCTTGGCCGCTTCCTCCGAGTTCGATTGGGCAAGGAACCCTTGCTTCTTGAATCGCGGATCGAGAATTGTTGCGATACGAGGAATCGTTCTAGTTTCATATGCAAACAATCTTTCCCTTAGACGAATCTTCATGTAATCTGCGGCAGCGATTCCTTCAATTGTTTTGAAATCGAATCCATTAACTTTGTGGAAAAGTTCACAAATTACAGGAATGATCAACGAAATTGAGACATTGGTGTTCGTCGAAACCGACAAGGTTGCATCCGCGCATGGAGCAAGCAATATCGAAATCTCTTTTAAAACGTCAATTTCTTCGGCAGACAACGGTGAAGGGGCATTGTGAGATACAGCCAATACTACACTAATATATTCGTTTGTCAGAATTACTCGCTTGATCATTTCGTATGCGCTATTCCAGCGCGTCGGCATTTCTTGAACCAGGCCATATGGAGTTTCTGTTTTTTGTGCTGCTTTGAATTTTGCATACGCAGTCGAGCTTCTTTTAAAAAACGATACAACAGTCTTGCATTTGCTTAGAATTTCCTCTAATATTGGCTGTTTTAATATGTCCTGGACCAGCAGGTTAATAGTGTGGGCCACACACGGCAAGTGTTTGTATTTTAATGAAACGCACGCCTTTTTCATGGAAGCGTCGTTATCAGACACAAGACATACAACTTTTTGCGCTATCGCCCAGTCATCTAGCACCGATTTTATCGTTTCTGCTATATTTGCAGCGGTGTGATTTGTTGGAGTTAGAAGATGTTGTGTTGATAAAATTGCCGATTCCAATTTGAAATTATTGGATATGAAATGGCATGTAATGGTTATGTAGCCCTCGTTGGCTCGAGATGTCCACAAATCAGTTGTTAGTGCCAGATGATCAACACTGTTTAGAATTCCTCTCAGCGTTTCTTTGCATTTTTCGTACTCTCTTGGCAAACAAACATCCCGCAAGTATGTTCTACTTGGCAATTTGTATCGAGGATCCATCTTTTTAAGAAGGGCACTAAAACCTTCATCCTCGACACAACTGAATGGCTGAACGTCGACAGCTATCATATTCAGTACCATCTCGTCAAGTTTGCGTTTCCTCGCCGAATCATTTGTATAAAAAACCGTGCCCCTTCCCACAAACACATCCAACGCGGTTGTAGGATTTTTGCCCTTGATATTTTTTATGCGTTCTGGGTGGACGTGATTCAGGTGGTTGAGCAAGTTTGTTGTGTTTCCCAATGTGCGTATCGCTTTCCCACAATACTTACACACACCGTGTGTTTTCTCAGCCGTTTTGTTGAAATGATCCCACGCAATGGAAGCTTCACGCTTCTTTTTTTGAGCTGGCTCCTCCACATTCTCCTCTGAATTTGATGTTCCTAAAAATGTAATATTTTCATATAAATATCATATAAAATATTATATACATATCATATATCAAATGTACATGTCATGCGGTTGCATGCAAGCAGGCGTACATACATACATATGTATGTATGTATGTATATGTACATTTGTAGATGCACACATATTTCACCAGCTTTTATATTAACATTACTTACGTTTCAGGTATCTGTCCATGACCGTCCACTCCACAACTTCATCCAGCACCACCAACAGAACACTAATATAAAACAAAATATGAGTAATTTATAAAAAATAAATGAATACAAAATTTACTTACAATTACACGTTTTCTTCCTCAGATGCGCAGTTAGAGATGGAAAACATCGATGTTTGGCTCGATTACATCGATGTTAACATCGATTTTTCTCCACCTCTACTTGCAAGCCATGTAATCGATAAGTCGATAGTATCGTGAGTTGTTAACCCAGCTCTACTATATTGCCAGTGTGAGTAATTGGTCATCTCTAAAAGGCACATTTTTTTGTGGTTTATAAAAATGTTTAAAATATTAGGCAAGGAGCCTGCGCTGTTACGAAGACATATACCTGTTACATTTGTATACCTCAGTAAATGGGCAGGTAAATTCAACAATGAACTTAAGGTCACATTGATAACACTTAATACGCTCCGCAACCATTTTATATACCCTTGCAGAGGATATTATAATTATAGTCAACTGTTTGCATCGCTGTGAAGGAAACATTTTCGACCCTATAAAGTATATATATTCTTAATCAGCATAGAGTCGATCTAGTCATGTCAGTCTGTTCGTCCGTCCGTTTCTACGCAAACTAGTCCATCAGTTTTAAAGCTACATATCTGTTTAAAACTTTCCCAAAAGTTGTCTTTCTATTGCAGGTAGTATATAAGTCGGAACGAGAACGATGACAAAATGCTGCGCAAAATCCACATATGTACATACATATGTAGCTTCATTGTTTTTAGTTATAGAATAATAGAAGTCAAAATGTAGTCGTTTAGTAATAAGTGCAAGGGTATATAAACTTCGGCTTGTCGAAGTTTCCTTTTTTTTTGTTATCAATTTACTGAAATAAGATTCAAAATTAATAAGATATATTAATGTATGTATGTATGTATGTACGTAAGGTGTGTCAATTTGTATGGAGACACCATTTTGTGAATCGTATGGGGTGATCGTGCGGAATTGTGCAATTTAAAAATAACAGAAACCTGCAATAATTTTAAAAAACATTTCAATCCTCTATCTGTTTTGTTAAAATGTCTCTTTGACAAATATATTTTTGTACTTATACAATTTCTATTAAACTGTTCAGGTTATTTTATATATATGTAAACATGAACACTTATAAAATACCATCTCAACCTAACAAACACTTTGTTTTTTTACATATTTTTTATAGCTTACCTGAAACTGGTCTAAAAAATGAACTTATAAATGTCGCTAATTAATTAATAATTATAAAAAATTTGGGATTTTCAAATATTTAAATATATCCATGCATGCTACAGTAATATTTATATTTCAAAAAAACATATTTTTCTTGTCTGGAAGGAGTCAAACGTGTTTTTTGAGCATTTATTTATTTATTTATTTATATAAAGCTAGCTTAAGTTTTTAAACTATGAACTAACTATAATAAGAGCATTAGCAGCTGAGGCCTTCCGCTCGTCTGGGGTTACAGTAATAATTTAATTTAAGGGATGAGAACAATTTTAGATTTTGTGAAGGAGTTGAGCTTTTTGAAGGAATGAAATGATTTTAATTATGTTTTCGTTGGAAGGGTTTGCTATGATGTTGGAGGGGTTGTCGGAAAGCAAGGATGTAGCTCTATGTTGGGAGAGGGAAGGGCAGGAGCTTAAAATGTGGTCAATGTTTAAATGTGAGCTGTTGCAATATGGGCAAGTGTTTGGAAGGGATCTGTCCATGTAGTGTGAGTTTGTAAGTGAAGTGTGACCTAGTCGAATTCGGTTTATGATTATTTGAGTTTTCCTGTTATGTTTGGTGTGCGAATACGAAAAGGTGGAAGGAGTATTTTTAACGAGCATTAGTTTTCTCGGCAACATTGCTTAGAATATATTACAGATCACTTTCCCCATATTATTTCGCACTTGATTTTGCCGCATTTAAATCGACTCACCGTGCTGGACGCAGTGTATAGCTGTAAAAACCAATGCCAATTATTAAAATTACAATTATTCGTGGAAAAAACTAAATCAAGGTAGCAGGCACTGTAATTAATTAGCATCAGTTACTGTGCAGTTGCTCAAATTATAGACGTCTGCGTATTACCTATCGATGAATTAGAAAAAATACGGCGGAAGGGTAACTGCCTTCTTAATCTGCTGGCCTAGAGACTCAGTCAAAATGAACTGAATTAATAAATGTAACTTAAAGCTAACAAGAGACTCACAGCCGCCACGCAAATATGCAGTGTCGCCTTCCATGCACGAGCGTCCGGTCAAAATGCTACTATATTTCTATAGTTTTAAAAAAATACATTTCACTGTTTTTTTTTATTCAAAGTGGGATTTATAGGATATGGTCGTCCGATCCTCAGTTCTCCGAGCTTAGAATGTTTTACGTAAAACGGACTATTTTGCGTAAAAACGGACAGACAGAAGAGAATATATCAACTTTATAGAGTTGTAGACGTCTCGTTCACTGCGTTCCAAACTTTTGAAATTAGCAGCAAAAGGTATTGTGCTAAACGGACAAAACCCAACCCATGATACTATCGCTAGTACCATTGATGTTTTGACAGCTCTACCGATGTAACCGTTGATGCATAGTAATGTTTTGTACTGCGTTATTATTAAATTGTGTTCAAGGTCCAGTACAATAAGGAATTAATTATATTTGTTTTTTTCATATAGCTGTTCAACAATTTCACTTAAGTGACACAGTGGAAAATTACATAGAAGCGGAACCAATCCCCATCCCTACTAATGTGGATGCTTCTGAAACAACTAGATTCTCTCATCAGCGCTCGCGTGACATCTCGTCCACGGTGATTACGGCACAGGCGTCTATCTCAACCATCGACATCACCATTGACAACAGTTTAAGTGCAGTCTCAGAAGTTTATCAAGATCCCCATGTACAATCCTATGATTGCTTTGGTTTTATAAGCCTCAACTCGGCGATGCAAAGCAATGTACCAACGCCGTTCGGAGGGTTCAACAAGTTTTCGCATCTAAACATGCCCGGCGGACAGTGGTCGCAAGAAAATAAGTTTATGGCGCAAAACATGCATAACTCCCACTACATCGCTCTTCGCGACAATGCCCGAGCGGATTGGGCAACCTACGATCAGAATGCCACTGTTGGAAGTAATTGCAGAGGTGAGAAGCTTAAAAAAATACAATAAATACATGATCGGCTCAACCGTCTTCTCAAAGAAATTTTAATGGTTAGGCCCTAAAAATACCGACCTGCTTTAATATTCAAAATACTCAAGGTAGCGGAAAAAGTCGGCAAAAGACATTTTTAAAACCCTCATGATCCAGTTTTATAACATAGGTTATTTTATTGAAAAATATCTAAAAACCACTTTGAAAATAAATCCATAAAAAATATGTTTTTGACAAGAATGTACAAAAAATTGTTGTGACATTTAAAAGATACTTTTTTTAATAGTTTTTTCAAATAGATACCTGATAGAGAACACAAGGGTCTTCGGCAAGCAGAAGTTTGCTTCCTTTCTTGTTTATTGAACAATTTAAATATCATTCTGCTAGAAAGGTATAATCATTTCCGTGCGCGCTTTTTGTCACTCTGTTCATTACCAGCTGCGAGCTTGAAAATCCATCTCCAGTGCCGTCTACTTCCTCTTCTGCCTTATTAAACTTGACTCCTACTTTTTTTTTCTGTCTGAACACAAGAGACGTACTTAGTAAGCTGACTAAGTTGTACTCGGATAGTTTTCTTTTTCATCCAACATTATTGTGCTTATAGAAACCGGGTTAAAGCACGAGATTTGGTTTGTTGTAGGTTCAAGTTTTTACAAGGTCAAAAAGAGTTTTATCGAATTGTTAGTACTAAGCAAGGATTCATTTGTTATTCCTCTTCATAAAAAGGGAATAATTCAATACAAGCAATCGAGGTATGTTGAAGTTGTCCCCTATCCCTAAGCTATATTGCGAAGGTCTACGACTGTCGTAGTTTACACTAGCTTCAGTTAAGCGTTGTATTAACTAAATATTTCGCTTCTTGTACCATGTGATCTTTTAACATCGTTTTCAAGTTATCTTAGGGTTATGACACAATGAGTCGTCCATAAAAGCGCTGTCTCTATTTGGATCCGAGTTACTTCAGGCTTTTCACAGGGGACTACACTGGCCCCCTTCTTTTTAAATTTTTTATAAACGGTCGGCCTCTAGTCTTGACAAAACGCTTGTATATTATTTTCATATTACTTCCATGGTGAATAAAGCTCGGAATGTTCGGATTTATCAAAAGGTAGTTGAAGCAATTCGATGATCTCTATGAATATTGTTTTGTATGTTTTTAAACACTGTCTGTCCGTTCCTATATTGTCCTTGTTTCCACATCTCGCGATTTTGTTATCACGCCCCATGGGAAAAGGCCTCTGCGCCTTACAAGGCACAGCTTGGTGTCGAAAGGGCCACTTGTTTGTGCTGATCATAGTGAGTAAGCATACAAAAAACCGACTGTTTCACTTTCACCAGACTGTTCCCCTCAAAACTTCTCCCGATTCTTAAGACAGGTCGTTGAACTTGAATCTTCCCGCACTAATCCACCATTTTAACGACCAAAGAAACCGTCAAAGATTTGTAGGACCTCTGAATATATTTTCTTACATTTTTTACACCAGACTTACAAACAGCCGACATTCCTAGTACCTACGATGCCAATTTTATTAATTAAATCATTTTTTATAAAACTCAAACCGTATTTCTGTAATCGTGAAAAATTAAAAATATCTTAGAGTATATACGTCCACAGCGTACCTTTAAGGTGAACCGATGGGTGCACTCACAGTATACTTTTTTTCCCAATTTTCAAATTGGTCCATATTTAACAATACCAGGAGGAGTCATGTTAAATGTTTTTTTTAATAATTATTGCTGGGCCGGCAGATCATTTCGATGTTCCGAACATACCATGGTGCCCCGGTGATTGTTCGCTGGATTTTTTTTGTGAGAGCTGTATAATGTCGACGTTGCTGTTGTTCGCGTTCCCCCAGATCTAGGAGCCAGTCTGATAGCCACTTCTAAACTGCCACCAAGTGATCTGCCAGTCGAGCTGTTGTCCTAGTTGGGCATCTCGAGCGGCCCAGGATTGCGGTGTCGTCAGCAAATGTGGACGTAGTCAGCCTCTCGTTGTAGGAATGACTGCCGGGTATAAGACAAATAAAGAAGGGCCCAGGCGCTACTTTGCACCGCGTAGATTCTGTGGTAAAAGTACTATTCAAGTAACTTTTTTGGCAGTAATGCTATGATTTTTAAGACATCGACGAATGTCGCACTACAATAATCCCAATGTTATCCGGTTGACTTGCTCAATTGTTTCTTGGCTTTCTCGAAACCCGAATCGATGTGCTAGGATTACATATTGTGCTCTAAGATATGGTGTTATGCGCGTGAGCAGGCAACTTATTGGCCTGTACGATGAGGGAATTGTGTGGTCTTTCCTAGCTTCGGTATCATTATGACAACAGAATTTTTCCATTTTTTTGGTTGGTACCCAAGTTTTGTGATCCCGTTAAATAGTTTGCATATAACATCCACTGCACAGTTTGTTTAATTATCATTTTAAGGGTTATTTGTTGGTTTCATTTGCTTCCTAATGTTTTTTTTTTTAAAGCTTGGTTTTTTTAATTTATTGGATCTTTTTATGAGTCTAGCAATAAGGTTGCAAATCTTAATATAATACATTATCTAACAGTTTAATTTTAACTGAATAGAGATTACATGGTCCTAATAATTAGCGCTGGATTGGAAGGTCGTTGCGGCGAAGACGAGAACTGCTGGAAACTCGCGTGAGGGCTCTCGCGAGATGATTTGAATGTACTGATAATCTGTTGTAGTACTTTGTTATGATTTGTGCTATCTCTACTCTGACGAGTGATATGTGAAGGTCCCTGTAAATGCTTACATTCCGAACGTACCACGGTGCCCCGGCGATGGTTCTGAGAATTTGTGATTGAGTTCTTTGCATTATATCCACACTGCTGTTACTGGCATTCCCCCACAACTGAGAGCCGTACATCCAGATTGGTTTCAAAACGGTGTTGTATAGAAGTACCTTATAGTCCAGGCTAAGGGGCGAGCGGCTATTGATAAGCCAGTGGAGGCTGTTGGCTTTGAGCTTTAAATGTGTTCTTTTGGCTTCAATGTGGCTGCGCCAAGTAAGACGTCTATCGAGGTGTACGCCAAGATATGTTACTTCATTTGCTATCGGAACCACTGTGTTGTTTAGAGTAAGTGGAGGGCGTTGCATTTTTGTTCGTTAACTTTGATTCGCCAGTCGGATAGCCATTTCTCCACTGCCACCAGGTGTTCAGTAAGTTGCGCCGTTGCTTGCTTGGGGCATCTCGAGCGGCTTAGAATCGCTGTGTCATCAGCAAAAGTGGATGTGGTTAGTTGCCTGCTCGTTGGGATGTCCGCAGTGTAGATAAGGTAAAGTGTTGGTCCGAGCACGCTGCCTTGAGGAACTCTGGCTCTGATGATGTAGTCATCGGACATGGCAGCATTACATCTTACTGAGAATTTCCTGTTGTAAAGGTATGAGCGTCGCTTTGCTAGAACAAGCTGTTCTATTTCAACGTTCGTGTATCTATGATTGTACGATGTTTTTTGCGTTTGCGGAGTTGACATGCGAGCTGCTGCGACAAAGACGGTGTGTTTGTGGATAAGTTGATATCAGCTTCGTCATTCAAACATGGATTCATGCGAACTTACATATTTTTTGTACTTAAGTCAATTGGTTTTATTCGTTGTTAGTCTGAATTTTTTATCTACCGCAACTGGATGTAGATTTAGTTGAAGGAGTACAGGCGGGTGATCAGGGATCGAGGAGTTGGCACTTATCAGGTTGCGTGAAATTTTTTTTGTGACTGCAAATCTATTTCTGGGATCTGTTGGCCAATATGTCGGTGTCCCAGGTGACACACAGTCTAGCTTGTTGCTTGCTTTTATTATTGCAGTGTACAACTGCCTTCCCTTTGAAGTCACAAGTCGAGATCCCCAGTGCGTATGCTTGGCATTAAAGTCTCCTGCTACTATAAGTTGTTCGCTCAGAGAGTTGAAATAGTCCATGAATTGGGATTCGGATATTGTAAACCGAGGAGGACAGTATACGGCGGCAATCTTTAAAGATCGGTGATCAATCTGTACATCTATAGATGAAGCTTGTATGTAGTTAGTGGAGAAGCTATTGTGGAAGCAGTGCTTAATGCGATTTCTAATCAGAACCCCAGTGCCTCCATGTGCTTTCCCGTCTGGGTGATTCGTGTTGTAGAAAAAGTAGTCTCGAATTTGGAAATTATATTTATTTGTAAGATGAGTTTCTGCGAGTAGCATTACATCGATTGGTTATTATTAAGGAATTGAGTTAACTCGAGTTTGCGCTGTGAGACGCCGTTGGCGTTCCACAGTGATATACGGAGTGGAGCCATTGATTACTTATGCCCTCTTCCCACAGAGATCCATCCACCATCCGTTGAACGGATGGTCCATAAGGTTTTGCCGTTCCGAAAATTCCCAGTTAGTTCCCCATCCAAATTTGACGGACTTTTTTATGCGATAGTTAGGCGATGTTTTTTCGGTGCAACTCTGAGTTCTTCTTCTAGACAGTAAAAATTGAAACATTCACTACGAAAATTAAAAAAAAACAAGAAAGGAAAGCTAACTTCGGGCGGAGCCGAAGTTGAAACACCCTTGCAGAATATTCTGTAAATTATATTCTCCAAAATTATTCATATGATGCATTCTTAACACTCAGAAAAAATCCCAACCTCCTAACTTTAAAAAACACCAAAGTTATGGCATTTCCAATCGTTCAGTTATATGGCACCTATAGGATATAGTCGGCCGATCCTTATGAAATTTAGTAGGTCAGATTGATTGGCCAAATATAAAACCCATAGAAAATCTCTACTTCCTAACTTTACAAACACCAAAGTTATGGCATTTCCGATCAATCAGTTATATGGCGTCTATAGGATATAGTCGGCCGATCCTATTGAAATTTTGTAGGTCAGATTGATTGGCCAAATATAAAACCCATAGGAAATCCCAACTTCCTAATTTACAAACACCAAAGTTATGGCATTTCCGATCAATCAGTTATATGGCAGCTATAGGATATAGTCGGCCGATCCCGGCCGTTCCGACTTATATACTGCGTGCAAAGGAAAGAAGGGTGTGTGCAAAGTTTCAATTCGATATCTTTAAAACTGAGAGACTAGTTCGCGTAGAAACAGACAGACGGACAGACGGACATGCTTATATCAACTCAGGAGGTGATCCTGATCAAGAATATATATACTTTATAGGGTCGGAGATGTCTCCTTCACTGCGTTGCACACTTTTGACCAAAATTATAATACCCTCTGCAAGGGTATAATTATGTCGGGTAACTTTTGGAAAAGGAAGGCGCCAATTCAAAAAATGCTGCTCATACTTGTAATAATTAATTAATTACTGCTCCATCCGTGTGGCAGCATTAGGTGTTGCTCCAAAATATTCAAAATGAAATAAAATATGAAATTATAATAAAACAAAGAAAAATTTACATATAATGAACTTGATTTGTTGCTGTTAGACAATATTGGCCAAAAGCGGTTCATATTTTTTCTGCAGGCTGGCAAAAATTTGCAGACAGATTAGTTCGATTTGGTTCTTCGCGTAGTTTACTTGCAGTCTGTTACCAAGTATCATTTATAACGCTGTTGTCCTCATTTTAAATGTTGTGCACAATGCAACGGGCTGAACTGATGAGCCACAGCTGTTCAGATCAGCTGTTATCGGATGGTGGATGTGCTCTGTGGGAATCGGAGTTTCACATTTGTCAAAAATCCCAACCGTTTCGAACGGATGGACTCTATGGGAAGAGGGAATTAGTCTGTTTTTGAGCAACAAGCAGCTCAATCAAAACGTTCTGGTTTCGCATAAGATCTTGCATAGTTGTCTGCATGAATGACATGAAATCCATCATACTTTGTTAAAGATTACATTTCATTGTTTCAATTTTGTTCGTGGCTTGGTTTCAGACTTTTCAGACCCATTTTTAAGAGCAGTTGCAAAGCTTTCGGGTTTGTCGGTGAACTCATTATTAGCTAAAGATTTAGCGGCTGTCGGGGGGAAGACATCACGCGTAGATTTCATAGGTGTTATATGTGAGCGAGCAGTGGTCACTCTTTGGTGTGTACGACTTTTAAGTTCCTTGTAGACTGGACAGCCCCTGTAGTTAGCCGTATGGTTACCTCCACAGTTTCCACACTTTTTGCTGCTGGGATCCTCTTTATTTTTTGGCCATTTGTGGGAGTCATGAAGGTCTGCACAAGCAACGCATACTGGACGAAGCGAGCAATAAGACCTTGTGTGGCCATGTTCCTGACAATTATTACCCTGCACCGGCCCATTTCTTTTATGCGGCTCTTCTACAGTTATTCTGCGGTGCAGTAGAAACTGGAGAGTAAAAATTGGATCCACTTCATTTTTTTTCAGAGGCTTGGATTTGGTTTCGGGTTCAAGTTCTACCTTGAAAAGAGGTTGATCAGGATCACCTCCTGAGTTGATATAAGCATGAAACTTTGCACACACCCTTCTTTCCTTTGCACGCAGTATATAAGTCGGAACGGCCGGAATCGGCCGACTATATCATATAGCTGCCATACAACTGATTGATCGGAAATGCCATAACTTTGGTGTTTGTAAAGTTAGAAAATTGGGATTTTCTATGGCCAATCAATCTGACCTACCAAATTTTATAAGGATCGGACGACTCTATCCTATAGCTGCCATATAACTGAACGATCGGAAAAGCCATATCTTTGCTGTTTTTAAAGTTAGGAAGTTGGGATTTTATATGAGTTTTACTTTTGGCCAACCTATCCGATTTTGGAGAATATAATTTACAGAATATTCCGCAAGGGTATATCAACTTCGGCTCCGCCCGAAGTTAGCTTTCCTTTCTTGTTATTACTGTCGTTTAAATACTTCGACAAAATTTTGTAGTTTACTTCCCTTTGTTAATGGAATTATGTGGAAATTGTCTGGTCCGATTAGATTCAGTATCGAGTTTACGAGAGCATTATAACTTTTCTCTCGAATGTAAATCAGCGGCGGCTTAGGCTTTTTATTGTCTCTACGATGTCTTCAGGAGGTATATCATCGGATTTATCTGCCAAAATATCAAATCTGTTTGCTTCTATGGGCTTCTCTATTGTACATTGTTTTGAGGTGCCGCGAGTTATTTTAGCAGAATTACCAAGTCTAGAGTTCTGCGGACTGAGCTTACGTTTTATTTGTATGTACCGATCCATACCAGTCTGTACGGCCGAACATTGTTTTGAAGAGAGCGCGCTGGAGTAAGCTCCCTAATGACATTAACAATTTCACGTGCTCAAAACACAATCGGCTCACTTGAGCGACGGTAGATCAAAAGGTTTTGTGACGGCGTTTTGCTGAAATACATTTCGTAGGTGTAGCAAACATTTCGGCTTTGTCTTCATCGCTGCGGGCCCAAGTAATCGAGGAGTTTATAATCGGAGTGTCTAATTCTATCAGAGAGCTTTAATTTGGATGAGCTCTTTACAAAGGATGCTTTGTACTGGTCGGAGATAATTTCTCAATGTACTGGCGCTGCGCAAGCTCTTCTTCATGCTTTAGGGTTTTGGTAAGTCTGCGGGTGGCTTCGTTAAAAAGTTGCTTCGATAGCGGCTGGATTGCCAAGCGCGTCGTAGGCGTCATTGATATTTTAGCTGCTGCCACGACTACGGATTCTAAGGCATCTAAACAGCAGTCGATGTCATTATCTATGTTGAGCTGTGGGGTTAGATCATTATCCGATGATAAGTCCGATATCGATTTGGCACTTACTAAATTTCTTGGGATGTTCTTTGTTACAGCGAAGTCAATTAAGTCTAGGGCTGCCAGGGGAGACATTGTCGAGTTTGTTGCTGAATTTGTAATTGATTTATACAGTTGGGGGTCACAAGTCGTGATGGTTGTAATTGTGCCTGATTGTAATTTAATGGATGTAGCTTGCAAATAATTTGTTGCAAATTTCTGGTGAAAGTGGTGCTTAATGCGTTCCCTGATTAAGATTCCGGTTCCGGATGATCTGTGCAATACGAAGTGTAACCTTTTATTTGGAAGTTGTATTAAATGTGGTTTTCATTGGGGAATTGAGTTATTTCAAGATTGTGCCGTGAAACGCCATTGGCATTCCACATGCATATTTCAAGTCAAGACATCAATTATTTGGTTTGTTGGGATGCGAACATTATTATTATTTTTTTTATTTTTATACCCGTTACTCGTAGAGTAAAAGGGTATATTGTATTCGTGCAAAAGTATGTAACAGGTAGAAGGAAGCGTTTCCGACCCTATAAAGTATATATATTCTTGTTCAGGATCACTAGCCGAGTCGATCTAGCCATGTCCGTCTGTCCGTCTGTCCGTCTGTCTGTCTGTCCGTATGAACGCTGAGATCTCGGAAACTATAAAAGCTAGAAGATTGGCATTTTGCATGCAGATTCTAGGAGTTCCTACGCAGCGCAAGTTTGTTTCAAAAACGCCCACAATCGCTTATATACGATTTTAAAAATTTAAATATTTCGGAAAAGTAAAAATGCAGTTTTATTGTGTTTATCAATACCTATCGAAATGTAGAAGAAATTTTTCAAATCGGACCATTCGTTAAAAAGTTATGCGTGATCAAAGTTTCTATCTCCATCTCCCTCGCACTCCCTTTACCTGAGTAACGGGTATCTGATAGTCTGGGCACCCGACTATAGCGTTCTCTCTTGTTTGACTTTGCATTGTTGTTTTCATGAGGGACATAAAGTCCATAGTACTTTGTTGTAAAGTCAGCATCATGGTTTCGATGTTGGTCGGTATTTGGTATTTGTCCGATTGATTGCTGAGTGGTTATTATATATTTATGATTAGGTTGATAATATTTTTTGCGAAAAAACCTTTTATTTTAAAGCCTTTATTATCTCCGTGGTGGATCCGCCCTACTTGCAAGCCCTTGCTGCTATTGAGCTGATACGTGTAGTAGGGTTTTCTAGTCTTATCCAGGTAGTTGGTTACCGCTCGGAATTTATCGTCAGTTTTAGTTTGAAGGAGTTAAAAAAAGTTAAAAAAAAGTTGTCATCCCCGACCAGCGCCACAATTTTCTTTACTAAGTGAGTTCTGTTCTTGTGGGGGCTTTGACTTTTTTTTGGATATGTTGGATTGTCCAGATACGGATTGATTATTTTAAACATCCGACAAAAGGGCAAATCTGTTGTTACTAGAAGCCCCCGGTCGTTCGCTGCCTTCATTGGGGCATTTAATTTTTCGTTTATTTACAACCATTTTATTTTGCGGTCCTAGATTCCGTTTGATTTGGTTTTAGCGATCCATACCAGTCTTTAGCCGGACCCGATATTGCCGATATTGGCCCTCGTAAGCTGTGAGTCGAAGCTTGGGGGGGACTACACTGCAAGATCCATGAAGTTGGCGGCAGGTGTGGTCCTCAAGGAATCGGTGGCTTTGAAAGTTGCCTATATGTACAACGGTCCTTTTCCCCGGGAGTGCTGGTGTTATTTGTGTTGGGATCAAGGATGTGCTGGAGGCTGATCGCCGCTGCACCTGTTCTTGACTCGTCGCCGTGGGTGGAGCTGTAAGAGCGGGCAGTAACTTAAAGGGGGACTGCTTTAGAAGCTTCAAAAAATCGATTTTCCCGAGGACTTTTTTGGAAGGAAAGAAATATTCGATTGAAACGAAACTTTCAGGTTTTATTGTTATATATTTCAACAGTCTTCTTTAATTTGTTCATTAAAATATATGTTATATTATGCCTGATACAAGCATTTCGCCGAGGCGCCTTGAATATATAAGCTTTACAAATCGTCACTGAAATTCTGTTATTGAGTAAATACCAACGTCGGTAAATACTCATTGAACGATGTTCTCGCTGAGTGCAAAACAAAAATTGTTGTTTTCCTCCAATCTTAAAACATGTTGTAATGAGTCTCGTGGCAACAGGAGTTGCCTTTTAACTAGATTTTGATTTAAGAGCGGTTAGCACTGGGACGTTTTCGGCTAGGACTTCGTCGGATTGAGGGGGGATCTTTTATCAAAACTAGCTAACGAAATTACAAGAGAATTTATGTGCTAACCTAGCCAGGTGTTACATTTTTAGTAATGTTTATGCGTATTGTTTTATTTTTTTTTATGAGCTTGGTGTTCTATATTACCCGCCCAACCTTGTTAACACTTTGCAATGCAAGGAATTTGGTGTGTTAACCCTTCATTTATTTGATGTGTGTTTGTTTTTCTTTTAGTACCCCATTATATTAAATTAGTTCAGTTTCTCCATGTTAACATTCATGTAAAATTTTGGTCTTAATAGCAATAAATATGTATAAAAGTTCATTTCAATAGCTTATCTCTTTTCTAGTTATTAACAAATACTTCATTTTCTTTTCTTGAGAGAAGGCTTATCCTAATATATATTATATATTCTTAGCATATTGAAGGATTAAATAATGTTTAAATAATTAATTTGATTATATAATTTTACATTGTACAAGACGATAAAACTATAGAAATTGATTTTACTTGTCTACCATTAATTTTTATAATTTTTTTTTTTTATATATATATGCATGATTAACTTATTTAATTTTATTTATTCAGTCACAAACTCACTCTCATAGAGATTAGACGTGCCTTCGCTTCCAAAGCAAACCTAACAAAACACAAAACAAAAACTACCAACAACACTCTCCAAAATACTAACAGTAACCACAAGTGCACAAGTGCGCAAAGCAAACAAGTGCAAGTCCAACCAACGGGTAAAAACACAGTGACGGCGAGATGGGGGATCCGCCCGAGCGTGGCCCATTAACAGTCCACGAAAAAAATATGGCACTTTTAAAGTCTCCTGGCCCAAAATACCTAATTATTAGAAGATGTGATCTACACCTAGACCTTAGCAACATCAACCCCTTTCTAATCAAAAAACAAATTGACTTCACCTGTGGCGGTGAGGTAGAAGACTGTAATAAACTGAGAAATGGAACACTACTCATAAAAACAAAAACAAACATCCAAGCCAACAGATTGCTCGCATTGAAAGCTTTCGCTCCTGAAATAAAAGTCGAAGTGAGTATCCACAACGGACTAAACTCAACCAAAGGAGTAATCTACTCGAATGACCTAAGAGGTAAAGAAGAAAATATTATCCATAAAAAACTTGCTAACCAGGACGTATGCGAAGTTAAAAAGATTCTGAAAAAGGAAAACGGCACACTTAAAGAGACTGGTCTAATAATAATTACGTTTAACCGCCATGACCTTCCAGAGAATATTAAAATTGGCTACCAAAGGACCACAGTTAGGGAATACATACCACTCCCACTAAGATGTAACAACTGTTTCAAATTCGGCCACCTGCACAAGTTCTGCAAAAATAAAAAAATTTGCTATAACTGCGGTGAAGAACACCACACAGACACACAGGAGAAATGCACAAGGCCACAAAGGTGTATAAATTGTAATGACGACCAAAACTCAACCAACAGGAGATGCCCAATCTTCTAAACCCAACAAGATCTTATTGCTATTAAAACAACCAAAAAATGCGACAACAAAACTGCCCTAACAATACTAAGATCAAGAAATTCAAACAACTCACCCACTTCCTACTCATCCATCGCCAAAACAACACCTCATACACACCACAACACTAC
Source organism: Drosophila kurseongensis (assembly GCA_018153305.1). Taxonomy (NCBI): domain Eukaryota; kingdom Metazoa; phylum Arthropoda; class Insecta; order Diptera; family Drosophilidae; genus Drosophila; species Drosophila kurseongensis. The sequence goes on from JAECXX010000090.1 coordinate 3,191,232, forward strand.
ACCTTCACAAAATTCAGGACTTCATCAACGCAAAGGACCCAACCTCACACAGCAAGGACAATCCCCACCCAGGAATCAACTAACTTCATATGCAGATCTATCCATAGACAAAAAATCAGACTCTTCCAATTCAACTCACCCAATCCCCAAACTAACCACTAACCCAGTTCAAATCCTGCCTCTCTCTACATCAAAGCGAATGCTAGCATCTCTCAAAGCCGCAAACAAAAACATAAACAAAAAAACCAAGTCTAATTCAACAAAATCGGGAGAAGCTTCCAGCGACTCCTGTGATATGGAAACTAACTAATCTACCCACACCCCAAAAAACTATAAATATGGTTAAAATAATCCAGTGGAACATTAAAGGTTACCGAAATAACTATCCCGAACTTCAATTAATTATTAAACAATTTAATCCACATATAATAGCCCTACAAGAAACACACATATCGCACACTACATCACTCCCAATTCCCATAAACTTCTTAATCTACTGCAGCTACAGTACAAATGCATTCGGTGGCACAGCCCTCCTAGTGCATAAATCCATCTCCCACTCACAACACCCACTAAATCCAGATCTCGAAGCTGTAGCTCTTACCTTAGACTTACAACAAAAAATCACCCTTATCTCTACCTACATCTCTCCCAATAAGCACTTTAATCTAAACAACCTAGAAAACGTCCTATCCCCAACAAACCTACCCAGACTAGTCCTTGGTGACTTCAACAGCTGGCACCCTTACTGGGGTTCCCCCAGAGCCAACTCCAGAGGAAACACCGTCGCAAAATTTGTAGACCGCTCTGACTACATTCTATTAAACGACAAATCGCCGACTACCACTCAACACACAACACATTTACACATATCGACCTTTCACTCGCCACCGCCAACATTGCCCCCGAAATAACATGGAAAGTGATCGACGACCTTAATGGCAGCGACCATTTCCCCATACTTATTTCTTTGTTCCAGCATACATCCCCATCCTTTACCGCTAAACCTTTCTTAACCTCAAAAAAGCAGACTGGAAACTTTATAGTGACAATATTTTAAATTACAGCTCAGGTACTCAACCTACCAATAATATAAACAAAGAAGCTGCCATTATTAAAAAAATTATAATTCAAAGTGACCACCTCTCTATACCCCAAAACTCTATCTTTACCCTCAAACGTACTGTTCCCTGGTGGAACAACGACTTAGCTTGCCTTAAATACTTCAAAAACACAAAATGGAAGTCGCTTAAAGCTAGCATTAGTTCAGTAAACATAGTTGAATTCAAAAAAGCCAACGCAAAGTTCAAAAGAGCAATTAGAGAACCTCCATCAACTACTTCACCTCCGAAATCCAACCCAACTCTGACCCATCTAGAGTGTGGGCAAACGTTAAACGTCTATGCGGACTATATCCCACTAAACATATCCACACTATCTATAACCCTTCCACCCATACTAACACAACCAACCCATCAGAAATAGCAAACATCTTCGGTAACGTCTGGTCAAAAGAAGCTGCGAACTCAAATTTTTCTACTACATTTAGATCAAATAAGAGCCTGGTCAACTACACAACGAACTACTTTCCATGCCACTCAGCGCTAGAAATAAAAAAAGACATAAGCCTAATAGAACTTCTATCTGCCCTCAGCTCTCTCAAAGGTGCCACTCCAGGACCAGACCGCATCTCCTACTGCCTGATAAAAAACACACCTTCCCCTTTTAAACTCAAAATTCTACAGCACTTTAATAATATCCTCAACTCTCATATCCCTCAATCATACAAACTCAGCCTAGTCCTCCCTATTTTAAAACCCCAAAAACCCCAAATCGAGACCAAATCATACAGACCTATTTCCCTAAACCCATGTTTAGCTAAAGTCCTAGACAAAGTGATTGCTAAAAGATTGTGGTGGTTTGTTTTAACCAACAAACTTTTGCACAACAACCAATTCGGTTTTAAAAGGGGAAAATCTGTCCTAGACAGTCTACTATATGTAGACCATCTAGCGACCAGAGCCCTCTCCTTAAAACGACACATTTCAATCATTTCCCTAGATTTTGCAAAAGCTTTCGATAAAATAGGGATACATTCCCTCATCCACCAACTCCAAAAATGGAAAGTAGGCCCCCGAATACTAAAACACCTTCACATATGCCGGAAACACAATTGTAGAGCAAAAATATATACTGGTTCCCTAAATATCACTGAAACCAACACTACAAAAATACTAGGCCTCACCATTAATAATAAATACAACTGGTCCACCCACATAAGCAGACTAAAAGATAGCCTCTGCAAACCCCTAAACATAATCAAACACCTATCCTCCCCAAAATACAACACTAACACTCCATCCCTCATCCAAATTATCAAATCCATTTTAATTACTAAAATCGACTATTGCTTACCTATCTACGGTAGCGCACCTACAAACTTAATTAACCACTTAAAAACCATTCAAAATTCAGCTATTAGAGCAGCACTAGGTGCATTCCGTACCAACCAACAACCTCCTCATCGAATCCAACATTTGAACAATAGAACACAGAAGATAACTTTTAACGGGCAAACTCTCAAATAAATTAATTCACTCTTACGACACCCCCCTTAGAGTTCTAACCAAGACCACCCAAAAAAAATTTAAATACCCAAGCACAATAGACCGAACCATAGAAATCTGCACCTCATCTAAACCTCCCCTACCTACCAATCAAAAACTACCCTAACAAAAAATACAACATGGAACTAATATTAAAAGCTACAAACACCGATCTGTCCAAATACAGTAAAGCCAACACCCCTCCATCTACCTACAAACAACTTTTCCAATCCCTAAAAAACACCCTCCCTAACCACCAATTCCTATACACCGATGGCTCGATGGCAAATGGCATATCAAGCTTTAGCGTTACCGCACACCAAACATAACAGGAAAACTCAAATAATCATAAACCGAATTCGACTAGGTCACACTTCACTTACAAACTCACACTACATGGACAGATCCCTTCCAAACACTTGCCCATATTGCAACAGCTCACATTTAAACATTGACCACATTTTAAGCTCCTGCCCTTCCCTCTCCCAACATAGAGCTACATCCTTGCTTTCCGACAACCCCTCCAACATCATAGCAAACCCTTCCAACGAAAACATAATTAAAATCATTTCATTCCTTCAAAAAGCCCAACTTCTTCACAAAATCTAAAATTGTTCTCATCCCTTTAAATTAAATTATTACTGTAACCCCAGACGAGCGGAAGGCCTCAGCTGCTAATGCTTTTATTATAGTTAGTTCATAGTTTTAAAACTTAAGCTAGCTTTATATAAATAAATAAATAAATAAATTTTATTTATTTTTGTTTTGTATTTAACTTGTTACCTTTTAAATCCACTTGTGCATGCAGGCTGAGTGGCTGTAACTTAAATGGTTATAATTAGGTTATATAAATATAAAAACAAGAGAGAACGCTATAGTCGAGTGCCTTGACTATTAGATTCCCGTTACTCAGCTACCGGATGACTTTGGAACAGCTGGCTAAGGTGCTCAACAGAGTCAACGTTAATTTAGCTGAGTAACGGGTATCTAATAGTCGAGGCACTCGACTATAGCCATGGCGCTATTGCATTGCGCCATCTACCCCAAGAGGCGCTAGCCAGGCTTAAGCGTTTAATGGGTTTTTGGGCGTTAGAGTGGGCGTGGCAAACTTTTATTAGGCCAATCGATAGGTATTGACGAAACAATAGGCGCTAGCCAGGCTTAAGCGTTTAATGGGTTTTTGGGCGTTAGAGTGGGCGTGGCAAACTTTTATTAGGCCAATCGATAGGTATTGACGAAACAAATACATATCAATTAAAATTTTCATAATAGCATCAAAACTGTGGCCACAGCTTGTGGCTTGTGGGCGTCAGAGGGGGCGTGGCACCATTTTGAAACAAACTTGCGCTGCGTAGGAACTCCTTAAATCTACATGCAAACTGCCAATCTTCTAGGTTTTACAGTTTCCGAGATCTCAGCGTTCATACGGACAGACAGACGGACAGACGGAGAGACGGACAGACGGACATGGCTAGATCGACTCGGCTAGTGATCCTGAACAAGAATATATATACTTTATAGGGTCGGAAACGCTTCTTTCTACCTGTTACATACTTTTGCACGAATACAATATACCCTTTTACTCTACAAGTAACGGGTATAAAAATATTAATTTAAAATATCTGTGGTAGCATGCTCATTTCCTTGTTTATTCGTCCAGTATATAGTTTTAGTTCGCATCCAAATTATTTCTTTTACGCTGCGCTGCTGTGAATTTTCGTTGATCAGGTTGAACATAGCTTGGCCAGCTTAGCAGCTAAATTATTTTTGAGGTGCTTCGTCAGAAACTGCAGTTTCATTAATTAATGGATTTGGAAATTGATTGTGACAAATTTACCTGCACATATGTATGTATGTTTAGCCAAGTTAGGTTCTTCCTACGTCTCTTGATCGGTTTTCTATAGTGCACTTAATATTTTGTAACGCATTTTGAATAAAGTTGCCTTTTATATTTATTTGGCATGTGCAACAATTATCACGTGTTTCAGTGTACGATTTTATTTACTCCAAGAACGATCTGAATTATTGGAGAGACTCTGACCAACTAAATGCACATGCTTAAAAGTTTTCTATGCGCCGCGTGGGCGTTGGATAAGCTTACTTCCAAAAAAAAAACAGACAGTACTGCTGACTAAGATAAATCAGCTAACCAAAGTTCTTTTACACAAGCGTGGCTTTATCTTTTGAGCTTTTGTTTTAGAGATAAGATAAGACGAACAAAGTGACTCTCAAAACAATATGACTTAAGCCATACACATACAAAGCTGACCATCACAATGTGAAACGCTACAAAAAAATGTTGAAGAACTAGATTAAATTACTTTAATTTTGGAGTCCAAGCCCATCATTAATACATATCTTACATACTTGTAGAAGATTTCTCCACGCGGCGAAGCTACAGTACCCAATCGACGTCTCAGTCCTCCACAAAGCTATCAGCCCCATCGAAGTCGGATTCCACAGAGACATCTGGAGGTGAAAAATGTAATAAAAAAGAGCAACTAAAACGGGCATTTAAGGAATATGGAGTTTCCATTGTGGCGTTCCATGTGGGAATTTCGTTAATTTCACTTGGAGGTTTCTATGTACTCGTATCTAGGTAAGCTATTAAAAGTGCTCATCAAAGAGCTTTTAACTACATTAGATTCCCGATTCGTAACTACGCGTCAACAGTGTTATAAATCGACCCTTATTTCACATTTAATACGTTATTTTTTTTTGCAGTGGAATAAACTTGGTTCCCGTTCTGGAATTTCTTGGCATAGCGTCACCAACAATTGCGGAGAAAGTTGCTACAGGAAGCTCCTTTGTTGTGGCCTACGCCGTTCACAAAGTATTTGCACCTGCTAGAATTAGTATTACGTTGGGTGCAATACCGTTCATCGTCCGATATTTGAGAGCAAAAGGATTCCAGTTTTCAAAAATCAAAAAAAATTAGCTATTTTTAAATATTTGTTATTATACCATTGTTATCAGAATTATTATGATATATATCAATCCATTATGAACTTCATATTTTATAATTTGGTTGATCAAATAAAAAGATGATAAAGGCAAAACTGCCTATCACTTTCGTGATACCCAAATTCAAATTGATTTTGAATTAGTTTCCATTAAATTTAGCAAATATCCCAAATATCATCATTATTTTAAATGACCGGTAATAGAACTGCGCAAAATAGTCGAATACTTTCTTTAAGAACATTTAAATAGAGTTAATATTAACATTTGATCATTCGGAAGTGACCTCCGGAAATGTTGTGGTATTTTTTTTTCTATGTTTTTTTGGCAATTCTAATACCCCTTATGAAAAATTTGCAACGCTATAAATGGCTTCGTTGTTTCAGAATTAGGGTTTTAATTTTACAAAACTCCAACGACTATATCATTAAGCTGCCATAGGAATGATCAAAAACATTATGGCAAAATAGACCGAGCATCGAAATATAGAATATTTAATTTTTGTAGCAGCTGCAAGGGCATATAAACATCGCCAAAGTTTTCTTCCCTTATTCCTTTTGGTATAACTGCTTTTTAATTTTGTTTTAGTACAAATAGTTATATATGAAATTATACTATTGGTATTATGTACACAATATTAATTATACAGAGTGGCCCACGAAAGAATTGCGTTTTAAAATCGGTATAAAAAAACAACGAGTATATATTTAAAAAAAAATTTTTTTTTATTGGATAGCCTCGTTTTATGTATGAAACACCACTTCGTTCATATGTCTGCCTCGGCTGGCTTCACAGTAGCCCATTCAGTCGACCCAATTTTTAAACACATTTTCGATGGTATGGCCCTAAAGGCGACTTCAATCTCATGCTTTAGGTCGTCAATCGTCTCTGGGTGGTTGGCGTAACACTTATCCTTGACGCCACCCCACAAAAAGTAGTCCAATACATTAATGATTTACTTGTGTAATCAAAACCAAGTGACAGTAAGCCGGAGAGTGCAGACGTGTTTTGCGCGAGCTCCGGAAAAAAAAAACGCTCAAAAGTGAAAAACAATAACTAAAAATACTGGAGTGGTGTAACAAAGGCAATCTAATTGCTAAAAACAGTAAATAATAATTAGTGCTATGATAAAACTAGTGCAAAGTTATTATAAAAACTAAGAAGTGCCACGAGTGATAGCTCAATGAGCGGCGATTCAAAAAATGAGCGTAGAAGCTCCGTAGACCAGAGAAACAGTTATATCTCTTATTTCTCAACCCGTGATACAGAAGTAGAAAGAACTTCAAAGAGCAACTCAGCCCTACTGAACATTGACAGTGCGAGAGCACGGTCTTGTTCTCCCGCCCTACTCACACCAACTCCCACTTCATGGAGCCTGCAGTGTAGAACCCCACCCCCAGCTTCGACTCACAGCTCACCAGCCACGAGCACTGCGACCTCGTTAATTTCTGCAAGCGCAGCCACTGCAACAACAACATCAACGGTCGCCGTTAACAACAACGCGATTTCGAATGATTTGCAACTTCTGCAGCGCCGAATAAAACTACAAAGCCAATTGTAAGTACGAGTGCCAATATCGGCAATATCAAACAACAACAAGTGGGTCCGGCTATACAAACTGGCATGGATCGTTACATCCAAATCAAACGGAAGCTAAGCCCGCAAAATAAAATGGTTGGAAATAAACCAAAACAAAATTGCCCAAATAAAGGCAGCGAACAACCAGGGGCATCTAGTAACAACAGATTCGCCCTATTGTCGGAAATTGATAATAATCAATCCGAATCTGGACAGGCTGTTCAAAAGAAACCAAAGCCCCCACCAATTTACATAAGGGAACAGAATTCAAATGCCCTTGTAAAGAAAATTGTTGTGCTGGTCGGGAATGACAACTTTTATGTTACTCCTCTTATTAAAGGGAATATTCACGAAACAAAGCTTCAAGCTAAAACTGAAGATCAATTCAGAGCTGTAACTAATTACCTAGACGAGGCTAGGAAACCCTACTACACGTACCAGCTCAAGAGTAGCAAGGGCTTGCAAGTAGTGCTAAAGGGCATAGAGCCCGACGTATCCACCAATGAGATAAAAGAGGCACTGAAAGAAAAAGGATTCTTCCCCAAAAATATTATTAATATTATCAACAAAAATAAAAAGCCGCAACCACTCTTTAAGGTCGAACTGGAGCCAGAAAGCAGAGCCTTGAAGAAAAATGAAGTGCACCCGATCTACAAACTGCAATTCCTGTTGCATAGAAGGATTACTGTTGAAGAACCGCTCAAGCGGAATGGCCCGCTGCAATGCACAAACTGCCAAGAGTATGGACACACCAGAAGCAACTGCGGGCTTCGTTCAGTCTGCGTAGCTTGTGGTGGCTTCCACAAATCCGAACCTTGCCCTGCAAGCAAAGAAGACCCAAAGACAAAGAAATGCGCTAACTGTGGAGATAACCATACCGCAAACTACAGAGGCTGCCCGGTCTATAAAGAGCTGAAGAGTCAGTTTCAACAAGCAAAACAAGCACGCTCCCAGAATGCACGAAATGCGTACGTGCAATCCCAAACCACACCTAATGTTTTCTTTGCGAAAGCAGCCAGATCTTCATTTGGGCCCCTCAACACAAATGGTGGAGTTTCATACGCCAGTGCCCTAAAATCAGGACTTGCCAATCAGACGGGACTCCCACAAGTTCAATGCTCTGAGCAAAATACAATTACACCTCAGCAAGCAATAGGACAAACAGCATGGAAACCATGATGCTGACTTTACAACAGGGTATGATGGAATTTATGTCCTTCATGAAAACAACAATGACAAACCTTATGCAAAATCAAAACATTTTAATAAATTTGCTCACATCCCAACAATCTAAATAATCGATGTCTTGGCTTCGAATATCCATGTGGAATGCCAATGGCGTTTCACGGCACAAACTTGAAATAACTCAATTCCTAAATGAAAACCAAATAGATGTAATGCTGCTGGCAGAAACGCATCTCACAAGTAAATACAACTTCCTACTGCACAGATCACCCGGACGGTAAGGCTCACGGAGGAACCGGAATCCTAATCAGGGAACGCATTAAGCACCACTTTCACCAGAGGTTTGCAACAAATTATTTGCAGGCTACATCTATAAAACTACAAGCAGGCAACGGCAGTATCACTATAGCCGCTGTCTATTGCCCACCGCGTTTTACAATAACTGAAGAGCAATTCTTGGACTTTTACAATTCACTCGGAGATCGCTTTATAGCAGGAGGAGACTACAACGCCAAGCACACGCACTGGGGATCAAGACTCGTGACGCCCAAAGGAAGACAACTGTATAAAGCAATCATAAATTTGAGCAACAAACTCGACTATGTCTCCCCTGGCAGCCCCACATATTGGCCAGCTGACCCCAGAAAACTCCCGGACTTAATTGACTTCGCTGTGACCAAGAACATCCCAAGAAATCTAGTAAGCGCCAAATCACTATCGGACTCATCATTTGACCACTCGCCATCACTCGACATCTACGACGCGCTTGGCAATCCTGCAGATCGCCCCATTCGAAGCAACTCTATAATGATGCCACCCGCAGACTCACCAAAACACTCAAGCAAGAAGAGGAGCTTGCGCAGCGCCGGTACATCGAGAAACTGTCGCCAACCAGTACAAAGCATCCTTTGTGGAGAGCTCACCCAAATTTAAGCTCTCCGATAGAATCAGTCACTCCGATTAGAAACTCCTCGGGTACTTGGGCCCGCAGTGACGAAGACAAAGCCGAAACATTTGCTTTACACCTACGAAATGTATTTCAGCCGAACGCCGCCACAAACTCTTTTCAACTACCGGCCTTAGCTCTGAAATTGCAATCAACCCGATTTTGTTTCAAGCACCTGAAATTGCTAACGTCATTAGGAAGCACATAAAACCGAAAAAGGCTCCAGGGGGCGACCTAATAACCCCAAAAATGATAATTGAACTTCCAACTGCGCAGTGGATGTTATATGCAAGCTATTTAACGGGATCACAAAACTTGGCTACTACCCCAAAAAATGGAAAAAGTCTGTGGTTATAATGATACCGAAGCCTGGGAAAGACCAAACAATTCCCTCATCGTACAGGCCAATAAGCTTACTATCGTGCCTGTCCAAATTACTGGAATAATGCCTGCTCACGCGCATTACACCATATTTAAGAGAACAAAACTTAATCCCGGCACATCAATTCGGGTTTCGTGAAAGCCACGGAACCATCGAGCAAGTCAACCGGATAACTTCAGAAATTCGTACAGCCTTCGAACATCGGGAATATTGTAGTGCGATATTCCTCGACGTCTCTCAGGCATTCGACCGAGTGTGGCTTGAAGGCCTTATGCATAAAATCATAACATTACTGCCAGAAAACACTCATAAGTTACTTAAGTCGTACCTCTACCACAGAGTCTTTGAGGTTAGATGCAATACAACGACATCCAACGAGTATAACATTGAAGCCGGAGTCCCACAAGGTAGCGCACTGGGCCCTACCCTGTTTGTCCTATACACAGCAGACATCCCTACGAACGAGAGGCTGACTACGTCCACATTTGCTGACGACACCGCAATCCTGAGCCGCCCGAGATGCCCAACTAGAGCAACAGCTCAACTGGCTGATCATTTGGTGGTAGTTGAGAAGTGGCTATCAGACTGGCGAATCAAAATTAATGAACAAAAGTGTAAACATATAACGTTTACCCTTAACAGACAATCGTGCCCCCCGCTAACTCTAAATAGTACGCAGATTCCCCAAGCCAGCGATGTAACATATCTCGGCGTCCACCTCGACAGACGCTTAACCTGGCGGAAGCACATTGAATGCAAGAAAGTACATCTCAGACTTAAAGCTAGCAGCCTACACTGGATCACCCCTGTGTCTGGACTTTAAAGTTCTTCTCTACAACTCCACACTTAAGCCCTACGGCTCCCAGCTCTGGGGGAACGCGAGCAACAGCAACATTGACATCATACAGCGCTCACAATCAAAAATCCTGCGAACAATCACTGGGGCACCATGGTATGTTCGGAACGAAAACATCCACAGGGATCTGGGCATACCACCGGTCAAAGATGAAATAGCAAAGCAGAAAGCGGCCTACCATAACAAGCTTACACTGCACCCAAATAATCTCGCAAGGAACCTAAGACGGGTTTCGAACAGAACTCGTCTGCATCGTAACGATCTACCAGCCCAGCAATAAATATTAGGGCCCGTTAGTCTAAATTCAGTCTACATGACTGTAAGTTAAGTCATATTCTTAAGATTTGATATACTTATTGTTAGTCTCATATAGAGAAGATTCAATAAATAAAAGCATATATTACAAAAACAAAAAAATCATGGCAGTTCTAATCATACCCAGTCAAGACTCGGAAGAAGGACTTCCTAAGTTGAAAGATATCTTGCAGGTTGCTTCTCGGAACGGTTTTCGTATCAACTGATTCCGCGATTCCTAGGTCTGACTTCTTACTTCCGAAAGTTTATAAACGGATACTAGTCGGATTTACTGAGAGGCGATTCCAAGTATGAATGTAGAGAGAAACAAGAATTTGCGTTTGAAAAGCTGAAGACTGCTCTTAAGAAAAGTACGATTCGTATGAACTGGAAGTACTGGCTATTATCGGAGCTCTAGTCTGTCTTCGCGTAGCTCGTTGGGCGTTATATTTGCAGGACTTCAACTTCAACCCTAAAATTCAGTCGTCGGTAGGGTATGCAAGTACCATCCGCTCCCAGAACAACAACCAAAGCTGATTTGGTTTGAAGTGCCCTGTTCCTATCTCATTAGATTGATTTATATTAATTGGAATACATACATATATGCAAAACATTTTTCTGCTACCACTGATTTGAATTTGTAAACCAAAATGAAATATATGCGGAAATATTAAAAATTATACTATAACATATAATATTCTTATTTTTATCATTAACCCAATAATGAATACGCCCATATTGTTAGGGTACCAAGTCTGAAAAGTAGCAAAATAAACAACAAAATTCTTGCTGCATCGAAATGAAATGATCGTACACAAGCAGCACCCCTGTATGAGAATGCATGAACACGCATACATACAAAGCCCAATTCAAGCGCAGGCGCAACCTCCTTCAAAATGCGCGTCTCTGCGACTGAACGACCGAACTCGAGTAATGAGCGCGCGAGCGTCAAAATGAGAATAAGAATGAGAGCGAAAAAAACACGAAGGCACACGAAGTGTCCGGGGCCTGCCGCTATCAGCTGTGGGGCCTCCCGCAAAGTTTTTTGAGTGTCCATATTGGTTGTATGAAATGACCAGTCTATATGTTGTATGGTTAGTGGCTCTACCCAACTTGTAGCATTGGTGTAGACAAAGTTCTAAACTGTGTGGATAAACAAGCCGTTCATTTTGGAAATCCTTGCCGCATTGAGTACCAAAAGAGGCACTGCTTTCAAATCTCTCGCATTCAAGGAATACTGCGAGTCAAACCATATTCAGCATCTGCTTATAGCGACAGGTGCACCACGCGGAAATGCCCAAGTCGAAAGACTTCACAAGATCGTCGTACCAATGCTAGCAAAGTTAAGCTATGAAAATCCATATATATACGTGGGACGAATTCAGCAAATTATCAATACCACCGAGCCAAGAAGCACCAAGATTACGCCATTCAAGCTTTTAACAGGAGTTGATATGCGGTTATCCGGCTGCAATGAACCAAAGGACTTGATGCAGGAGTTCGCGATAAAATAACTAAATGATAAAAGAGAGAAGTTTCGCCAAACACCCAGAGAGAACATCAAAAAGGTACAAGAAGAAAATAAGAAAGCGTTTGATTTGAAGGGGAAACAAAGAGTCTATCATCTTAATGATTTGGTAGCATTTAAGAAAACTCAGTATGGTGTCGGATAAAAGCTTAAGGGGAAGTTTTTAGGGCCCTTCAAGATTGTTGCAGACTAGGATCATGGGCGGTACGAAGTAGAACATGTAGGCGACTCAGAGGGCCCATTTAAAAGTCTACGGTTTCCGAGTACATGAAACCTTGGTCAGGTACATTCAATTAGCAATTAAGAAAACTCAGTATGGTGTCGGATTAAAGCTTAAGGGGAAGTTTTTAGGGCCCTTCAAGATTGTTGCGGACAAGGATCATGGGCGGTACAAAGTAGAACGTGTAGGCGACTCAGAGGGCCCATTTAAAAGTCTACGGTTTCCGAGTACATGAAACCTTGGTCAGGTACATTCGAGGCGAATAAAAAGTCAGGAGGGCCGAATGTGGAATTTGAATCAGGCGGGCTTAATTGTAGCGGGTTAAGTTATATGGCAACTCTTAATCAGTTCACCATCTGAAATCCTCGAAAGTACTCGATTCTTCTAAGGCCGCCGATATCTGAACGAATGAGTGAAGAGCCGTCGTTTATCGTTCGTGAAGAGCACAATACAAATTTAGTGAAATTAAACAAAATTGTGTAAATTAATCTAAGCACTTCTATGTTTAAACATAATCATTATAGAACATTGCGAATATAACAATTCCTACATATATTATTTTAAATTTATTATGTAGCATGATTTTGAATTCAGCTATATCCATTAAGTCAGAAATTACTACAGGTTTGTGTTCATGTTCATAAATTTCATCAATGTCATTATTATTTAAAATTGTAGTGTTAAAAGCGTAGATTTTGGCAAGTGTAATAGTATCTATTAGATTTTAAAGATCAAATGTTGTTGTAGGGGGGCGATCCTGCCACAAAAAAGACTTTTTGAAGGCCCAAAAAAAATTCCGGCGCAAACGCAAAGGTGGATGAAAATTAACATGTCGAGGGCGTCGTGGTAATTCACTGTGTGTGCTTTATTCGGCTAAAGTTAAAAATAAAACCGCTCTCCCGCCCGCTTTACTCCGCTGAAGCGAGTGCGGGAGATCGGCAGCGGCCGACCGAGGGGTTCGGATCCGGGCTTCGCGCTCCGGAGCGCGGACGTTGCGAGAAGCGAGCGATGGAGCGCAAGGGGGGCGAGAGCGAAAGCTCGGAGAGCTCAGTGAGCAGCGGCAATGCAGTGGGCCACTGACCTAAGCATTCCGCCCCCCTTGCAACTACAGACAGGCTCGTCCCGTCTAGTTTTTGATGTCGAAGGGACCGGCACGCCAGTATATGTGAAAGGGCGCGAGAAGGACGTCCGTTCTTTGGGTAAGTCTCCCATGAGTTGCGTTTGCAACTTCTTTTTGTGGATGACGCAGACCTTGCACGAATATATGACGGACTTGACCAAATTCCTCACCCTTGGGATCCAGAACTTGGAACGGATCAGACGTTATGCGATGCGTAAAATGGACGAGAAGTCGAAACAGATGGCAGCCGTATGTAAGGATGACAGGATGCCGTTCATCATACTGGAGAAGTTCGGAGGCCATGACCCGGCCGCATGTCTTTATGAGCCCTTGGGAATCAAGGAACGGGTTCAGGTTTAGGACAAGGCTGTATGTTGGCACTAGCCGTTTTTGGCTTAAGCAGCCAATATCAAGGGCAAAGTGCCTGCTTTGCGTGACGGAAATCAGGAGACGCTCGGCCGACGCAATTTCAGGAGCTGTAAAGAGATCCTCAAACGGAGACATGAGCTTTCGCGAGCGCTGGACGAACCAATGAGCGTAAGCGAGGACTCGCAACGTCTTGTCGAGTGTGGAAAAACGCTCAAGAATGTCTTCAGGGGGAGCCTTCGGCTCCGCCCGAAGTTAGCTTTCCTTTCTTGTTATAATCTAGTATATATCAAAAAGCTATAAGTAAATTTGAGTTTTTCTTTATGATCATTAAAGAAGTTTTATGAGAAGTAAAAGAAACCGTACACGGGTGTACTTATTATTTTGGCCAGTAGTGTATATACCACTCCAAACCAATCCCGCTGAAAAATGAACTCACCAACAGTCTAGCAACAGTCTAATTGAAAAGTGTACCCTAGCAGCAACAGAAAAAGTGTTCAAATAAGGTATGCTGGGGAGGGAAAGCCTATTCATCCTGTCTGCACTGCAAAAGGAAGTTTTCGGTCATTTTCCAGGGTATGACATTGCTCTTATATGCTAGGAAACTGCATCTATTTATATTATATTATTTAAATATGTACCACGCCACACCAATCTGGTTCCGATGGATAACGAGCTCACCAGCAGCCTAGCAATGACATAAAATATAACTAAGCAGAAACTTATCATCCGAGGTGTGGGAAATATTAGGTTGGGTCATCGTGCTCACAAAGTTTTAAAATAACGATACTGTGAAAGGGTATACGATGAAGCTTTGAATTGGAAAATTAGGCATACACGACTACTGCGAATAGACCTCCCCATCCAGCAACAGTAGTTGGAACCGTTTCCTAAGTAATAAATTGTATTAATGAATCAAATATATTATATTAAGATCTGCCTACTTGTCGTCAGTCCCTAAGAAAATTTTTGATATAAAAAAATCAATATTTTTTTTAATAGTGTGCTTTGTGAATCTTAATTAACCTTTATGCATTGTAGTGGACACAGGTAGTTTACAAAAAAACACTCATTCGATAAATAAAATACCGTAATAATAAAAAATATAAAATCTATAAGCAATGGTTATTTTTAACCTTAAGTAGTCTTGAACGTGTAGTAAATCTTAGCTTGCAGTGAATGACCAGCATAAACCTTTTTCATGTACATTTAATTTTAAATTTTCTCTAATTTCAGATATTTTGTTATTTTGACGAAGAAGGAAATTCTCCAATTTTCACACGAAGTATATTGGTTAACATTGGTAAATAACACAGCTACCGTGCCGCTACTGCTCTTAACAAAAACATGTTCTTTTTTAGTTTTCCAGCCAAGGGTCTGATCAAATTTTTTCCATCTGTTCTTTTTCTGTGGGCATAATTATTGCACAAATTTATTGCAAAAACAGGGAACAGGGCGTTATATATGTAAAAAACATTTCTATAGCAAAAAATCGAGAAAAAAATATCCCTAATGGATCACAATATTTGAGAATTTTTTAAAATAAATATCTTGGAGGTCGGCCAGGATGCTCTTGCAATCAAATTTTATTAAAGGAAAAATACTTAATTTGCAATTAATATTTATGTGTGGTCTCATTATACACGTTACTCGTAGAGTAAAAGGGTATATTGTATTCGTGCAAAAGTATGTAACAGGTAGAAGGAAGCGTTTCCGACCCTATAAAGTATATATATTCTTGTTCAGGATCACTAGCCGAGTCGATCTAGCCATGTCCGTCTGTCTGTCCGTCTGTCTGTCCGTATGAACGCTGAGATCTCGGAAACTATAAAAGCTAGAAGATTGGCATTTTGCATGCAGATTCTAGGAGTTCCTACGCAGCGCAAGTTTGTTTCAAAAAGGAGCCACGCCCCCTTTAACGCCCACAATCGCTTATATACGATTTTAAAAATTTAAATATTTCGGAAAAGTAAAAATGCAGTTTTATTGTGTTTATCAATACCTATCGAAATGTAGAAGAAATTTTTCAAATCGGACCATTCGTTAAAAAGTTATGCGTGATCAAAGTTTCTATCTCCATCTCCCTCGCACTCCCTTTACCTGAGTAACGGGTATCTGATAGTCGGGGCAAAGTTTGCTACGCTATGAAGGGTACACTTTCGGCCCTATAAAGTTTATATAATCTTGATCAGCATATTCAGGAGAGTTGATCTTACCAGTGACGTAATAATTATTAACACTTAATATATCCTTTAACTTCTAAATATAGACTCTAGAAAATTCGTTAGGAATAAACAGCATTCATAGTCAAAAGATTTGTAGGATAAATTTAAAAATAAATCATTGATTCCGGATGCACTTTCATTTTTTGATGATGATGATCCGGTCTTGAACTTTTTTAACGACTTTTCATAAACCTGATGTTATAATTGTTCTTCCCATAGTGGATGAACGCCATATCTTTTTTTTTTTTTTTTAATGAAAAATTACGACAGTTCCTTTTGATGTGTACTTCGGTAGAACTTGGAGAGTGCAGACGTGTTTTGCGCGAGCGCCTGAAAAAAACATTTATAAAGTGAAAAACAAATAACTATAAATACTGTATTAGTCTAATAAAGACGAAAAGACGCTATAACAAAAATTAAAAGTAAAATGTAAAGTAAAAATAATTATCACTATTAACAAAACAAGTGAAATTATTATAAAAACAAGAAAGAAAGCAAACTTAGGCAACGAACCTCTCACCGGAAAAGAAAAGTGTTTGACGGGAATAGGCGAGAGTCGGTTTCTAACTTTTGGGAGCATTGTGATACCTGCTGAAATGGACAACATGCACATGATAGTGGAATTTCAAGTGGTTCCAGATGAGGACATGGGCTTTGACGCAAATGCTCCGGTACAAATAAAAATCATTTTGAAGGATGAAATACCTGTCTACCAGCATGCACGTCGTTTACCTGAAAACATCAAATTGAGGATTGGCTTGCAGAGAAAATCATCCAACCAAGTACCTCAGAGTACGCATCACCGGTAGTTTTGGTGTCCAAGAAAAACGGAAAGAAGAGATTGTGCTGTGACTACCTAAAACTTAATGAGAAAATTATTCGACACAATTTTCCGATGGCTATGCTAGACAAGCTGCAAGGGTCCAAGATGCTCACTACTTTGGATCTAACAAACGGCTTCTTCCACTTTCCGATTGAACCAGGTTTTCGAAAGTACATCATTTGTGACCCAATCTGGACAATTTTAATTCCTTTATGTACCATTTGGCATATCAAATTCAACTGCGGTTTTCACCAGATTCATCATGGCGAAAGTGACAGTAAGCCGGAGAGTGCAGACGTGTTTTGCGCGAGCTCCGGAAAAAAAAAACCGCTCAAAAGTGAAAAACAATAACTAAAAATACTGGAGTGGTGTAACAAAGGCAATCTAATTGCTAAAAACAGTAAATAATAATTAGTGCTATGCTAAAACTAGTGCAAAGTTATTATAAAAACTAAGAAGTGCCACGAGTGATAGCTCAATGAGCGGCGATTCAAAAAATGAGCGTAGAAGCTCCGTAGACCAGAGAAACAGTTATATCTCTTATTTCTCAACCCGTGATACAGAAGTAGAAAGAACTTCAAAGAGCAACTCAGCCCTACTGAACATTGACAGTGCGAGAGCACGGTCTTGTTCTCCCGCCCTACTCACACCAACTCCCACTTCATGGAGCTTGCAGTGTAGAACCCCACCCCCAGCTTCGACTCACAGCTCACCAGCCACGAGCACTGCGACCTCGTTAATTTCTGCAACCGCAGCCACTGCAACAACAACATCAACGGTCGCCGTTAAAAACAACGCGATTTCGAATGCGTTTGCAACTTCTGCAGCGCCGAATAAAACTACAAAGCCAATTGTAAGTACGAGTGCCAATATCGGCAATATCAAACAACAACAAGTGGGTCCGGCTATACAAACTGGCATGGATCGTTACATCCAAATCAAACGGAAGCTAAGCCCGCAAAATAAAATGGTTGGAAATAAACCAAAACAAAATTGCCCAAATAAAGGCAGCGAACAACCAGGGGCATCTAGTAACAACAGATTCGCCCTATTGTCGGAAATTGATAATAATCAATCCGAATCTGGACAGGCTGTTCAAAAGAAACCAAAGCCCCCACCAATTTACATAAGGGAACAGAATTCAAATGCCCTTGTAAAGAAAATTGTTGTGCTGGTCGGGAATGACAACTTTTATGTTACAAAGCTTCAAGCTAAAACTGAAGATCAATTCAGAGCTGTAACTAATTACCTAGACGAGGCTAGGAAACCCTACTACACGTACCAGCTCAAGAGTAGCAAGGGCTTGCAAGTAGTGCTAAAGGGCATAGAGCCCGACGTATCCACCAATGAGATAAAAGAGGCACTGAAAGAAAAAGGATTCTTCCCCAAAAATATTATTAATATTATCAACAAAAATAAAAAGCCGCAACCACTCTTTAAGGTCGAACTGGAGCCAGAAAGCAGAGCCTTGAAGAAAAATGAAGTGCACCCGATCTACAAACTGCAATTAGCAGTCTGCGTAGCTTGTGGTGGCTTCCACAAATCCGAACCTTGCCCTGCAAGCAAAGAAGACCCAAAGACAAAGAAATGCGCTAACTGTGGAGATAACCATACCGCAAACTACAGAGGCTGCCCGGTCTATAAAGAGCTGAAGAGTCAGTTTCAACAAGCAAAATAAGCACGCTCCCAGAATGCACGAAATGCGTACGTGCAATCCCAAACCACACCTAATGTTTTCTTTGCGAAAGCAGCCAGATCTTCATTTGGGCCCCTCAACACAAATGGTGGAGTTTCATACGCCAGTGCCCTAAAATCAGGACTTGCCAATCAGACGGGACTCCCACAAGCTCAATGCTCTGAGCAAAATACAATTACACCTCAGCAAGCAATAGGACAAACAGCATGGAAACCATGATGCTGACTTTACAACAGGGTATGATGGAATTTATGTCCTTCATGAAATCAACAATGACAAACCCTATGCAAAATCAAAACATTTTAATAAATTTGCTCACATCCCAACAATCTAAATAATCGATGTCTTGGCTTCGAATATCCATGTGGAATGCCAATGGCGTTTCACGGCACAAACTTGAAATAACTCAATTCCTAAATGAAAACCAAATAGATGTAATGCTGCTGGCAGAAACGCATCTCACAAGTAAATACAACTTCATACTGCACAGATCACCCGGACGGTTAGGCTCACGGAGGAACCGGAATCCTAATCAGGGAACGCAGCACCACTTTCACCAGAGGTTTGCAACAAATTATTTGCAGGCTACATCTATAAAACTACAAGCAGGCAACGGCAGTATCACTATAGCCGCTGTCTATTGCCCACCGCGTTTTACAATAACTGAAGAGCAATTCTTGGACTTTTACAATTCACTCGGAGATCGCTTTATAGCAGGAGGAGACTACAACGCCAAGCACACGCACTGGGGATCAAGACTCGTGACGCCCAAAGGAAGACAACTGTATAAAGCAATCATAAATTTGAGCAACAAACTCGACTATGTCTCCCCTGGCAGCCCCACATATTGGCCAGCTGACCCCAGAAAACTCCCGGACTTAATTGACTTCGCTGTGACCAAGAACATCCCAAGAAATTTAGTAAGCGCCAAAACGCTATCGGACTTATCATCGGACCACTCGCCAGTTTTAATAACTCCTTCAAAGCCCGAAAGTAATCGAGCACCCCTTCAGGCTGACCTCGACTAGAACTAACTGGCTAAAGTACAAAAAGTACGTAAGTTCCCACATTGAACTAACACCACAGTTAAACATAGAGAACGACATCGACTTCTGTGCTGATGCCCTGGAGTCAGTACTCGTGGCAGCAGCCAAAATCTCAACACCAGAAGAGACAATCGTGCGTAGCAACCAATACAAAACTAATCTGCAAATTGAACAACTGGTTCGGGAAAAACGACGTCTACGACGCGCTGGGCAATCCTGCAGATCGCCCCATTCGAAGCAACTCTATAATGATGCCACCCGCAGACTCACCAAAACACTCAAGCAAGAAGAGGAGCTTGCGCAGCGCCGGTACATCGAGAAACTGTCGCCAACCAGTACAAAGCATCCTTTGTGGAGAGCTCACCCAAATTTAAGCTCTCCGATAGAATCAGTCACTCCGATTAGAAACTCCTCGGGTACTTGGGCCCGCAGTGACGAAGACAAAGCCGAAACATTTGCTTTACACCTACGAAATGTATTTCAGCCGAACGCCGCCACAAACTCTTTTCAACTACCGGCCTTAGCTCTGAAATTGCAATCAACCCGATTTTGTTTCAAGCACCTGAAATTGCTAACGTCATTAGGAAGCACATAAAACCGAAAAAGGCTCCAGGGGGCGACCTAATAACCCCAAAAATGATAATTGAACTTCCAACTGCGCAGTGGATGTTATATGCAAGCTATTTAACGGGATCACAAAACTTGGCTACTACCCCAAAAAATGGAAAAAGTCCGTGGTTATAATGATACCGAAGCCTGGGAAAGACCAAACAATTCCCTCATCGTACAGGCCAATAAGCTTACTATCGTGCCTGTCCAAATTACTGGAATAATGCCTGCTCACGCGCATTACACCATATTTAAGAGAACAAAACTTAATCCCGGCACATCAATTCGGGTTTCGTGAAAGCCACGGAACCATCGAGCAAGTCAACCGGATAACTTCAGAAATTCGTACAGCCTTCGAACATCGGGAATATTGTAGTGCGATATTCCTCGACGTCTCTCAGGCATTCGACCGAGTGTGGCTTGAAGGCCTTATGCATAAAATCATAACATTACTGCCAGAAAACACTCATAAGTTACTTAAGTCGTACCTCTACCACAGAGTCTTTGAGGTTAGATGCAATACAACGACATCCAACGAGTATAACATTGAAGCCGGAGTCCCACAAGGTAGCGCACTGGGCCCTACCCTGTTTGTCCTATACACAGCAGACATCCCTACGAACGAGAGGCTGACTACGTCCACATTTGCTGACGACACCGCAATCCTGAGCCGCCCGAGATGCCCAACTAGAGCAACAGCTCAACTGGCTGATCATTTGGTGGTAGTTGAGAAGTGGCTATCAGACTGGCGAATCAAAATTAATGAACAAAAGTGTAAACATATAACGTTTACCCTTAACAGACAATCGTGCCCCCCGCTAACTCTAAATAGTACGCAGATTCCCCAAGCCAGCGATGTAACATATCTCGGCGTCCACCTCGACAGACGCTTAACCTGGCGGAAGCACATTGAATGCAAGAAAGTACATCTCAGACTTAAAGCTAGCAGCCTACACTGGATCACCCCTGTGTCTGGACTTTAAAGTTCTTCTCTACAACTCCACACTTAAGCCCTACGGCTCCCAGCTCTGGGGGAACGCGAGCAACAGCAACATTGACATCATACAGCGCTCACAATCAAAAATCCTGCGAACAATCACTGGGGCACCATGGTATGTTCGGAACGAAAACATCCACAGGGATCTGGGCATACCACCGGTCAAAGATGAAATAGCAAAGCAGAAAGCGGCCTACCATAACAAGCTTACACTGCACCCAAATAATCTCGCAAGGAACCTAAGACGGGTTTCGAACAGAACTCGTCTGCATCGTAACGATCTACCAGCCCAGCAATAAATATTAGGGCCCGTTAGTCTAAATTCAGTCTACATGACTGTAAGTTAAGTCATATTCTTAAGATTTGATATACTTATTGTTAGTCTCATATAGAGAAGATTCAATAAATAAAAGCATATATTACAAAAACAAAAAAATCATGGCAGTTCTAATCATACCCAGTCAAGACTCGGAAGAAGGACTTCCTAAGTTGAAAGATATCTTGCAGGTTGCTTCTCGGAACGGTTTTCGTATCAACTGAAGTAAGTGCCAAATATTGCACAGTAAAGTACAGTTCCTAGAATACATCAGTTAAAGTGGAACCATCACTTCAGGTTCGGAAAAGATTTAAGCTGTGAAAGGTTTTCCATACCACATGAAAAAAAGCGATTCCGCGATTCCTAGGTCTGACTTCTTACTTCCGAAAGTTTATAAACGGATACTAGTCGGATTTACTGAGAGGCGATTCCAAGTATGAATTTAGAGAGAAACAAGAATTTGCGTTTGAAAAGCTGAAGACTGCTCTTAAGAAAAGTACGATTCGTATGAACTGGAAGTACTGGCTATTATCGGAGCTCTAGTCTGTCTTCGCGTAGCTCGTTGGGCGTTATATTTGCAGGACTTCAACTTCAACCCTAAAATTCAGTCGTCGGTAGGGTATGCAGGTACCATCCGCTCCCAGAACAACAACCAAAGCTGATTTGGTTTGAAGTTTTTTCAACCACTAAGCGCAGACACCGACTGCGATGTGCCCTGTTCCTATCTCATTAGATTGATTTATATTAATTGGAATACATACATATATGCAAAACATTTTTCTGCTACCACTGATTTGAATTTGTAAACCAAAATGAAATATATGCGGAAATATTAAAAATTATACTATAACATATAATATTCTTATTTTTATCATTAACCCAATAATGAATACGCCCATATTGTTAGGGTACCAAGTCTGAAAAGTAGCAAAAGAAACAAAAAAATTCTTGCTGCATCGAAATGAAATGATCGTACACAAGCACCCCTGTATGAGAATGCATGAACACGCATACATACAAAGCCCAATTCAAGCGCAGGCGCAACCTCCTTCAAAATGCGCGTCTCTGCGACTGAACGACCGAACTCGAGTAATGAGCGCGCGAGCGTCAAAATGAGAATAAGAATGAGAGCGAAAAAAACCCGAAGGCACACGAAGTGTCCGGGGCCTGCCGCTATCAGCTGTGGGGCCTCCCGCAAAGTTTTTTGAGTGTCCATATTGGTTGTATGAAATGACCAGTCTATATGTTGTATGGTTAGTGGCTCTACCCAACTTGTAGCATTGGTGTAGACGAAGTTCTAAACTGTGTGGATAAACAAGCCGTTCATTTTGGAAATCCTTGCCGCATTGAGTACCAAAAGAGGCACTGCTTTCAAATCTCTCGCATTCAAGGAATACTGCGAGTCAAACCATATTCAGCATCTGCTTATAGCGACAGGTGCACCACGCGGAAATGCCCAAGTCGAAAGACTTAACAAGATCGTCGTACCAATGCTAGCAAAGTTGAGCTATGAAAATCCATATATATACGTGGGACGAATTCAGCAAATTATCAATACCACCGAGCCAAGAAGCACCAAGATTACGCCATTCAAGCTTTTAACAGGAGTTGATATGCGGTTATCCGGCTGCAATGAACCATAGGACTTGATGCAGGAGTTCGCGATAAAATAACTAAATGATAAAAGAGAGAAGTTTCGCCAAACACCCAGAGAGAACATCAAAAAGGTACAAGAAGAAAATAAGAAAGCGTTTGATTTGAAGGGGAAACAAAGAGTCTATCATCTTAATGATTTGGTAGCATTTAAGAAAACTCAGTATGGTGTCGGATTAAAGCTTAAGGGGAAGTTTTTAGGGCCCTTCAAGATTGTTGCAGACTAGGATCATGGGCGGTACGAAGTAGAACATGTAGGCGACTCAGAGGGCCCATTTAAAAGTCTACGGTTTTCGAGTACATGAAACCTTGGTCAGGTACATTCAATTAGCAATTAAGAAAACTCAGTATGGTGTCGGATTAAAGCTTAAGGGGAAGTTTTTAGGGCCCTTCAAGATTGTTGCGGACAAGGATCCTGGGCGGTACGAAGTAGAACGTGTAGGCGACTCAGAGGGCCCATTTAAAAGTCTACGGTTTCCGAGGACATGAAACCTTGGTCAGGTACATTCGAGGCGAATGAACAGTCAGGAGGGCCGAATGTGGAATTTGAATCAGGCGGGCTTAATTGTAGCGGGTTAAGTTATATGGCAACTCTTAATCAGTTCACCATCTGAAATCCTCGAAAGTACTCGATTCTTCTAAGGCCGCCGATATCTGAACGAATGAGTGAAGAGCCGTCGTTTATCGTTCGTGAAGAGCACCATACAAATTTAGTGAAATTAAAAAGAACTGTGTAAATTAATCTAAGCACTTCTATGTTTAAACATAATCATTATAGAACATTGCGAATATAACAATTCCTACATATATTATTTTAAATTTATTATGTAGCATGATTTTGAATTCAGCTATATCCATTAAGTCAGAAATTACTACAGGTTTGTGTTCATGTTCATAAATTTCATCAATGTCATTATTATTTAAAATTGTAGTGTTAAAAGCGTAGATTTTGGCAAGTGTAATAGTATCTATTAGATTTTAAAGATCAAATGTTGTTGTAGGGGGGCGATCCTGCCACAAAAAAGACTTTTTGAAGGCCCAAAAAAAATTCCGGCGCAAACGCAAAGGTGGATGAAAATTAACATGTCGAGGGCGTCGTGGTAATTCACTGTGTGTGCTTTATTCGGCTGCATACATGAGACTAAAGTGAAACATAAAACCGCTCTCCCGCCCGCTTTACTCCGCTGAAGCGAGTGCGGGAGATCGGCAGCGGCCGACCGAGGGGTTCGGATCCGGGCTTCGCGCCCCAGAGCGCGGACGTTGCGAGAAGCGAGCGATGGAGCGGAAGGGGGGCGAGAGCGAGAGCTCGGAGAGCTAAGTGAGCAGCGGCAATGCAGTGGGCCAGTGACCTAAGCATTCCGCCCCCCTTGCAACTACAGACAGGCTCGACCCGTCTAGTTTTTGATGTCGAAGGGACCGGAATAGTCCACGCCAGTATATGTGAAAGGGCGCGAGAAGGACGTCCGTTCTTTGGGTAAGTCTCCCATGAGTTTCGTTTGCAACTTCTTTTTGTGAATGACGTAGACCTTGCACGAATATATGACGGACTTGACCAAATTCCTCACCCTTGGGATCCAGAACTTGGAACGGATCAGACGTTATGCGATGCGTAAAATGGACGAGAAGTCGAGACAGATGGCAGCCGTATGGAAGGATGACAGGATGCCGTTCATCATACTGGAGAAGTTCGGAGGCCATGACCCGGCCGCATGTCTTTATGAGCCCTTGGGAATCAAGGAACGGGTTCAGGTTTTGGACAAGGCTGTATGTTGGCACTGGCCGTTTTTGGCTTAAGCAGCCAATCTCATGTGCAAAGTGCCTGCGTTGCGTGACGTAAATCAGGAGACGCTCGGCCGACGCAATTTCAGGAGCTGTAAAGAGATCCTCAAACGGAGACATGAGCTTTCGCGAGCGCTGAATGAACCAATGAGCGTAAGCGAGGACTCGCAACGTCTTGTCGAGTGTGGAAAAACGCTCAAGAATGTCTTCAGGGGGAGCCTTCGCAACATGGACTTTGACTGCTCGCTTCTCGAGTTCAGTCACAGGGGGTCATAGCCTTGAATGGGCCACTCGCAGCGAGGCCTCTGCAGCCAGGCAGGACCATGCCACCAAAGCTGGCTGTCCGCGAGGTCTTGAAGCGTTACCCCCCTGCTAGCGAGATCTGCCGGGCTATGCTCGGAGCGGACGTGTGCCCATTTTTTCCACCTCGGTAAACTGGGTGATCTTGGTCACACGATTTGTCACAAACGTTGTCTAGTGGCACGCCGGCTTTTGCAACCAGGCGAGAACAATCGTCGAGTCCGTCCAACAGTGCAGGGCGGGCGCCGGCCGGGCATCTTCGGAAGAACGGCGTTGGCTATTTCGGACAATAACAAGGCTCCGTACAACTCGAGCCGCGGGAGCGACACTGTTTTTACTGGGGCCACCCGCGTCTTTGCCGTTAGCAAGTTCACCACTACCGCGGACCCAGCCTCAACTGGGACGTAAATGGCGGCGCCATGCGCCTTCTGCGAGGCGTCTCAGAACCCATGATGTGCTCAATTTTCAAATGTGGTCGGAAAGCGACCCATCGGATCGAGAGCGGAAGACGTCGCCTTCCACCGCACGCCGAGAGTTTAGCCGTGCTCTCTGCGTCGATTTCAAGGAAATCAGCGCGAAGGAGATGGTCGCTCTGGATGTTGGCCAAAATCGCCTTGCTATTCGATGTACATTTTCTAAGAGGGAATCCTGCCGAGCCCAAGGCCCCCTGGAGCTCGCGGATAGCCGCTTCGGTTTTGGAGTCTGCCCCCGCGAGTACGACGTCGACGTACATTTTCTGCCCCCGAAGGTGACTGTCTTCAACTCGTAGTCGCGGATTTCCCCATCGGAATTGCGGAATAGAATACGCTGCAAGGGAGTATGCTTGGGGTCTACCCAAATTTGCCGATACATCTTCTCGATGTCGAACCTAAAGGATCGTCACTTCAGGATTTGAATCGCGAGGTCGGATTGTAAAACCGGGCCCGCGTAAAGTATGTCACTCAGACTGGTCCCGTTTGCGGAAGGGCTAGAGGCGTTGAAAACCACCCGCACTTTAGTGGTTGTGCTCTCGGGCTTAAGAACGGCGTGATGTGGAAGGTAGTACGTGGCGGAACTGCTCGTCAAAGAGACCTCGGCCATGTGACCTAAATCGAGGTATTCTTGGATCACAGCGCCATATCAGGGGAGGATCCCTTTTTAGGCGCTCCTCGTTACGCAGGAATTGAGCCAGAGCAAAGGATGCGAGCTCGGAACCACTATGCTCGGGATCGCGCAAGGGGAGCGTCACAACGTATTTGCCACGATTGCCCCTTCTTGTAGTTTGGACAAAATTGTGTTCACAGACAGAATCAGATTTGGGGACTATCTGTGTGGGCACTTTCTCCACCTCCCAGAATTTGGTAAAGAGCTGATCCAACGAGTCGTCGAGGCCGCATGTAACTCGAGTGGAGAAGGTGGACACGTTGCGGGGGACCGCTGGAGATATGGGGCCTGTCAACACCCATCTAAAAATGGTTTCCTGGCCGAGAAGTGAACCGCAAATGTTAGCCCTGGAGTTGCCGAGGAGGATGGACGGAAGAATGCAGGCTCCTATCAAGACATCGATTTGGGAGCTCTCGAAGAACTTGGGGTCCGCAAGGGGGATGTCAGGAATTCCCTTAAGAAGATCTTGAGGGACTGGATACGAAGGCAGATTCCCGGCCAGCTGCGGAAGAACGTAAGTTGAAGTTTCTTAATGCAGCCCGGGTCTGGAAGGCAATCGAATAGAAAAATGACAAAATTGGGCCTGGATGACTTGGGCCTGGATAGTCTTGAATGGAAGTTTGACGAGGTTGTCTCTCCGTAATAAAGGTTGCCTCGGAACCAGAGTCGATCAGGGCTCGCGCCTGGAAATTACACCCTAGGTGGCAAATGTTAATGAGGGCTGTGCCCAGTAGGACGGCTCTTGAGCCGGAAGCGAAGCACACTTGCACATCAGAGTGACGCTCGTGCTTCTTGTAGTAGGCGCGGGTCGAGACCTGGCTGGCGCAAACGGACATGGATCGGCCACGAATGGATTATCGCGGTGCAGGAGGGTGCGATGACGCCTGTGGCATGTGAAGCAGTTATGGGCGCTAGTGCAATCCCGTTGCAGGTGCTCTCGGGCAAAACAGTTCAGGCAAAGCTGTTTTTTCTTAATGTGGTCGGATCGACCACTTACATCCATCTCAAGGAAGCGCGGACATAAGCGAACAGGATGATTCTCCCTGGAGCAGAGATCGCACCCTCTTGGGGCTGGAGCCACTCTGGTCTTGTAGGAATTAAGCCTACGCACTGGGGGCCCGCAGGTGTCGACCTTGGCGGAAACTGACGCGAACTGCTAGGCCTGATGTCATCTATAGTCTCCAGAGTACGATGACGCTCTGTCAAGAACGAGTCTAACTTCTTCCATGGTGGAATTTCAGCCTTGTTGTGAATGGACTGCTCCCACATCGAAAACGTGATTTTGGGAAGCTTTAAAGAAACCATATACACCAGGAGACAATCCCAAGTCTCGACTCTAATGAAGGACATCTCTAAGGCTGTCAGGCAACTTTGGATTGTGCCTTGCAGCTCTTTCAGAGCGGCTCCGGACTCTTGGAGTACTGCCTGAATGTTGAAGAGGATTTTCAACTGGCTATTGACTAATAACCGCCGATTTTCGAAGCAGTCGGTGAGGCTTCGCCACGCGGAGATAAACCCATCGTTGGTCAGCGGGGCTTTGGAAACAATGGCGTGCGCATCGCATCGAGGTGGCCGTACTGTCGGTGGACGCGGAAAGAAGATCGGAGCAACTTTCATAGCTCTTCTCCACCTTTTCCCACAAGGCCGGGATTTGGTCTCGATGGACTTGGCACATGCCAGGGGAAAATCGAAATTGGCTAATTGGCTGTTGTGGCAATAAACTTTTTGAGGGCGACGTCTATTGCAGTTTGAGCCTTCTAGGACACCGACCGAGAAAGCCTTGACGGTGGACCGGGGATAGTCTCGACGGACTCGTCGCTTTTTGCCCTTGGAATGGCAATAGCAGCCTTTGGCGTTAATTGAGACGGCCGCGGCCACGTGGATTGGGACCTGTCCAAACGGATAGATGGGATCGACCGCGGTTTCGTGTCGTCTCCCGTGGGCATTCTCGGACTCGAACTCGGCGGATCAGCTCTTGTCGATTGACCTGAGCAAGGGGCGTTGAATTTTTTGTTGGTATGAAAATAGCTTAAAACGCAACCAGAGAGGGAAAAAACACCCATGAGAACGGTCACACTGTTAAGTTGTGCGGAGTAGAAAGCACAGTGCCGTAAATACCAGAAGAATCGGAACAAATATTTGGAAATCGATGAAAATGTATTTATTTATTTTGTTACTCCCTTTGTTGACTTCTGGTATTTTTGTTTATTTTAATTATTACCTTTCTTATTGCTTGCCAAATAATTTAATTGTATTTATTTATGTTATTTTGGGGGTTTGAAAATATCTTCGATCGCAAATAAAATCTGGAAAACCGCAATAAAAAATAAATTAATTGGCCGTAAATAATATTAATAATATTTATAATCAAATAATAATTATAATTATAAATTAATAATATTTATAATTAAATAATAATTATAATTATAAATAATTATTTTCGAACGGAGCCGGAACGGTGGAATTAAAACCTTGGCTTTGGTTAAAATCACAACGACCTTTATACACCCTTAAAATTAAATTAGCATAATTTTTGTATTGTAGTCGTCGAGTCTTATTAATTATATTATTTTATGGAAATACTTTTTAAAAATAAAATGATTAGGATCGTTTTAAAAGGCATGTTTTCCTTTTTTAAGTGAATTTAAGTAATATGAATATTTTGCATAGTCGAACATGCTTTTATATAGACTGCTTTGACGCTAAGCGAAACATGTAAAGACAAATTAGGCAAAGGGAAGAACAATAGGATTGACGGTGCCCTTGTTTTTAACCGAAGTTGTTTTCGCGGTTTTTACATGCACTTGCATTTGAGAAAACGGAGAGAACAGATCGAAGCTGAGATATTTTGTGAAATGTTATAACTAAATTTATTAGAAATTTAGGTAAGTGTTATTTCATTAATTATTTTGAACTGTACCTACATATACTGTTAATTTATTTATTCATTATTTAAGGTGAAGCTTATAATAAAACTGTTGGGCATAAACTAAGCTGGACTTGGCCGGCGGCAAAACAAGAAACACAGTAAGTTTTTATGTATTTTATAATAATTTTTCTACTTTAGATATACTTGGTGAGGGAGAGCCAGCACATAAAGCACGAAGTCAAAAAAAGGTGCCCAAGAGCACCGAAACCTCAAACATCCTCAACACCTCCGAGACAACTGAAAACGTACATATATATAATAACAAATTCGGGATTTAACACTTTGAAAAAAATATAATTTTTATTTATCAAAATAGTGTAAACGCGAACTGGGAGAGATAGGTCTACTCCTTACAAGATTCAACTTAAAACTCAAACTTAAAAACTAAGCTGGCGCTTATCAAACCTTCGATTGGGAGAAAGAACTTTATTGATAAATTGAGAGTGTCCAAAATGAGAGCACTGAGCAAGAGAGCGATCTAGGTTTGAGCTGCGTCTGCAATTTTACAGTATTGGGGGATAAAAGCTTTTTGGAGTTTGGGGACATTTGTTTATAATGCAAGAGGATGTTTACATAAATTGGTCAGTCGTGGGAGCCGACAATTTGGGGTTCTTTCATTTGTTTATAACTCAAGAGGATGTTTATATTAATTGGCGACTCTTGGGAGCCGATGATTTTGGGTGTGACAAATGCATAATGTAAATATGTTTATGTGGTAGGTATGTGGGTGTGTGTATGTTACTTTATGTGGTAGATATGTGGGTGTGGGTATGTTACTTCCCCATCCATTAGAAAAAGCCTGTCCTCAGGCGGATATATTAGGGTATATGTGAGTGGGTATATTAGTTTGTGTGGTATTTTCGTTTAATTGTAGGGTATTTTCATTTGGTGCAATATTGTTTAATTCTGTTATATTTTCTGGGTTCTTAGTATTGTTTTTGTTTTGATTTTTATATTTAATTACAATGTTTCTCGGAATACTCTTAAATTTATAGATGAAGTAAATAATTAAAATTATAATTATTACAATTAAAATAGTAAGTATTATAATTTGAAATGTGTTATTTTTTCTTGTATGTATTCTTATTATATCTTTTGCTTCAATTATTGACAGTGGTTCTATCATTGTTACATTATTGTTAACATAAATAGTTTGTGTGTAATCCATTATAGTATTTGTTATTAAGATTTCTTCAATTTGTACAGAACAATTAAATGCTTTTACGATTTTATTTCCTTCGACAACTATTGCTTGATTTATACATGTTTGGTTTAAAATAGTTTTCGGTAAGTTCCAAGTAATTATAAAATTTGGCTCTATATAATTTGTTTCATATTTTTTATACATTTTTGTGTATTTACATTCGGCATTGGCTTGGTTTAATATTCCTATAATGCATTTATTTGTAACTCTTTCTTTTGTGTTAAATGAAAATATTTGATTATTTTGAAAATAATATTTGTCTTCTAAAGGTTCTGTTAATATGTCATTAAATTCATTTGGGTAAGGCAAAATTTTGAATATTGAAGTTTTTATAATGTCTTTTGGGATATGAGAAATTATCAATATTTGATTAGTATTGGTTTGTAAAGTGTATTAAAATTAATAAGATGTTGATAGTGTTGATCAACAAGTTAGGTTTGGTTTTCATTTGGCGTGCATCTGGAATTATCGTATTTATTTTCGTTAATTTTCTTTGTTTTCTTATATTTAGACTTATAATGTATTATTTTTCTTCCTCTGTTAACTTCTTCGTAATGATTATCATCTAATTTTGTGATTTTTCCTGTCTTTTTAAACGGATTAGTGGTTTTTGATTTTACTAGTGGAGCTTGTCGATATCTAGTATCAAATTCAAATTTATTTCGTGATTCATTTAGTTTTTCTATTTTATTGATTTTATTTGACTGTGTATTATATTTTGGAGTTCCAGCGAAAATAAAAATATCTGCAGGAGTTCTGCCTGTCGTGTTATGTTTTGTTTTATGATTATAGACATAAAGAATAGTTTCAAATTTTGTTAGCTTATTTTCTATGTCTGTTTCACTGTTTATGATTCTTAACTTTTCGTTTACCGTTTTATGAAATCTCTCAATGTCAGAAATTCCATTTTTGCTTGTTGTTATATCAATAACAACATCTTCCGATTTTAACCAAAGT
The DNA here is from genome assembly GCA_018153305.1 of Drosophila kurseongensis. Lineage (NCBI taxonomy): Eukaryota > Metazoa > Arthropoda > Insecta > Diptera > Drosophilidae > Drosophila > Drosophila kurseongensis. The sequence continues at coordinate 3,222,951 of JAECXX010000090.1, forward strand.
TGCAATGCTGCACACATAAAAGCTGAATCTTTGTCTGCTTTAATTTGGTTTGGTTTACCCATTTCATTAAAAACTTTAGTTAATGCTCTTTTTGCTTCTAACCAATCTCGACTGTTGACTTCTATTAAGGTGGCAAATTTTGAATAAATGTCTATACAAGATAAAAATTGTTTATTATCTATCATATAAAAATCAATGACATATTTTTCTCTTGGATTAAAAATTTCTGGGGTTATTTCGAATTCTAATTTAGTATTTCTGTGTTCTGTTTTTGCGATGTTGCATACTTCGCATTCATTAATAAAATTTTGAATTAATTTTTTGGTGATCGGGAAAATAATATTTTTCTTTAAAAAGTGCTGTTTGTTTTTCTATTCCTGGATGTAATAGTTCTCTGTGTGTTTTAATAATAATTTCTTTGAATTCTGCGTAAGTGTTAATATCTATTAATTTACTATTAGTTTTCATTGTTTTAGTTAAGTTATCTGGGGAAATAATTTCAACGTATGCCTTTTGAAAAATTAAAAAGTCTATTTCAATTGGAAAGTATATTACGCTTTTCTTATTAGAAAAGTATTCAATTATTAATTGTTTTGCGTATTCTATTGTCATCTCTTTATATGTTATTATGATTTTTGTTTTATGAAAATAATTTATTACTTCGACTTCATTTAAGTCTCCTCTTATAAATTCTAATTGTCTGTTATAATAATTCAGTGGTCTTTCTGTTATTGAAATGTGGTTTTGGTTATCTTCTGGTGCACTATGCACTGTAGCTACTGTTGTTATTGTATTTGAATTACTGGAAGTCTCTCCTAAATAGGCTTCCTCTATTCTTATTCTAGATAAGGCGTCTGCCACATGGTTTTCTTTACCGGGCAAATATTTTATTTCATAATCAAACTCATTTAGTTTGATTTTCCAGCGTTGTAATTTCATATTAGGTTCTTTGATATTATTGAGCCATACTAGAGGCCTGTGATCACTTAGGATCAGAAATTTTCTGCCAAAAAGATAGGACCTGAAATATTTGGTGGCCCAGACAATAGCTAAAAGTTCTTTTTCTATTGCCGAATAATTAATTTCGTGTTCATTAAGAGTTCTGCTGGCATAACAGATTGGTTTATGATTTTGCGATAATACTGCTCCTATAGCAATATTACTTGCATCTGTTGTTAATGAAAAGGTTTTTCGAAATTTGGGTATATAAGTATTGGATCGGACATTATTAAAAGTTTAAGTTTTTCAAACGCTTGTACATAATCATTATCTTTTATATTTAAAGTTACGCCTTTTTTAAGCTTTGCTGTCATTGGTTTTGCTATTTTAGCAAAGTTTGGGATAAATTTCCTATAAAAACCACAAAGGCCTAAAAAGGATTTTATTTGTTTTGGGGATTTGGGTATAGGGAAATTTTGTATTGCCTCTATTTTGAGAGGATTTGGTTTTATACCAGTTGTTGTTATAATATGTCCAAGGAATTCTGTTTCCTTTTTCATAAACTCACATTTGTCGAGTTGAAGCTTGAGATTAGCTTCTCGTAATTTTTCAAATACCTTTCGCAAAGATAATACATGTTCCTCCAATGAAGTGGAGTACACGATAATATCGTCCATATAGACCAAACAATCCTTGTAGATCAAATCTTCTAAGAGATTGTTCATGCACCTTTGAAAGGTAGCAGGGGCATTTTTCAATCCAAAGGGCATACGAGTATATTCATAATGGCCATTTTTGGTGGAAAAAGCTGTCTTTGGAATAGAATTTTCATCCATTTGTATTTGGTGAAAACCTTTTGCAAGGTCAATAGTGGTAAAATATTGGCATCTACCAAGTTTGTCCAATATTTCATCCATGACCGGGATAGGGTATTTGTCATCTACCGTAATTTCATTTAAATTACGATAGTCAATTACGATACGGAACTTTTTTGTTCCAGATGCATCACCTTTCTTTGGTACTATCCAAATGGGTGAGCAATAAGGGGAATTTGACTTTCGAATTATTCCCTGTTTTATCATATCTCTCATTTGCGAATCGACTTCTTGGTCGTAAGCTTGAGGATATTTGTATGGTTTTTTGTAAACCGGTTGCTCATTTTTTGTATGAATGACATGCTTGATAGTACTAGTGAAAGTCAAATTGTCACTTTCTTTGTACTGTATGTCGCTAAATTCATATAAAATTTTCTTAAGATTATCTTTTTCCTCGTCATTTAGGTGTTCTAATCTAAACTTATTGGCTTCTTGCAAATCGTTATTTATTGCAAAATTAAAAGGTGTATCTGTTGAAAATGGGGGATCGCAGCAATCAATTTCTGCTTCTCCTTGTTTATATTCGATATCGTTATAATTAAATCTCATTCCGAATTGATAACCGTTTAAATTAACTGTTTTTGATTTATAATTAATAATTGCGTTACAAGCTTCGAGATATTCTCTTCCTATGAGCATATCATATCTATCGGAAAAATTATGGACCCAAAATGTTTGTTTGGTCGGACAAAGCTTACTTGCATGGTAGGACACGGATGTATTTAACTGAATATTACCATTTATGGTATGAACTTTAAGGGGTGTATTTTTTGGTTGGAAAATTAAAGTAATTTTCTTTAATTAAATTAATAGAAGAGCCTGTGTCTACAACACATCGGAACTCTTGGTTATTCATGATGATTCGTATGTAAGGGTTTCTATTTCCTGTTCGGTGTCCGAGGCTTGTTGATGAAAATTTTCGGTATCCATTTTCATATGGCCACTCGTACTTTCGCGATTTCTTTTTATTGGTCGATTAGGAGCATTAGCCCCATTTTGTTGTGATTGATAATTTATAGGATTCCTAGCCTGATTATAATTTAATTTTTGTTGGAATTCTTGTTTTGTTGCTTGATATAATGGGTGGTTTTCATAAAAGGTTTCGCTGTTATTTTTATTATAATTAGGCTTATGTTGGCCTTGAGATGTACTAGCCTGTTGCTTATATTGATTTGGGGAATTATAATTTTGTTGTTTATTAGTATTTTGTTGGGGTTGATAATTTCTCTTATCTTGGTTTTGACTTTGTGAATTCTTTGTTCGATCTGAATAAAATGTTTCATAACAACCTTCTTGTTGTGCTACACATTTTAGTTTATTAGCATTAGTAATATCATACCTAGCCAATGTCATAAAAAAGTCTGTCTGGCAATTTTTTCATAATAACATCTTTAACTGTATTATTAAGAGCATTTGTGTATAAAATTGTATTTGAAGCGTTATTTTCTAAGGCTAATTTATTTAATATTACAAAAGATTTGGACTCAATGTCCTCAACGAACTTACGTATACACCCAGGAAAGGGGGTGTTATACAGACGTCTTAGTAGTTCTTCGCAGGGCGTCTGGGTTTTATATTCGTTGATGAGGGCGTTCCTTAAATCCCTCCAGCATCTGGCTGTTGACAGTTGAGATATCCTCTGGGCATCTCCGTGAAGCTGCATTTCAATCGCACTGAAGAATACGCTTGACTGGCGTATACATGTTGTGGGGTACAACTCCAGGATGAAGTCTATCCTCCTGATGAACGGGCTGAGTTCGAGCGTGTTGCCTCCAAAATGCGGCACTTGCCTGATTTGGCTCAGGGCTTGATTTAGATGGTTTTCTGACAATAATAGCACTGGTTCTGCCATTTTTGGTTTTTTATTTAGTTTTATAAATTTTTCACAATTTTAAAAGTTTTGTATTATGAATTTGATTTAAAATTGTTATACCTTGTCTCTTACCACTGGTGGGGGAGAACTAAGGTGTTTTATTTTTTAGTAACCCTTGTGTTACGAACAAAGGCACTAGCTTTAAACGGGTTTTTGCAAAAAATTTGTTTTAGTTACTTGACAGTCACACGGGTCAAGATTTATGTTTTAAAAAACCTCGCAACCTGAGCTTCGATAGCGTGTTGCAAAAATTGAGGTTTCCGTTCGTATATTAGCGACACAAACCGACACTGCGATAGCTGGTTTATAATTGCACTGGGACGAACGACGTTTGGGTTCTTTAAGGATATAACCGTATAAAAAGTTATATCCTACCGGCTGCGCCAATAACAAATTCGGGATTTAACACTTTGAAAAAAATATAATTTTTATTTATCAAAATAGTGTAAACGCGAACTGGGAGAGATAGGTCTACTCCTTACAAGATTCAACTTAAAACTCAAACTTAAAAACTAAGCTGGCGCTTATCAAACCTTCGATTGGGAGAAAGAACTTTATTGATAAATTGAGAGTGTCCAAAATGAGAGCACTGAGCAAGAGAGCGATCTAGGTTTGAGCTGCGTCTGCAATTTTACAGTATTGGGGGATAAAAGCTTTTTGGAGTTTGGGGACATTTGTTTATAATGCAAGAGGATGTTTACATAAATTGGTCAGTCGTGGGAGCCGACAATTTGGGGTTCTTTCATTTGTTTATAACTCAAGAGGATGTTTATATTAATTGGCGACTCTTGGGAGCCGATGATTTTGGGTGTGACAAATGCGTAATGTAAATATGTTTATGTGGTAGATATGTGGGTGTGTGTATGTTACTTTATGTGGTAGATATGTGGGTGTGGGTATGTTACTATATATATATTAAATTAAGATTAATACTTAGAGTTATAAGAATTGATAATAAACATTAAATGTAAGAATAATATTTAATTAAATAAATGGAAATATTGATAAAATGATGTGTTTATTTACTGATGAAAATGCGGTGAAACAGCGATGAAAAGGCGATGAAATACTGATGGAAATGGGGTGAAAAAGCTATGAATTACTGATGGAAAAAAAACTGAAAAAGCGATGAAAAAGCGGTGAAAAAGCGATGAAAAAGAGATGAATTACTGATGGAAATGATATGAATTACTGATGAAAATGCGATGAATTCATCACTCTTTAATCAGTAATTCATCACTCTTTAATCAGTAATTCATCGCATTTTCATCAGTAAATGCTGATTATGAGTGATGAATTACTGATTAGAAAGTGATGAATTACTGATTAAATGTGATGAATTCCCGAAACTACTTCCCTCCCGAAATTACTTACCGAGTTGCTGATATTAGTTACGCCTTTTTATTTTTCACCACACAATTTCACTTTTGTCGTATTTCTTTTTTCTCGGAGGCGGAATTCCACTGAACTACATATGTTCACAAGTTGGCACGCTCGTGTGTGTGTATGTCTGGATGCACATATGCCTTGGTCGTTAGCCAGTTAGTGTACAACGGGGAACAAAAAAAAACGGCAAGGTGTATGGCGCACACACAAAGCGGAGACGAATAGAAAATTTGTTGGAATTTGAAGAAATATAAATTTCTCGACTGCCGTTGTGTCGGAAAAACTCGGACGTTGACACAAGAAAATTGATCTTGCAGCAGGGTGAACAAAACTCAATGTTCGAACCACTGCTAAAGACCGGCAGCGAGAGGGAGACGGAAAATACTCGTACTTATCTTTGTTTTTGTTGCGGAAAAATCGACGGAACTGCTGAAAGAATGGCGGAAGTATATTCTTATCCGGCTCGAAGGACCAACTGTTGTAGGGGCGATCCTGCCACAAAAAGACTCCTTGAAGGCACAGAATAATTCCCACGGCGCAAACGCAAAGGTGGATGAAAATGAACAAGTCGGGGGCGTCGTGGTAATTCAGTGTGTGTGCTTTATTCGGCTGCATACATGTGGCTAAAGTTAAACATAAAACCGCTCTCCCGCCCGCTTTAATACCGTCGTCCGGTTGCTCCACGGGCTCTTGCTCTCCTCGATGACTCCGAGCGCTGGCATCTTGTCCACCTCATCCTCGACTACCTTCTGCTTGGCTGGAGACATGGGATACGGCCGATCCTTGAAGACCTTGGCTCCCTCAATCAGATCGATCGTGTGCGTTTCCAGATTGGTCGTTCCCAGACCATCCTTCTCAAATTTGAGAAACACTTCCTGGATCTCCCATTTTTCAAAGAGTTTAGATAAGCATGAAAGTAGGCTTACAGGTCTATACGACGTGTGTGGTCTTTTCCGGCTTTGCTATCATTATTATAATCGACTGTTTCCATCTCACTGGAAAGTGGCCAAGTTTTGCGATGGCTTTAAAAAGCTGGGTGATAGTGAAAACGGTGCAATATGGGAGCTCAATGATCATTTTGTGAGTTATGAGGTCGCAGCCCGGGGATTTTTTCGGATTCAGCTGATTTTTTATGATGTTCCCGATTTCGATTGGGCGAAACTCAATTGGCTCATGTTGAAGCTGAGGCTCATATGGTAAAGTCGGCAAAGTGAACGCACTAGTGGCAGGATTTGGTTGGAAGACATTTTTAAAGTGGTTGGGTCTGTCTGCATCGCTGCGGGCCCAGCAGCCTGTGGAATTTCTAAAAGGCATCAAGGTTACTTTCGGTGAGCTTAGAGTTGGGTGAGCTCTCCATAGTGAGTGTTTTGTACTAGATGTTGACAATTGCTCTTTGTAGCGTCGGTGGACATGTGCTTCTTCTTGCTGTAAAGCTTTTGTGAGTTGACGTGAGGCATGCTTTAAGCGTTGCCTAGCAGATGACGATCTGTGGAGTTGCCACTCTCGACGTAAGCGTCGCTTTTCGAGGACGTGCTGTTCTATTTGTAGATTTGTCTTCTTTTGGTTGCATTGTGTACTTGTAGTTTGAGGTGTTGAAACTTGAGCTGCAGAGACGAGTACAGACTCTAGTGTATTAACATAGCTGTCTACGTTGGCTTCATCGTTGAGATGAGGACTTAGCTCAATGTGTGACTTAGCTCAATGTATGTCTTGTACTTAACCCAATTGGTTTTCTGTGATGCCGATGCGCCTGGATGTCGGAGTAGAATAAACAGGACAGGCGAGTGATCAGATGAAAGATCCGAGAGGCATTCGGCGCTTATCAGATTTTTAGGAATGTTTTTGGTAATTGCAAAGTCTATTAAATCGGGTAGTTTCTTTGGGTCTGCCGGCCAGTATGTTGGTCTGCCAGGAGAAACATAGTCCAGCTTGTTCTTGGCTTTTATAACTGCATTATAGAGCTATTTTCCTTTTGGAGTCACGAGACGTGATCCCCAGTGTGTGTGCTTGGCATTGTAGTTCCCTGCTGAGTTGAAAAACTGCATAAACTCATCTTCAGCTATAGTGAAGCGAAGGGGGCAGTATACGGCGGCTAGTGTAAGTTGGTTTCCAGTATTTATTTGTATATTTATAGATGTGGCCTGCAGGTAATTTTTAGCAAATTTGTTATGGTAGTGGTGCTTAATACGGCTTCTGATTAGAATTCCAGTCCCACCATGTGCTTTATTATCTGGCTGATTTGTTCCGTAGAATAAATAACCTCGTAGTTGAAAATTGTATTTGTTTGTAAGGTGTGTTTCTGAAAGCAGCATTACGTCGATATGATTGTCGAGTAGGAATTGAGCTTACTCAAGTTTATGCTGTGAGACGCCGTTAGCGTTCCACGTAGATATCCTTAGGGAAGTCATTAATTGGATTGTTGTGAAACCAGCATTTGAATCAATAGATTTGGGTTTCGCATTAAATCTTGCATAGTTGTGCGCATAAACGACATAAACTCCGTAAGGCTTTGTTGCAGGCTGTATATCATATCTTCAAAGTTGCTTTTTGACTGCTCAGGGAATTGTTGCTGCTGAGCCGTGTTCGGTTCTTGGTATGCTGATTGCAGAAATGAACTTTTTAAGCCAGGGTTAGCCAGTCCTGATTTTAAAGCGCTTGCGTAAGTCACATTTTTATCAGAGTTTATGGGTCCTAGTGAGGATCTAGCTGCAGTCGAGAAGCAGACTTCAGGGTTTGATCTGGAAGCTGTCATCTGTTTATTTTGGGTGCGGGCGGCAGTTCCTCTCTGGTGGATGCGACTTTTCAGATCCTTATAAACAGTGCAGCCTCCGTAGTTAGCAGTGTGATTGCCACCGCAGTTGCCGCACTTTTTCGAGTTGCAGTATTCTTTGCTCGCTGTGTGCGGAGTCATGAAGATTTCCACAAGCTACACACACCGGTCGCAGTTTACAGTATGACCTTGTATGGCCATATTCTTGGCATTTCGCACATTGTACCGGCCCATTGCGTTTGTGCAGTTCCTCAACTGTAATTTTGCGGTGCAGCAGGAACTGAAGATTGTAAATAGGGTGCAATTCATTTTTCTTTAAGGGCTTATTTTCTTGTTCGAGCTCAACCTTAAAGAGTGGCTGCGGCTTTCTATCCTTGCTAAGGATGTTGAAGACTGTCTTAGCGCTAAATCCCTTCTCTTGTAGCGCCTTTGTTATCTCTGCAGGCGTTACGTCGGACTATATGCCTTTAAGTACTTTTTTTTTTTGCTACTTTTTAGCTGATACGTGTTAAAGTTCTTTTTATTCTCGGTAAGATATTTCGATAATACTCTGTAATTATCTTCAGACTTTATTTGAACCTTTGGCTCTTGGATGTTGCCCTTTACTAGAGGTATTTTGTGGAAGTTATCCTTTTCAATAAGCTCGAATAAATAAATAGGCGGAGGCTTTGGCTTCCTTTTCTCGACTTCAGTAGATTCGGCCGCCTCAACGTCATAAGAGTCTTCCAAGATTTTAAATCGGTTTGAGTTCATGGGCGTTTCTATTCCAGCTAGGCTAGCATTGTTACGGGTTATTTTGCGTTGAGAATTTAGAGGGCTCAGCTTCCTTTTGATTTGGATGTAGCGATCTTTCATTGTTTTTGTTCTGTTTTTCGGGCAGCGCAGCGGCAGACGTATTAATATTTGCGCTGCTAGCTGATGATGTCATTAAACGCGCAGTCGATACAGTTGCAGTTGTTGTTGTAGTTACAGTTGACGTTGTGAAAGAAATTTCGTTGGAGCACATTCAGCGCTCTTTGGCAGCAGAGACGTCGATGGTAGCGAGGGGGAGCAAGAACTCGCTCTCTCGCTCGCTACGTTTAAGAATTCGGTCAAGTTAGGGGTAATTGCCCGCGCTTGAGCAGAGCTTGCATTATTTTCGGTTGCTTTAAAAGAGAAGTACGCGTTATTTCTTTGTACTGAGAGCCGTCTCTCGTCTTGCTCACGTTGACGTTGTGTGCGAACGTCGTTCAGACTCATTGTATTCGTGGTAAAGTTAATTAGAGTTTTAAGTGTTAAGTTTTATATTAATTAAATAACCAATCAATATAAACATTCGCGATTTCATCGTAGAAAGCGTCTTTTCGCGTTATAGTAGATTTATAAAAACGGTCACTGCACTTTTGTGATTTTATTGAATACTGCGCTTAATTTTTTTATTTCCCGTCATATGCCCTCCCACACGGTGATTGTGCAGCGCGTGTCCATCACGGGTTACGATCACACAATTAAGTTCAAAACCGAGATGAAAAATTAAACTCACCCACGAAACATAAACAAAGGATTAAATTCTACTCTCACAACAATAATAAATACAAAACAAAGAACTTTACATCAAATAAATAACAAACTAACCCTACCATAATGTTATCACAGTTTTTTTTTTATAACAGTTTTTATCACAAATTTAGCTATCTGCGGATGAAAATCTGCTCCATTATGGGCCAAGATGACACCCGCAGGTCACCGCTGCTTCTGCGATCTGTGAGCAGGAGCAAATTGCCTCCAGTCTGGGCAAGCCTCCTGTCCTGCTGAAAAATGCTACCTAGTCTCTTAATTTCCCCCCAGCCCACCACTTCCGATGCAGTTGCATGCAACTTTGTATTGCCCTGCAAGTCACCGGGCGTGTTGGCCGAGGGGAAAAGAAAAAAACCCATTGTTAGCGGCCGGAATCACTGCCAGGCGGTCTAAGACCGGTCCATCTCCCACAACAGGTAAATAACTTACACTCTCATATCAATTTGCCTCCTAAGATTTAACATTTACAACATATTTGTATTGCAGGTAAGGATGCTTCTTTACATACGGGACCCTAAACGCACCAGCGTTTTGGAAATTAATTAATGGGTCACAGCAGTAGAACCGTCAGGTCAGGAAACAAGCTACAGTCGCCGCGGAACCAAAACTTCGCGCAGGCTGTATTTGGACTACTGCACCATTTGGGGCCACCTAATCCTGGGGAGCTCCGAAGCATAGATATATAAAGACAAGTGCCTATTGACTTAAAAGTTTCCCTCACTTCTAGGGATTCCCGCGACCAAATTGCTTGACTGGACGATGGGCGAGAAAGGACGGACGCAGGTAAATCCGCATCAATTGACAAAGGTAAGTACCATTTACAAATGAAAGATTCTTAAATAACTAGGTTATGTGTGTTTTTTTAGGTGCCAAGGGACTGTTGTCGGCGCAGCTTTTTGTCCCCAGTGGCAGCCGCTGGCGAAGGGACTGAGGCCAAGTGTGATTCGTGACCCGCCGCTGGATTTTTGCAAGCTAGGAAAGGCGGCCGAGTGCGCGTCGCTGGGCTTCAGCCAGGACAAGGAAATCTTTCAGGAATATATGTGCCGCGGACAGCACGTAGGCGTGCGAAACTGGGCTTCGTCACCCACACGTATCCGGAACGGACTCACCGGCGTGATCCTGGACTGTGCTGCTATTGAGGTATGTATCTCCGTTTGGATGGTTGCCTCCTATGGGTTGCCGGTCAGGTTAAGGCCGACTTCTCCGCCGAAAAAATGTAGCTTATCTCCGCCGAAGAAAAAAGCTGCTTGTCTCCGCAACAAAAAAGTAACCGGGGCCCTTTTGATGGGTCCCCGGATAGCCTAAGAACACAACACTAAATAAAATAACTAATATTATTTAAGTTACTTCGCGGGCGCGGTTTAGGCTGGATCTCTCTGATCCGCAATATGGCAGCTACTGACTTGCAGGCCATCCTAGCCATACCCAGAGCAAACCGGGCTAGTTTAAATAGCTAGATAGCCAAAGGCATCAGCAGAAGGGGGCGCTACTTCAATAGGGGTGGCCACCCACCAAACTTTATCGATAGTCCTTTGCCCTCGATTTCGATCTACTTCCGGCCGGTTCCAACTTGAAATGCAACAACTATCAACCGGTCCGCAATGATCGATATGTTTAATTTCGAATGGCACATTTCCTTTTGGTATGCTATGTAAATTTCCCTCCCCTTTTCCCGGATTCGGCGAATATGCCACACATCTCAAACAATTATCAATATGTCTAACAACTTTCTCTTTCATATTTGAAAACCAGTCCTAAGAATAGAATCCATAACCATCCTAAGTGACCTAATTCATTGTGATATTTGTATAAAATCTTTTCCTCCATTTCTTCTGGCTCACAGAATAATATTTTCTCATCTCAAACATTTTATCTTCCTCTTTTTCTAACTTCTTCCCAACATCTTTTATATTTTAGTCATTCGCTTGACAAATAATTGAATTGTCTTCAAAACTATTCGTCTCTACTACCAGTATATTCGTATTCCAACTAACGTGTGGGCCACACGGTGTGGCATAAGTTTACACGATTCATTAACTAACTCAAAAGTCATACTCAATTCTTATGCCCATCGTGCAATTTGAGGGTTCAACTCAATCCTATTTAATGGTAACGTCAATCAGTTACAATCAGTAACTATTCTAAATCGTCTACCCTGCACATAAATTCTAAATCTTCGTGAATTGATATTTTGCTACGTCTTTTGTTGTGGCCTTTGAAATAAAAAAATAGGGTGCAACTTTTTATCCTCTTTCCTTTGTAGTAATACCACTCCAAAACCTTGTGCGCTTGCGACTGTATGCAATTCTATCTCGTCTTTTTAATAATATAATCCTAACACTGGAGCTTCCACTAACTTTTTCTTAAGCATATCAAAACATTGCAATTCCTTATCTTCGAATACAAACTCTTTATCTTTCTTTAACAGGTCATATAATGGTTTTGCCATCATCGAAAAATTCTTTATGAATCTTCTAAAATACGAACATAATTTTAAAAAGCTTCTAACACCATGTATTTTATCTGGAACGGGAAAATCTCTAGCAGCTTCTATTCTTAGCTTTTTACTAAAAATCCAAAGTACTGCACACTTGCTTGTAGAATCTCACACTTATCCATTCTTAATTCAAGTTTGTTCTTTGCTAAACGATCAAAAACTTCCCTAAAAACAATTAGATCTCTTTACTGGTAATCATGATATCGTCCATATATAATATATTACTACCTTACCATCCCTTATCATGTCTGCAAAAATTGTATTAATAAATCGTTGAAACACCGCCGGATCATTTTTTAGCCCCAATGGCGTCATAAATTAAGTATATTTTATTTAGTCACTGTCCACGAACACATGAAAGTAGCCATGTTTTAAATCTAATGTTTTAAATCTAATTTCGAACATATTGTTTTAATTAACAAAGTGTTTAACAAATCGTCGATTAAAGGCAAGAGATAATCATTTTAAACCATTGCAATGGGTAACAATGCATTGTCTTATTAAGCTTTCGATAATCCACACATAGTCGTAGGTCTCCTGTTTTATTTTTTACTAACACTATTGGAGATGCATACTCCGATTGACTTGATCTTATGTTTCTTTTATTTAAGTATTCTTCTAATATAACCTGTAATTCTTCTTTTTTCGTGTAAGCTACACGTCTAGCCGAACAACTGAAAGGTTTAGAATCATCTAATCTTATTTCACATCTAATTTCTGGTTCCTTTGGCCTTTCTTTATTTACATAACAACTTTCTACCATTCTAACAAACTGACACCTAACATTATAATTGTTTTCCAATTTTGTAATCTGGGTTTCATCTGTTATATTAATATTAAACAATTCCTTTTCCTCTAAATCTACTTAATTTTCTTCTTTTTCACATTATTTCTTTCCTTGCTTTGTTTTATGATTTCTACGAGGCAAGTTTTTTATGGTCCCCTTTAACGATGTTAAATATTTAAAATTTAATATTTCGGAAAAGTAAAAATGAGTTTTATTGTGTTTATATACCTAAAATGTAAGAAATTTTTATTCGTTAAAAAGTTCTACGTGATAAGTTTGTATCTCCATCTCCTCTTTACCTTTTATCTCTTTTTTTTAATCTGTAATTTTACCAAACAATTTTTAAATCATCTGCCTATTGTCGCTAATTTCATTGCTACCTATCTGGTTTTCATTACTAACAATATCACTAACTATCTGCTCTCCACTTACACTTCTAACAATTTTATCATCATTTGGAGGGTTTTCAATGTTCTCAACCGTAACCATTTTCAAAGTGTCAAGGCTTAAATTAATATTACATGCTTCCATAAAATCTCTTCCCAGTGTTACATAATGACTTTTTAACATAACATAATATTTTTCCATTCGTTTCTAGGTCACTTTTATTTAATCCATGGTATAAACTTTAAACTGGTAATTTTGAAGATATTTTCTGGTACTTTTATCCTCGTACTCGTATCCACAAAATGTCCCATCTCGCCGCACGCATAGCACGAGCCTTTCTCCCGTTTCGACTTCCTGCATTCGGATGCCCAGTGTTATTTGCCATTGCAATTATAACAGCGCGTCTCTTTGTTGTCCTTGAAGTTCAATACTGGCGTCGTCATTCCAAAACAAAGTGATTTGTGCAAGCTAACATCCGCAAATGCTCGCTTTATGTGCCCCACATCTACAAAGCATTGAATAAGCGTCTGATTACGCAGCCCTTGATTTGGGATTCCTTCGATAATGCAGCCTAACATTTCTTCTGCATCCATATTAATGCCCTGAGCAAGCATTACTTTGTCATCAGCATAAGTCCCGAAAGTCTCGCCGGTACTTCATTTACAATTCTCATATTTGCGCCTTATCTCCAGCTTCGATGCCTTTTCGCCAAACATTGAGATCAGTTCGTCAATTAATTCTTCCAGTGGTAACCAAACACGCCCTGAATTTGCGTGCAACCAAGCATTAGCTTTACCTTTAATTTTGCTAACCATCTACATCTTGACGTAGGTTCCGGTTATACCATAGATGCTTGTATAACATACATTTGAGTGATCCATTTGCGGGCACACGATTCACCAGCAAACTCACACAATACTTGCATTGTCATTCCCAACGAAATTTCCATACTCTGATTTAAATTATTCTTCGCGACGTTGACCTTTTTCACACACCCACGCTGCTTATTGCGTCGTTGTAACTCTCTCCAGCTTGGGTTTCCATGTTTTCTTTTGCATACTTTTGATTTCTGCCTCCGCCTTCCTTCAGTTCGCCGCCTTTTTCGTTGCTTCTTTGACCCCTAGTTTTCTCGTCAATTCTGCCACCAACTTCGCCAATGCTGCCCATAGCTTCTTCGTTCTCATCGCCAACTTCGCTTTCGTTTTCTCCATCCTCGCCGTTACATTCATAGCCTTTTTCTTCGTAATCCTCGATGCCGCCGTTTTTGCCGTTTCTTTTATCGCCGTCTTCTTCTTCGAAATTTCCGATGCCGCCGTCTTCTTCTGCGAAATTTCCGATGCCGCCGTTTTCTTCGTTACTTCTGGCGCCGTCTCGGTTCTCTTTTTGTATAAACATTTCGTCAAACTTATTGCGTATTTCGGTCGGTAAATTGTTAAAGCATAAAATAAATTCTCGTTTTGTACCCGTCGTTAAAAACTTTAATACACTCAACCACTTTTATATTTATTAATTAATCGATGCTTCGTTTAAATCCAATTTGGTTTGTTAGGTTTTAACTTTCTTAGTTTTTTTTGTAATTTATTTGGCCCTGATTTTGTAGGGATACGCTATAGATATCCCTAGTGATTCAACACCGTTTAGTATATATATTAATAGTTTATAGTTTTATTCAGTTTATAGTTTTATTTAGTTTTACAGTCTTTGGTCAGGATCACTGCCACAGAGTAAGAATCTGTCTAGAGGCGTTATTTGCTCTGCCTGCGATCTCGAGTGACATTTCCAGTGATGCTATGGTGAATCCTTATTGCTGCACTGATCGCTCTTATTCCATACTATTGCTAGGGGTGGTGAGAAACCGAAGTTAGCTTCGAACATGGCTCTCAGCAGAGCTTTGGCAGAGGTCTGGGCAGAGCAAATGAAACCTCTATATAGATTCTTACTCTATGTCACTGCTGGCTTTCAACTGAACTTACTCTCCGCTCACGACTCGCACCAACCTTCAACTTTCTGGTAGGGGATGAGAGCGATGAGATCAAAAAAGAGAAAGAGCAAAGTGAGAGCAAGCTCTACAACAACAACAACGCACTCTAAGAATATACAAGAATGACCTAGAAGGAATACAGTAACCTATGCATACATACTAATACGTAGCAATTCTGCTACATTTGTTTAAAGATATTCTCTAAGGATTGATATTAGATTTTCTGGCGTGTCGTACTCTATTATATGTCGGTTTTGTTAAATATAATAATTGATTCATGAATAGTAAACCCATATTTTGCTATTAATAGCTGAATCAAAAACTGGTTTAATGGTTTATTAGTTTCTTCAATAATGTTTTCGAAACTATTGTACTTTCTGTGGAATTTAAAGTGTTTTGATCAGAATTGGATTATTCTGAATTATCTCTATTGGACAAATTATTAATCTGATTTCTGAACAATCGCGGCGGATACGAATCCTACCCAGGCCTGCCGCAGATGCGGGGGTCCAGATCACGCTGGTGCATCCGCTGAACGCCCTTCTCCGAAAGAGCACAAAATGGACAGATGAGCATCAGCAGGCTTTTAAAGCCGTCAAGGCCGGATTAATCAGTGCTCAGTGCTATTTTCACACAGAATTCCGACCAAGGCGAGAGGCTGATCTCGTATTTCAGCCGGTCCCTAAATGGATCAGAGAGAAATTTCTCGGCGACTGAGAAGGAATGCTGGGTAATCGTGTGGGCCATACGGAAATTAAGGTCGTACTTGAAGGGTTACCACTTCAAAGTGATAAGTGAAGTGTTGGAATAGCATCGAGAGCCCAACCGGAAAAATCGCACGATGGGCGCTGGAACTGCAACATTATGACTTTGAGATCGCGTTTAGAAAGGGGCAGCTGAATATACTGGCAGACGCACTATCGCGACAGTGCCGGAAGAGCCGTGGGCCACCGTATTCGCAGATTTCGTCGGACCACTGCCCCGCTTCTAACACGGGAATTCTATGCTACTGGTGCTGGTAGATAGGTTCTCAAAATGGACCGAAATGGTGCCGATGAAGAGGACAACCACGAAAACGCTGGAAAAAGCGATCCGTGTGAGGATCCTCGCGAAATACGGCGTACCCAAGGTGCTGATCACGGACAATTCACAAGTAGGGCGTTTAAAAAATTCCTGGCCCCATACACGCCCCAAGAAAACACGAAGGAGAGAACCAACAGGACGGTGAAAACAATGATCGCCCAGTTCACTGGGCCAGACCACAGGATTTGGGACGAAAAATGGCCGGTGTTGCAGTTGGCCGTGAACTCGAGCGTGGCAGAGTCCACGGAATATTCGCCAGCTTTCGTCATCCAAGGAAGAGAGCCCAGGTTAACTAACGCACTGTACGACGAAGAAACAACCGGCACTTGAAGCCAAACACAAGCTCCGTCCGAAAACGCACAGAAGCTGAAGGAAATCTTCGAGCTGGTGAGTCGGTACATAGAAAAGGCAGCGGAGGATCAGCACGCCACTACAATCTCCGTAGACGCCCATGGAAACCGAATATCGGGGACACAGTCTGGGCCAAGAAACACCATCTGTCCAAGGCAGCAGAAGGATTCGCGGCGAAATTGGCACCAAAGTGCGAAGGGCCGTTTAAAATAATAAATTTTAGTTCGCCAGTAAAATTTAAGGTGCGGCATGTGAATACAGGCAAAGAAAGAACCGCCCATATTCGCCAATGAAAGCCGCAAAACATTGGTTGCCAGATGCGAAGATAAACTTAGCGGGGCGCACAGTACCTCATCCGAAGGGAGAGGACGATACGCGGTATAGAACGCACACAAACATAAAAAGGAGCGCGAGAGCGGGAAAGGGGAGTCCGAGGCTGTGGATACCGTTACCGGGTAACGCACACTGACGAGAGGACCCGTCGAAGCCCCGTAGCAAGGGAGAGTCCAAAAGCCGCCGCGGAGCTGCCGGCGTCCCCTCTGGTGTCGCGATCCCTGTCACCATCCCAGGAGACGGAGGACGAGGGCGGATCTCTGATGTAGAGTTGCCGTCCGCGGACAAGTCCGGAGTCCAGCGGAGGCCAGCGAGGAGGTCATCACCTTGTAGTCGTCGGAGGAGGAGACAAGTGAGGCGGATCCAGGGACGGAGACGGTGAGCCCGGAGGTGTCGAGGGATGAGGACGACGAGCCACGACGGGCGGCGAAGGCCCGGACGTCTTCCCGCCCAGGAGATCGCACCCCCAACGAAGTTGGCACGGCAGTCGTCTTATTCGGAGCCACGGTCCCCGCCAGCGAAGCCATTGCTGTAACGCCAGCAATCGGCGGACAGCAGCAGGCGGGGATTTCGTATAGTCTACACATCAAGGGCGGAGAAAATCACCACTTTCATCACGTTTCCGAAGGAAGGGGGAAATGTGAGGAGCCTTAAACTGCTTAGCAACAGCGAAGGAGGCGAAAATACCGGAGCAATGAAGGGCATCCAGGTCAAACGGGAAATATACGGACCCTCATACGGCAAGGGCAACGAGGTCAAACGGTAAACTGGAGGACTTCGGACCCGCACAAAGAGGACGCATTGTGAATTAACGGTACCGAGATCGACCTTGGACCCACGACCGGCAAGGCGGCAACGAGGTCAAATGTTAAGCTGGCGGACTTCGAACCCTCACAAAGAGGACACACCGTGAATGAACGGTACTGCAGTGGACCTTGGACCCGAGCTCGGCGAGGAAAATAACGGCACCTCCAGCGAGAATCAAAGCGAGTTTGTGAACGCGGAACAAGTAAAGTCGAAACCCAAGTGCCCAAGGATCAAGATCGCAAAGTCGAGACATCGAGGCATCGACAACGAGCAACTTAATCCTTTCTGGCGTTATCCTTTGGTCACGGGCAGTCACTCATTATAAATTTGGTGGAACGAACTCACAACCTCTCTGAGCTAGCCGTAGCGAGCACGAAACAAAAATCAGGACGTTACAGTACGTTTTTAAACAAAAATGAACAAAGCATTTCACTGTGCCCCAAATTGAAATAGGATGTCCTCCTAAGATATAGTATTTTCATTTTTGTAAACTCAAAACAATATAAATGTTTTATGAATAAAGCTTAGCAGGCTGCCGTACATATTTTCCCTTTTCACATAGCAATACTCATATTTCAATTCCAAGTCCTCCGAACCAGATCCCTCGTTCTCCTGCAAGCAGATCCCTTTCGGCCTCTTGGGTTGTTTACAATCTCGGACACCCATTTTCGCGCAATATACAGCCTCTTGATATGTTTCAAATGTTGGATTTCCGCCTCAAAGTTAGCCGCCACTTGATCACGCCGCTGCACGTCCGCAGTCGCGATGCCAGAAACTTCCAGAATTTCTTCAGACTACGCCATTTGATCAAGCCTCTGCACGTCCTCAGCCGCCATGAGAGAAACTCCCAGAAATTCTTCAGACGCCTCCACTTTGTTGCCTATGGTCGTCTCTTTCTTGCTCACGTTCGTTTTCACAACTACCAGCGTCATCTCCCGGGCTCTTTCGAACTCTATATTATGTCCTTGTATCTTATCACCGGTTTGTACACGCTTTTAGGTTCTTTAAGCCCCACACCTGATATGTAAAAATTTTAATATTATTTATTTAACATTTCTTGTAGAGCCTGGACGATACATCGATGTATTAATGTTCCAGAAAAATACCAAATATTTTTAACAGGGATCTCAATATCGATGTATCTGCCCAACATCGTTTCCTTTTTATACCCTTGCATAGGGTATTATAATTTCAGTCAAAAGTTTGCACGCAGTGAAGGAGACATTTCCGACGCTATCTTTATATAGCCGGATCGGGCGACTATATCATATAGCTCCCATAGGAACAATCGGAAAAAAAAATTCAAAAAAAATATAACTTTGTTGTTTTTAATTTTTTTTTTGTTCTTTGGGATTTGGTAATATTTAAATATTATGGAATTACGGTCTTAATTAAATTAACAATATCATAAAGCTGCCATAGAAACGATGACCAACTGCAGCGCAAAATCAACATAGCTTCATTGTTTTTAGTAATATAGCCATATAAATGGAAATGTAGTCGTTTTGTAATAACTGCAAGGGTATATAAACTTCGGCTTGCTTTCTTTCTTGTTTTCCTTTTTTCTTTCGTTTTTGAAAACGATATATCTGATATATATGTTTGTACTCAAAAGCCTGTCCTCAAAGGCCACCACCTGAACTTTTGTTTGTTGTTTTTTTAAGATACCGACGGAGATGTTTTAAAATTTTTACCAAAGAAATATCTGTGTGTGCCTGCAACGTCTTTCGACTCTGAAATAATGGTATCTGCGATTAGACACTAGTTGACCTGCTTTGCTGAAAGCAGATGTTCTCTAAAACCATCCATAGTCAACAAAATACTTTTCTCATAGATTAGTTTATAAAAAACCAAAATGCACCAAATTTGAAAGAAAAAAGCTATAACTTCTTGGCAAGTCTTCTTTCTTTTTGATAGTGGAAGAGGGAATATTTCTAGTAGCTGTCTTATTGCAGACAGTATTGAGATTGGTCTTCATCCCAGAAGGGTTTCAAAAACTATAAAACAGACTAGAAAATAAGTCAGCAATATTTAAGAATTTTATAACCATTACATAAACTTATATTTTTCTACTGATTGGGTCTTGGTCTGATTTTTAATATGAGCAAAATTGTATGGGGAAAAAACTGTTAAACTCAACTTAAAAATAATTTTGCTACGTTAACGAATACTTTATTTGTCAAATAAGATAAAAATGAATAATACTAAAATAAAATTTACATGTTTTATTTGACTTTAAATCTGTGTGACTTTAACGTGATTAATGGTGGAAAAATGTGCCTATTTTGGATAAACTACCTATAAACATAAGTAAAAACTTAAGTCGACCAAAGCATACAAATGATTTGTTTTAGAAAATCACATATAATTATAACATTTGTAGTTATTGTATTGAATGTACGATTTCGACTTAGCAGAACTTCGTTCGTTTCTGATAGCTACTTTGACCTAAATAAATATGTACTGGTCTGTGCACATCTGCATGTGATAACGGGTCATAAACCATATGCACCCAGTCGACGGCCGTGTCTTCACACTATCTGTCATTACCCTTGGGAAACTTTATCCTGACCATCTGGTAGATGTAATTGCTTATTTAGGCTATTATTGCTGTAAACTGATAATAAACCATTTTTTTTTGTTTTTTAATTTAACATATAGATTTCAATTGAACGTCGATCAACCAACTAAATGGTTATAATACGTTGAGAATAATGAGGAACAAATAACGTGAAAACATAACAAAAAAGTGATTAACAAATTTTATAACAAATTAACAGAATATGGTTAATGCTTAAGGGCTTGAGAAACATGTCATCCTCTTGTCCAGAGATCGGCGGGGAGCGGTTTATCTGTTCCCTGACAGAAGGAATGTGGAGGTCATTTCTGAGGGCGTCGTTCCTGATATACCATTTGCAATCCTGCGCAGCGTCCGGTTTTGCGCTCTTTGAACTTTCATCACATTAGAGTCTGAAGCCATGCCCCATAATTGGATGCAATAGGTCATTGATGGCACCACTATTGATTTAAAAAGCAATACATGTTGCCAATGCTGAGCTTGCTCGTAGGCTTAGGCATCCAATTCAGCTTCCTGAGCTTAGTGCGACATGTGGCTTCAATTTTCTGGATGTGCCCTTTCCAGGTGAGCCACTTGTCAAGGATCACCCCCAAATACTGCGCTCGGGGTGATTGCGGGATGGTGATGTGGTGGAGTTCAACTCTAGGAAGCACCTTTCCTCTTATAGTAAAATTGCAATGTTGCGGCTTCCTTCCATTAATAGCAATATTCCACCTTTTGTTTACTTACAGTACAAATCCAGGAAGTCCTGGGTGATCCTTGATGCCTCGACTCGGCAGGAGGAGTTCACAAGAAAGGCAGTGTCGTCAGCGTAGGTGGCAGAATAGCAGAACTGTATTGCTTATTTTCGAAAGCATTTAAAATGTGTTGGACGACTCTAAATGCTTGTTCGTCCGCAAAAGCTAGAGAAAAACCTGAGTCAGATCTGAACCATGTATCGTCAGCTTTTTTTATGGGGATCATTCGAAGACGCTGTCTTTTCATATTTCGTGTACATTTCCAAATGTTGAAGCCGTACGGTTTGGTGAGATCCGCGTTGAGGAGCATTTCATCAGAATCTTCGCGCTTGGTTTGGTACAGAAATTTTTTAAGATCATCTTCGGCACGACTATATGAACTTTTGTCGACTGGATCTTGAGATCTCATATATCTGCGACGTAGGGATCTTCGTAGGTGGGTTGGAAGGGTTTGAGACTTGTCCACAGGTTGAGGACTCGGCAGCGATATGAATATGCCGGACAAACATCTCCACAGCGTCGTTGATGTCCTCAGGAGAGCTTAACACCATATTGAGGTAAAAAAGCCGGTTGACTGCTGCTTCGAAGCGAGGAAAGCTCGCATTTAGAGGAAGGATGCGAGGCCTGTGCAAATTTTTTGCGTAGCGACTCTGAATTTGATGATCAATGAGCTCAAGACTTTCTGTGATGGAAAGACACTCAGACCGAATCCCGCTGTAGACAGCAAATTCAATGGCTGTTGGTGTTCTTTGGCTATATGGATAATGAGTAGGCCCTTTGAACAATGTCTGCGAGTGCTCTTCCGCTGGTGGTTGAGTTTCGAGTTCCCCACAAACGGTGTTGAGCATTCCAGTCACCTGCGATTATGATCCCAGATCGTCAAAGAGTTTTTCAAAGTCGTCAGCAGAACATTGAAAGTTTGGTGGACAATAGATAGACGCAATAGCTGTCAAGGTCGGTTTTGACTTTGACTAAAACACATTGAACATTTGGACTTTGTAGACCATAGAACTGGTAACATTGTCGACAGGATTTTATTATAATTGCAAGGCCACCGCGTGTCCGATCGGTAGGATGAGTTGCTTGATAAATATCGTACCCGTGCAATTTGTAGAACGACCTTAAGCAAAAGTGTGTTTCACTAACCAGCATAATGTCAATATTATGACTATGCACAAAGAGCTCCAGCTCAAGGGCTTTGTTGGCAAGTCCGTCAGCGTTCCACACACCAATGTTAAGGCCGATTTGGCTCATGGTTGTGCTACATGAACTGGGAGAGATCCAGCTAATGATTGAGCTGTTCCTCGAGTATTTTGGGGTAACAGTCTTGTGACAACCATCATTTGGAATAACTTGTCGATCTGAGCAACAAGGACTGACATTCTTTCGTTGGATTGCAGGAACATTTGAACTTGACCCTGCCATTGCTGGTCGTTGATTAATTGCTGCGGGTTGCGACGCTGTTGTTGAGGGAGAGACTGCTGCTGGTGATCTGGCTGTTGTTGTTGTTGAGGCGTCTGTTGTTGCTGTGATGGCTGCTGCTGCTGTCGAGGCGGTACTTTTTGATGGTGTAGCTGACTTTGCTACCTGTTGTTGCTGCCCAGTGGGGGAAACTATCGACTCTGTGGAAGAGTCATAGGAACATGTTGGTGCTGGGGACTGATAACTTGACCACCGATAGCGTTAGCGTAGAAGATTGGATTAGCAGAGTTTGACCGACCATTTTTAGGAGTTAGCTGTTGGGGAACGGTGATGCAATGGGATGTGACGTTTTTCCGTCGATTAGCAGTCTGCTGATATACGACACAGCTTTTATAGCTAGCTGTATGGTTTCCGCCACAGTTAACGCATTTGACTGGGTGAATATCTTTTAAACAGGCCTCAACACCGTGTTGCAGGCCAAATCTGACGCAGTTGAAGAGTTTTTGGCAATTATTTTTTGTGTGTCCATCCATTTTGTAGGGGAGTTCAACTTGAACCCTTTTCCGACAAAGTCTTAATGTCATGGATTTCTTTGTTATTTGCCGCCGATTCTAGTTCAACAAAAACTAGGTTGACGAACTTGGTTTTGACATAGCGGCTTCTAGGTCTATTGACAAATCGAACCGTGTGTCTAGACGAGATAAGACTTTCCTTAATGTTTTCATCCGGGACGGAATGATGGACACCACGGATGACTACACGATAGGATCTATCTTCTTTCAACTGCCGGGAATGGTATGGCGCTTTTTTAAGAGTAAGGGATTGTGTTATAGCTCTGTATGCATCTGAATCTGCAGCTATAATGGAAACAGAGTTGTTGGGATGGCATTTGAGGGAGAATTTGGACGGGTCAAATCTTGTCTGTGGATCTAAGAAGTCCATTCAGGTTCTCACAATGATCAACCACAAGTGGGGGTGGTTTGTGGGAGAGAATTTGATCCTGGCTGCCAGATGGACGACTGAGATTCTAGTTGTTGTCTCCGGTATTGTTGCCAACTTTGGTGTGGACAACGTTGTTGTTGCTACGGTTGTTGGTAGAGCTGTTGCCGTTGCTGATGTTGCTGCTGACCTGTCTTAGGCCGGTGAAAATACTGGCTTTTTCAGAATCATTGGGGCTGACCGTATGAAGAACTTAGACGTTTTCAATGTCTGTGTCCATGTCCGACAGTTCTGAGAATCGGTTGGCCGAAACATAAGTTTTTGGGGGATTGGAATTTCTCAGAATTTTGGTGATTAGGGATGCTGAATTCGATGATCTGGAGTCAAGACGGCGTTTGTTCCGGTTCATTGTCTGACGATGGTGTAATGTTATACGAGGGGAAAGTATATGGAAGTCTAGCTTGGTTTAGTACCTCTTTCATTTTTGTTGATTTCGCGCCACAATCTTACTGATGTTTGCGTCATCTTCGGAGTCCGAAAGAGCAGACATTATAGGCATTATGCATTTCTTAATTTTATTTCTTAGTTAAAATTAAGACACTGGTTGATGATTATAATACTGAATTTAATAAGCAGTTATCTCTCTTGGAAATGGAGGTTAAATCCATTGCATCCACAGTAGGGGATACTGAAATAGAACCGATGTTCAGAGAGCAAAAGGTGTTGCTTGATAGTTTCGAGCGCATCATGAACAAAATGACTGATGAAACCAAGCAAAATTTCTCACGTCATTGCACAGTACTGGAATGAAATAAGAAATATTCATGTCCAAATTTATAAGAAGTTCAAAGACACAAAGGAACTTGGATATAATGACAGCAGATATATGGCAGCAGAAGATGCATAATACAATACAGAAACGTACTTAAAGAAGGAGACCACAAATATTATTCCGACAACTGCTGTACAAAATGCATTACATTTTCCGAAGTTAGCCATATACAAATTTGATGGGGTTTATTTAAAATGGCAACAGTTTTATGATATGTTCAAAAAAATGAATCATGAATCAATGTTAGCCACTATACAAAAGGTGTTGTATATAAAAACGAATACAAGTATTAAGTAATACGTTAATTCAAAAATTACTGGATAATTCAATTATAACAAATGACTCCAAAACAATTATATCATTGCATGATAACGTAAAATAAACATTATCAGCTCTAAATAACATCGGCATAGAGACAGAGAAATTGGATCCACTTCTACTCTGTCTTCTAACGAAGAAGCTCGATCGACAAAACATATGAGCAAATCGTTCAAAATACAAGGCAAATAGAGCCTTTGAACGAATTTTTAAACTTCCTTGAACAACGGTTCCTCACTCTTAAAGCCACTGGATCAGAGAAGAACAAAATCAGCTGGAGCTGAAACGCAATTTAACTGTTTCTTTTGTAAGAAACCGAATCACAGCATATATAAATGCAATGAGTTTTAAAAGAAAACCCCAGCAGAACGTCTTAACTGGTTCAAAAGCAAAAATTATGTGTTAAATGTCCAAGTCAAAATCACCCGTCAAGGACATGCACAAAGATAGATTGCTTTAAGTTCAACAAAAAACATAATACCTTGTTGCATTTAGAAACAAAACCTGACCCTTTGGATGGTATCTTGGCGGCATCTGCGAGTGGAAAGCAATCCAGTTATATTCTCCTGGCGACTGCTCTTGTAATTATTCAAGTAAACAATGGTCAAAAAGCAGAATTCAGAGCATTGCTTGACTCTGGATCCCAAATTAATGCCATTTCCGAAAGAGCAATCCAAATTGTCGCGCTTAAAACCACAAATGCTTAAAATAAATGGCATTGGCGAAAAATCACACACTTCCAATGCAAGGATCAACGTCCAACTAAAATC
This sequence comes from Drosophila kurseongensis, assembly GCA_018153305.1. Lineage (NCBI taxonomy): Eukaryota > Metazoa > Arthropoda > Insecta > Diptera > Drosophilidae > Drosophila > Drosophila kurseongensis. The sequence continues at coordinate 3,248,173 of JAECXX010000090.1, forward strand.
AAAACAGGGCGATTTTGGCTCAGGGCTTGAAGCAATGGTTTTGCTTCACATAGTCGCTGATCAACATACGTATCCAATTTCGACTGCTAATTGGAAGACACCTAAAAATATATCATTGGCTCACCCTCAATTTGGAAAACCAGGAAAAATTGATATTCTTCTTGGAGCCGAGCACATTTTTAAAATAATGCAAGCTGCATTAATTTGAAGAATGGACTCCTCAAGGTACAGAATACCAAGATTGTATGGATTGTAGCCGGTAAAATTTCGGAGAGAGCACCTACATCATCAGTATGTGCTGTACTTACGGAAGGAGAAAAAGTGGACGAGCAACTCGCCAAATTCTGGGAACTGGACAATTTTCAACCAGAATCAAAATGTTATTCACCAATGGAAAAACAGTGTAAAGATCACTTTCTTCAAAACATTCAGAAGGCTCAGGACTTCAGGTTAATTGTAAAGCTACCATTTTTGTAGCATACGTCAGCGCTGGGGGAAAGTCATGACATTGTCAGACAACCAAATTAAGAGTTGTATTCGACGCATCTGCAGTGACATCTTCCGGGATATCATTAAACGATTTATTGCACAAAGGTCCTACAGTGCAAAACAGTTTAATGTCAATATTGCTTCGATTTAGGATGCATAAATAATGCATAAAAATCTACAGGCAAATTTGGATAATCCCAATTGTTAAACAATACCAAATGATCGTATGGAGAAATGATCCTTCAGAAAGGCTCAAGTATTATCGGATGAAAACAGTCACCATATATGGCAACGAAATGCTTGGAATATTTAGCAAATAAACAAATGCAAAAATATCCTATAGGATCTTCTGCACTTAAAAATGATTTCTATGTCGACGACTGTATCACCGGAGCCGATACAATTCCTGAGGCCCTTCAAATTCAAAAGGACCTTAAGCATATTCTTTTAAGTTCCGGACTTAAATTAAGAAAATGGTGCGCAAGTAGTAACCATCTTCTTCAAGGATTGAATAAAGAAGATATCATTCCTAATGTACAATTTGAAGATGCTGCTTATAAGGACTGCAGTTTTAAAACATTAGGAATCACATGGAATCCTACAACTGACAAACTCTGTAGAAAAACCCAAACCGTGACCACAGACAAAATAACGGGACGCGATGTAGTTTCGGAAATATTTAAAATATTCGATCCTCTCGGACTATTTTCTCCAGTAGTCATAAAGGCCAAAATATTTATGCAAGGCTTGACAAAAGAAAAATTCGAATACAACGAAGAATTGCATACGCATTTACAGTTGGAATGGAAGAAATTCCGGGGAAACTTAAAAACGTTGAATGACATTAACGTCATGTTTTTGATGGAAAAATTCCGGTATCCAAGGAGATACACACTTTTGTCGACGCTTCAAAAAATGCATATGCTGCAGCCATTTATCTTCGTGCAGTTCACAAGGATAAACGAGTTTAGCCCCAGTAAAAGCAGCAGAAGGCAGCAGTTTTAGGTGCTCAATTAACAGCTACCATAAATGAGCAATTGTCACTGCAAGGAACTACAACGTATTTTTGAGCTGATTCTGAAATTGTGTTGTCCTGAAAAAATAGCCCAAAAAACAATAAAGGACAAATTTGTGGCTGCAAGAATCACCACCATCCAAGAAGCATCTTTACAAAGGGAATCGGAAAACAACGTTGCAGACATAGCTTCAAGAGGAATAAGTGGTTCCAAATTCATCAATTTAAGTCTTTGGTTTTATGGTCCATTGTTCTTGAATGGTCCATCATCAAAAAGGCCATTACCATTTGTTGCTGCGAAATCAGAACAGCTGCAATTCACCACGAAAGAAATCGTCTTATCTACAACGCGAAGTCCGAATTGGCTTTATGGTATAAACCATGGCAATTCTTTCGATAAGCTATTAATAATAGTAGTCTACATCATGCGCTTTAAAAATAAATTATCAGATACAATGGCAACGGTTAAATTTGAAGAATTAGAACAACGGTTAAATTTGAAGAATTAGACTCAAAGCGTTTAAAATCAATAGAGAATTATACTGAAGAAACTACTGGTACTGCAAGTAAATTTAATAAATTTTCATGGTACATAATACTTGCACTCAACTATCTCTATTAGCTTCTAGTCTTCAACGAATGCAAACAGAGATCGTAAACGTTTTAACAAATATTCGGCATAACACAATAAGCCCGATGTTGCTGTCACCAAGACAATTAAAAGATCAGTTAGAACAGTTAGAACAAATACGCCACCATTTGAAGCCTGGACAAACGCTTTCAGTCACTCCTGATATTATTTTAATGGCATACCAGATGATAAGTCCTGAGGGAACCATCATAAAGGAGCATGTTATCATCAAAGTAAACTTGTCGTTGGTGTCTACTCAGATTTTGGACATCTATAGATTGACACCAATTCCATTATTAACTGAAGATGGAATCAGTATATTAAAACACCATATATCGCAATCAACACTCATCGAGATGAATACTTTGAGAAGTCAGAAATTAATTTTAAAGCTTGTCAAGAAAGAGCAGATGATTTTATATGTTACAACAACCAAGAAATGTTTTCTTCGGAAACTAGCTGTGAAATGAAAATGTTTCATAATAAAACGGGTTCTTCTTGCAAATTAATAAAAGCAGAAAGACCTTTTGTCTGGTTAAGAACACATGCCAAATATCAATGGATCTTTACAACAAGATCCACGTTTACATAATCTGCAGTTTGTTTAGGCGGAACCTCTAATATAAATGATTGCAAAACCTGGATGCACCATTCAAAATACTTTAATGACAGTTACAAGTCAATATGTTCTGGAAACTGAATTACGTACATCGTATGCTCGCTTTGGAGAAGGTGAACTCACTGAAAATATACGACTTAATTCAACAAGATCTACCTCTACAAGTTCGAAGGAAGACCAGAATCTTAAATACAAAGAGTTGTATCAACCAGAAGCGCAACTCTTACCTCCCAATAACATCATCACATTGCAATTTATATAGCATTAGTTTTTATAATAATCATTGTTGTTATTCATTTTATGAAGACATGGGGAAAAACCTAGAAATACCCTTCATCTGAATCAGATGCCGACCACAACTGTAAGTAGAGACGGTTCTTCGATCCAGCCCTTTACGATCAACATTAACGATTGTTAAACATCAGTTCAACGGCCGTGAGTATGTACGATTTTGACTTAGCAGAAATTCGTTCGATGCTGATAGCTACTTTGATCTAAATAAATATGTAGCTGATATTCTGGTCTGTGTCCGGCTAGTATTGCTGTAAACTGATAATAAACCATATCCTTGTAAGTCCAAATATTGTATATAAACCCGGATCAATGCTCAATAAAATCATTACGAAAAGAAATCTTGACGTATTCACTTCTCCGCAGCCCAATTTGTTCTGTACTTATTGCGGCGACTTTTGCCACTGGTTCTGTACTTGCGGCACGCAACAAAATATTTTCAGCAATCAGATTTCGGTAGAAATCCTACAGCACCCTGAAAGCAACAATTTTATGTAGACTAGGCCCAACTTGAAATAAAGATATAAAATAACTTAATTAATAATCACGGATTAAATTTTCAGTATTTTCCAAAGTAAAATGTTAAAATTGTATTTTTTATTAAGAATCGTGCAAATATTTGTTAGATTTCTACTTTTAAATTAGGTTTTTTAAATAAATTGCTCAAGTTACAAATAACAATGTTCAAGTTTATTTAGCGATAAAAGGCTAACAAAACAAGATATTACATTTTCAAAAATGAAACATTTAAGTTCGTGTAGAATTAAGAACAAGAAAATCTATTTGCACTTCAAGCAAACATCAGCACATCAATTGACTGATGTCAGACCCATAGTACCATCGATTCTCATCCGTACGAGGGAGGTCGGCAGCAAGAACGCGAGTTACGTCAGTGAAATGTCACGGTTGGTAGATCAGTGTTAGGTGACAACCAGGATTTAATATGTTTACGAATAGTTGAGGACAAATATAGTCTGTAATAGTTGAAGTTTGTCATAAGACTGAATTCATATATTATTCAGCGCGGTGGCCGAGAAGCCGCCGCTGCCGAAATTTACTGAACTCGACTTATATACTTATTTAACTGATGGACGTTGATGCACTTCGAGCAGTACAAACAAGTGGCCCAACGACACCAAGCACGTGCTTGTTACGCGCGGGGCCCTATTTTCAATTTGGGCAAAAAATGCGAGTTCGCGAGGAAAATACATAAATTAAATAGAGACAAGACACAAACGAAAATAAAAGGCACAAATCAGAGTAAAGCAAATGAGTTAAGATATTAGTATTTAATAGCGGGATAGAAGTTGAAATGCAAATTAAATGATAAAGGTTGTTATAATTATTACATAGAACGCGAAAGGGATCGTGCAGACAAAAATTTTATGTACATCGTGGCAAATTTAGAGGAATATAATTTCGTGTTAGTCCAACAGGAACATTAAAAGTTAAACGGCTTACAAGCTCTGCAGAATCAATATCACCTCTTATTAGATTTTGCATAAAAAAAGTACCAAGCATTGTTCTACGATTTACAAGTGTGGGTAAATTAAGCAACAGTAATCTACTCTGGTAGGAAGGTAGCCTTACGTTTTGATCCCAGTTCAAACTACGAAGGGCAAATAGAAGAAATTTTTTTTGAACCGACTCAATACGGTCAATGTGCACTTGATATTGTGGACTCCAAACCGACGAACAATATTCCAAAATAGGACGGACAAGGGAGGTAAATAATAATTTGGTCGTATAAGGGTCATCAAATTCTTTTGACCAACGCTTTATAAACCCAAGAACACTCATGGCTTTGTTAACAGTGGAGATTATGTGGCAGTCAAATTTAAGTTTAGGGTCCAGAATATATGATTATATGATAAACAAAGCTTAACATCATCAGCATACATTAGTACACGAGAATGTGTTATGATAGAGGGAAGATCGTTGATAAACAAAGTAAACAGCAAAGGGCCCAGATGACTTCCCTGAGGCACTCTAGATGTCACGTAAATCAATTTTGAAACAGCATTCTTAAATATAACCCTCTGAGTCCTACCATTCAAGTAACTTGAAATCCAAGTTAATAGATTACCAGGAAACCCATGAAGATCTAAATTGAATAAAAGAAGAGAGTGGTTGACGGAGTTAAAGGCCTTACAAAAATCTGTATATATAACGTCAGTCTGCATTTTTTCTGAAATCCATTTATTACAATAGATGACAATTCAAGAAGGTTGGTAGTGGTCGATCTTCGCTTAACAAAACCATGTTGACACGGTGATATAAGCGAGGAACATATATGTTGCAAATGAGAAGTGATAATACGTTCAAATGCATTAGGAATTGCAGACAATTTGGAAATACCTCTATAATTCTTGGCATCAGCCTTTCCACCCTTTTTATGAAGTGGTATAATAAAAGAGTCCTTCCAGATAGTTGGAAAAACTGATGATGAAATAGACAAATTAAAAAGTTTAAGAATCGGTTTACAAATGGTTGACGCACAAAACTTGAGCACACATCCAGGAAGTCCATCTGGACCGGGAAAATAAGTCGGAGTTTTCAGTAATTAAAGGGGTAAAAATACAATTTGCCCTATTTAAGGGATTAGGGTAGTTAGAATTTGACCAAGCTGTCGAACTATAAGTAGTTTGGAAAAACTCAGCAAATAAATTAGCAATTTCAGAATCCGTCGATGCCTCCGTTGAGTTTAGACGTACCGATGAAGGCAATGCCGATGACTTACGCTTGGAATTAACAAAGTTGAAAAACTGTTTCGGATCATTTGAAAATTCAAATTTACATCGATTTATATACATAGAATAACAATGACTGTTGAGAACATTAAAATCCGATCGAGCCACTACATATTTCGAAAAATCCGATGACTTACCCGATTGTTTATACTTTTTATAAGTTTAAGATTTAAGGTTTTTAAGTCTTTGAAGCGCATTGGTAAACCAAGGAGGCCTGTTTAGGTTTGAAGGAAACCAAAAATAAATAAAAATAATGTTAAGAAAGAATCTCCTGCTCGGAGCTAGCTGCTGCTCGAGTCACATGTCCTTCTATGCTTCATGTGCTGCGTCGGCAAAACGGTCCAAATGGGCAACGGCTCAAGTGGGTCGTTGCTTAGTTCGGACTATGTTGCGGATTGCAACATTTGTATATCCGAGATTGTGTGGATTTGTGCACCCGTCAGCGTACTATGGTACTATGGTGGCTTAGCCGGAGGCTCGTTACCTACCGGCTGGACGGTAACTCCTCCCCTCCTGGATTGAAGTGATGCCCAAAACGAAGAATGGGCGTCACAAAAGTCAGGTCCGGAAATGTGGCGAATACAAACCTTTTCTTTGTGTTGATTAAAAGGTCTGTCCCCAATACAGCAACTATTAATAATAAGTTTATCGCTCCAAAATTAGTTGTTATAAACCTTTTCCAGTATATAATTAAGTTGGCAACATTGATGGCTTTTAGATTAAGCTTGTTTAGATTGATGTCTCCTATTTTATCGATAATGTTGATATTCTGGATAATCGTGTAAGGACTTTTCTTAGGCTGGGATAGTCTTTAGTCCGGCCAGAGTCCTCTACAGTTAAATTTGTAGAAACACAGGAGACGAAACGGGCCTGGGAGTTGCCGCCGGGATTTTGTTTACGGGATCACCTGGTCTGGGTCTCCACCTCTACGTGGCGTAGATGGCTCGGAGACGTAATGTCAACTGGCCGACACCAATCAACACCCGGGGTTAGCTTTTCCGGTCCGGCAAGCGTCCGTATTGCACAGAGAAAGCCTCGGAAGCGCAATACGGGGGCTTGTCCGACGCGAACGAGCACGCGTACCGCCTCGTCGTCCGTGTTGCGTAGAGAAAATAAACCTCGGAAACGCAACACGAAAACGGGGCCGACACAAATTAACTCGCGAGGGATTTTTCGACTGGGCCTGAGCGTGGGCGGACGGCGATAGCTTTTCTGGTCCGGCAACCGTTCGCTTTGCGCAGAGTGAGCCTCGGAAACGCAAATACGACAACTTGTCCGACGTGAATAGACACGCGGGCAGCTTTGGCGTCCGCGTTGCGCGGAGAAAATAAACCTCAGAAAACGCAACTCAGAAGCCTCACTGACCCGAAAGCCCCTCCGCGAAATGCACTAAATCTTATTAGCCTCTCCCTAACCTGAGCGTGTGCAGAAAAGGCCGGCGATAGTTTCCCGCGCTTTTCTCTAGTCTGGTAAACGTTCGTCTTGCGCAGAGAAAATAAACCTCTGAAACGCAATACGAGGACTTGCCCGACCTGGAGTAGCACGTGGGTAGTTTTGGTCTCCGCGTTGCGAAGAGATAATAAACCTCGGAAACGCAACTCAGAAACCTCACTGACCCGAAAGACCCTCCGCGAAATGCACTAAATCTTATTAGCCTCTCCCTAACCTGAGCGTGTGCAGAAAAGGCCGGCGATAGTTTCCCGCGCTTTTTCTCTAGTCTGGTAAACGTTCGTATTGCGCAGAGAAAATAAACCTCTGAAACGCAATACGAGAACTTGCCCGACCTGGAGTAGCACGTGGGTAGCTTTGGTATCCGCGTTGCGAAGAGATAATAAACTTCGGAAACGCAATACGGTAACCTAGCTGACCCGGAAAACACTCAGCGAAGTTCACTAAATTTTAGTAGCCAGGCTTGGGGTTTGAATTTCACAACTTTATGTTTATTTTATTCACTTGGTCTTTCTCCCAAACCTTCGCACTCAGTATCTGGGTTTCTAAGCTCTGCTTCTCGTCTTACTCTATGCCTTTGATATGGCGTTGCCGTCCGCGGGAGTCTCTGCTGCTGGTGTGGTCCTTGTGGTCTGAGCTGCTTGGCTGCCGGAAAAGAATGAGGCCGATCCAAGTCGGTCGCGGTTCCACGTCGACATGCTTTTTCCCTTTACAGCACGCTTTTTGCTATTAACAGCACTAAGCTTGTCCTTAATCGCACGCTTTGCGTTTAACAGCACGCACATTCATTCACAGGTCATTTACTTCGGGGTGGTTATTGAGACGGGCGGAGAGTGACGGAGACTTCGCCTCGTGCGGTCACGCTGATTCGGAATTTGGCCCCGTCGAAGTGGCGTAGATACCGTACGCGTCGGCGATCCTGGGCCTGAATGGACTTGACGAGGATGGGGGGCAGACGGCGATCCGGAGTGTCTACCCTCCAGTCCGCTGGGGCCTTGATCCAGTGGGCGTCACCCCTGACTGGGTCCTCTGCTGGGTCCTCCTGGAGAGCCTGAAGCACCTCATGTTGTTCTCCGCCGGTGAGGAACAGCTGCAGGTCCAGCTCCTCGTCACCGCTTTGGGACGGCGCCTGCGCCGAGGGTCTTAGAAACAGGTCCATGACCGCATGGGGAATGGATCGGCCGGGTGTGGGTGGTGCTTCCCGCTGAGAGGGTCCGAGGCCGGGTGACAGCGCGGGTGACGACAGCTCCAGGCGCGGACGTACCGCGTTGGTGGGGGTCCGCGGGGACTCCGTTTGGCAGCGTCTCGGTGTGGACGGGGGGTTGGAGCGTGCTGGGGTTCCGGGTGGAATTTGGTCCTGCGGGTTCTCTGCTATAGCGGGAACGTGCTCCTCGGGTACGTCCAAGTCGGGGCCGACCTCCCTTGCGTGGATGTCCAGCACGTCCTCTCCCTCGTCGTCGCTATCCCCCTGGCTAGAGCAGAGGCCACTCTCAGGCTCGGATTCCTCCGGAGCTGGTGCGACATCGCCAGCGTAGCCGTCCCAGGCCCGGTTCGCCTCGGCTATGGCGCGCTCGACCTGGGCTTGCGGGCGGTCCCTCCAAAATCGACCGTCGACTCCGACGTCCGAGTCGTCGGTGGACGTTGGGCTCGCTGGGGAACTCCGGTGGGCCTCCCAGAGGCATTGTTGCCGGTGTCCAGGAGCGAAGGCGTGATGGTCCTGACCTTGCAGCCATGCGCCCACCAGGATGTGGGTGGTCGATGCCCCGGGCTCGTCTCCGTCGTCCACCTGTAGCCGGGCCAGGCGTGCAATCGTGGGGGTGGTTGGCTCCTCCTCCTCGTCGTCTCCGGGTAGGGGCTCAAATACTTCCGGAACGTCTCCGCTGACGACCATGCTGAGGTCTGGAGACCGAACCTCGGTCGACACGGAGTCGGCGTTGTCCGGTGGATTACGACCAGCGGGTCCTTCGGGCGATCTCATGCCTTGCCATGGGCTGAACGGGGGTGGAGTCGGGCTGTGGGTGGATAACACCGAGTCGCCGCCTTGGGACTCTCCGCTATTGCTGGCCGTAGAGCCTCCTCGGTGGTCGACGGGTCTGTACGCTCCCTCCACATGATAGGGGTCCATTTGTTGCACGCTGTTGTCTTTTCTGAAAGGTGTCCAAATAGTTAGCCTAGTACTACGTTTTCCTAACTTGCCTAACCTGAGTGCGAAGATCAACTATCTTTAATTAGCCTATTCGATACAATTTTCCCGCTTAAAATAACTTGCTGGCGAGTACGCCACTTATGTTTACCCTTGCAGTGGTGTAACGGGCACGTCATCAGGTGCGTGTTGCGAATCGCTCCTTCTGGGGCTTTCTGAAGAGTCGTCTAGTTGTTCTTCCCGCTGATGATACTCTTTTAGATCGCCTATGCCAGCTGTACGCCTCTTCCGGCCGTCTATCTGTTGTAGCCGCACGACGTTTGATGATAGAAATTTCACCACCTTAAACGGGCCCGCGTACTTCGGCGCAAGTTTTGCGTTAAAGCCCTCGCTGGCTTTGGACAGATGGTGAAGGCGGACTAGCACCTGTGAGCCTAGTTGGGGTCGCCACTCACGTCGCCTCAGGTTGTAGTGTCGACTTTGTTCCTGAGAAGCTATCTGGTTGGTTTCTAGGGCGGTGCGGAACGCTTCTTGAAGCCTTTTGGCTCGTTCCGTTGGATCCAATGGCGAGGCCTGTAAGTCGGGTGCGACCGCATCGAAGAGGGCACCTGGCAACCTAGGCCGGGTCCTTGGAAGGGGTCAAACGAAGTCGGCTCCGACGAGCGCGAACGGCTCTGTAGGTTGGCGAGTGAGCATCTTGCCGACTGGTTTACACTGACTAACCTTGTACTGTTGGCAGGTCAGACAGCTAGTAACGTAGCGTACCACGTCCCGATGAAGTCCAGGCCAGAAGTAACGCTGGGCGATCCTCCTGAGCGTCTTCCGGATGCCTAGGTGTTCGGCGGCGGGATGGTCGTGGCATTCTCCCAGCACGCGTTGACGCTGTTCTCGCGGCACGCACAGCTTCCAGGGGTTGCCTACTCTGATGCCTGCGGGATGCCCAATGCGTTTATAGAACTGTCCATTATCCAGGGAGTAATCCGGAAATTTCTCGGGACGTCTTTGGACCTGCTCCTGCATCTTTCGTACCCATTTGCAGTGGCACTTAAGTTCTGCGAGTAACTGGAGTCTTCCAAGTGGTTGCCGGGAGAGGGCGTCGGCGATCACGTTGTATTTGCCCTTCCGGTAGAGTACGTCGAACTGGTACTGCTGGAGCTCCAGTGCCCACCGTGCTATACGTCCCGTGGGGTTGTTAATGGAGTTCAACCATTTAAGGGCCAGGTGATCCGTGATAACGTCAAACTTGTAACCCTCCAGGTAGCAACGTAGCTTTCGGGTGGCCCACACAGTGGCCGAGTAATTTTCCTCCGCCCGCTCGAGTCGACGGCTCACGTAGGCGATTACACGTTCGTCGCCCTCAATAGTCTGGGTGAGGACCGCGCCGAGTCCTTTGTCGCTGGCGTCCGTCTGAAGTTGGAACTTATACTCGAAGTTTGGGCAGGCCAATACAGGAGCGGACGTCAGTCGAGCCTTAAGCAAATCAAACGCCTGCTGTTGGGGTTCTTCCCAGGTCCACTTTACTCCCTTCCTCAGGAGTCGCGACATTGGTTGTACGAGTGAGGCAAAGTCTGGGACAAAACGTCTGTACCAGGATGCGATTCCGAGTTGGCGGCGACATTAGTCGGGGGATGTAGCCCCTGGATGGCCGCTATTTTGTCGGGGTCTGTCCTGATGCCTTCCTCGCTGATCAGGTGACCCAAATACACTAATCTTCTTTGGAAGAACTTGCACTTACCCCGATTTAAGCGTAGATTCGCTTCTCGAAGGCGCCGGAAGACTTCCCTCAGATTGCGCGCATGGCCCTCCCACGTTGCCCCGATGACGATGATGTCGTCTAAATAGGCGAAGGCGTGGGGTTCCATATCGGGGCCGATGACGCTGTCCAGAGCTCGTTGGAAAGTCGCTGGGGCGGAGTGGAGCCCAAACGGCATGACCTTCCAGTGGAAGAGTCCACGTCCGGGGACAGTGAATGCGGTGCATTCTCGACTGCCTTCTGCCATGGGAATCTGCCAATACCCGGTTTTAAGGTCCAACGTGGAGATGAACCGGGCATTCCGTAGGCGTTCCAGGATATGGTTGATGCGTGGAAGCGGGTACGCGTCGGGTATGGAGTGTGCGTTGAGTTGACGATAGTCAACGCACATCCGCATGTCCCCTGTCTTCTTTCGGACTAGCACCAGCGGTGCGCTGTGCGGACTTCGATAGGGTTCGATTCGTCCATCCTGCAGCAGTTCGTCCACCTGCTCGTTGATGATACGCTGCATGGCCGGGTTCTTGGGATAATACCGCTGTTTCAGCGGTTTATCTCCCCGAAGGGTGATGGTGTGCTCGGCTATATCCGTCGTTCCTTGCAGCTGGTCGAAATGCCTAAGATCCTCTTGAAGGAACCGGAGGGTTACTGCGTCGAGAGGTTCCTCAGACACTAGCGATCCCGGCGGGGATTCCGCGACTGTGGCCAGGTGTCCGTGAGGGCAATGCCTCCGGAACGGATTGCGCCTCTGAGCGTCCTCTGTATCCGGCTGGGCGAGTAGCTGGTACTTCCCGATTCTTATCGGGCTTCCCGGGGAAGAACGTGGCGTATCCGGGTCGTCGGGGAACGTTCCTGTCGTTGTACTGGCTAAACGGTCCTAGCCCGCGAGATACCTCCGAAAAGGGTTCCTTTTCTTGGCCACGGCGGCATCCAGTAGTGGCTGGAGGCTGTACCTGACTTCCTTGACGGTGACATCGGCCTTCGTGATTCCCGTGGTAGTGGCGGGAGGAACCGGTGGTGGCGAGCGCTCCGATGGAACTGGAGCTGGGTTCCGTCCCGCGGTGATGCGCTGCCTTGGGGCGGGTATGGGACCCGTTGTGGCCTCCTCGTTGGTCCTTGTTGTCCGCCGGGTAGGAGTCGGTGGGTCCGAAAGGTGGGCGACCGCCGCTGTTGGCGCCGCTCGGGTGGCTGGGCCTGGTTCGGCTCTTCGTGTGGTGGGCGGAGCTAGTTGGAGGCACACCTGGCCGCAGATTAGGGTTGCCCGGATGCCACAGAGAAAGTCGATCCCGAGGATCACCTCGTCCAAGATCGTTGGCAGGACCAGGAGGGTCATGCGGACATGTTGTTGGTCCAGGCGCACTTGTGCGTGCAGGGCCTTGCTGACTTCCTTCGGGGATCCGTCCGCCAGGGATATTTGGGTGCGAACCTCTTTGATGTTTCGACCCGAATCGAGCCGGTTGGCCAGCGCTTCGCTGACAAAGCTTCTGGAGGCCCCCGTGTAGATGGTTGCCGCGAAGAGTTGCCCCTCGATGGTAACCGTGGCGACGATCCGGCCTCCCGTCAAGCGGAGCGGTGGATTTAATGATGGGGGAGCGCTGAGTGGGTCGCCGCCTGCTCCCTGTGTGTGCGAGGACCCCGGTTGTTTCCCGACTGCCGGCAGCAGTCAATGGTGCGAGTACCACGTTTCCCGCAGTCCCAGCAGTATAGGACTGGCGAGTTCTGGCATTCCCGAACGAAGTGTCCCACCTCAGCGCAGCGACTACAGGCTCGGGCCACGTCGACAGGTGCTTCGGCCTCCTGGGAAATCATCCGGTTTGAAATCGCTGGATTCGATGTGCCGAAAGGCGTCGCCGCTGGTCGTATGGGCTCTCGTCGGCGAGGGCCGGGCGGAGGGCTGCTCCTCGTAGTGTAGTTTCCACTGGCGGGTGGAACTAGTAATGCTTGTCGGACTGGGTCTCGGTCCCGAGCAATTTCGAAAGCGGTGGCTAGTTGTGTCAACCCTTCCAGCGAGGAGAATTCGTGACGCCTTATGAAGAGCTGATACTCCGGTAGCAGGTTCTCGTAAATCCTTTCGAGCTCCTGTTCGAACGAGTAATTTGCCCGCTGCATCATCAGGCGTAGTTCTACCACATAGAACTTAAAAGGCTCGCCGCCTTGTTGGTTTCGGGTCCTGATCGCATCCTCCAGGCGCTGGTAGTACCGTGGAGGGAGAAAAAATTCCAAGAACTCCCACTTGAAAGTTTCCCAGGGCACGGCGTGCATCTGGTAGGCTCGGTACCAGCCTTCAGCGCGGCCCGACAGTAATCCGGCGATGGCCCGTGGGATGTTGCTGTTCCGTACGCTGTATGACGTAGCGCCTTCCTCGACTCGTTCCATGAAGTGCAGGCGGTCGGCTTGTCCATCGAAAAGGACGCCCCATCCTCGAAGCTTCTCGGCGAATGCGGCTGCGGACATGTGCTGGGATGGCGATTGGGCAGCGGGGTGGGAGCCTTGGGCTCCACGTCCTGGGCTCGTGTGACGGTGTTCTGGGGGTGGCACGGAGAGAAGGGTGTCCCCTGCGCCGGGCATCGGTGAGGTGGACCGGTTGGTCACTACCTTTGATGTGGGAGCCTCTGGGTAGATGGCCTCCAATGCGGCAAAGCGTTCCCGGAGCGCCGGACTGTGGTTGGACCCTCCGATGAACGATGCAAGCCGGGGTCGCAGTTCGTCCACCTGGCCGTGGGTGTTCAAACCGAACTCCTTGAGGATAGCTTGGAGCTCGTCCTCCCGCCGGTAGGAAATCCACCTGACCCCCATGGCTCGGGTCGTGGATGCGTCGTCGGATTCGGAGAAGCTCCCCTCCTCGATCGGTCTGGCGGCTGACGAAGCTGGTTTTTGGTCGGCGTCCTCCGACGCTTTCTGCTCCCGGTCCGTTTTCATCGGTCGACCCGGTGAACGGTGTGGCTGGGTGCCCGCTGCTGTTTGGCGTCTCAGTGGGCGTCACGCGGATGCTTATGTGGGAGTGGCTGGGTCTCCCGACTAGCGAATGGTGGTGGCGCAGGAGCGACTCTCCTGGCGGCGAGTGATCGACTGTTTTCCTCGTCGCGGTGCGTGCTGTAGCCGGCACGGTAGATGGTGCTGCTGGGGAGGCGCAAGCCGGGCGACGAAGCAGTCTCTAGGGGCGTTCCCGAAGGCGAGCGCGGCTGATCGCTGGGCTGCTCGTGTTGTGGCTCTGCTGAGCTTTGGACTCGCTCCTGATGTGAGCATCCTCTGGGAGTGCTCTCGGTAAGCGGCGCAGGTGGCTGGAGGGCCCTCAGCAGGCGGCGCTCAGGCGACGGCGCGGCTGGACTCCGGAGTGCTCCTGATGTGAGCGGGCTGGGTAAGCGCTCGGGGTGCTCATAGTAAGCGGCGCAGTTGCGGAGTAGATCGGCGTTGTCGTAAGTGGCAGTACAGATTCCCCTATTTACTCTCTAACTAGGCTTTTAAACTTGGGTGCTCCAAATCAAAAATTCTAACGGCTGGACATGGGTCTTTAAGCCATGCGGTTGATACTGAAAACCCAACTCCTACAGGATACCTAGGTCGTCTCTGAGTCGTCCCTGTTCGGGGGCCAAACTGTAAGGACTTTTCTTAGGCTGGGATAGACTTCAGTCCGGCCAGAGTCCTCTACAGTTAAATTTGTAGAAACACAGGAGACGAAACGGGCCTGGGAGTTGCCGCCGGGATTTTGTTTACGGGATCACCTGGTCTGGGTCTGGAGGGAGAAAAAATTCCAAGAACTCCCGCTTGAAAGTTTCCCAGGGCACGGCGTGCATCTGGTAGGCTCGGTACCAGCCTTCAGCGCGGCCCGACAGTAATCCGGCGATGGCCCGTGGGATGTTGCTGTTCCGTACGCTGTATGACGTAGCGCCTTCCTCGACTCGTTCCATGAAGTGCAGGGGGTCGGCTTGTCCATCGAAAAGGACGCCCCATCCTCGAAGCTTCTCGGCGAATGCGGCTGCGGACATGTGCTGGGATGGCGATTGGGCAGCGGGGTGGGAGCCTTGGGCTCCACGTCCTGGGCTCGTGTGACGGTGTTCTGGGGGTGGCACGGAGAGAAGGGTGTCCCCTGCGCCGGGCATCGGTGAGGTGGACCGGTTGGTCACTACCTTTGATGCCTCTGGGTAGATGGCCTCCAATGCGGCAAAGCGTTCCCGGAGCGCCGGACTGTGGTTGGACCCTCCGATGAACGATGCAAGCCGGGGTCGCAGTTCGTCCACCTGGCCGTGGGTGTTCAAACCGAACTCCTTGAGGATAGCTTGGAGCTCGTCCTTCCGCCGGTAGGAAATCCACCTGACCCCCATGGCTCGGGTCGTGGATGCGTCGTCGGATTCGGAGAAGCTCCCCTCCTCGATCGGTCTGGCGGCTGACGAAGCTGGTTTTTGGTCGGCGTCCTCCGACGCTTTCTGCTCCCGGTCCGTTTTCATCGATCGACCCGGTGAACGGTGTGGCTGGGTGCCCGCTGCTGTTTGGCGTCTCAGTGGGCGTCACGCGGATGCTTATGTGGGAGTGGCTGGGTCTCCCGACTAGCGAATGGTGGTGGCGCAGGAGCGACTCTCCTGGCGGCGAGTGATCGACTGTTTTCCTCGTCGCGGTGCGTGCTGTAGCCGGCACGGTAGATGGTGCTGCTGGGGAGGCGCAAGCCGGGCGACGAAGCAGTCTCTAGGGGCGTTCCCGAAGGCGAGCGCGGCTGATCGCTGGGCTGCTCGTGTTGTGGCTCTGCTGAGCTTTGGACTCGCTCCTGATGTGAGCATCCTCTGGGAGTGCTCTCGGTAAGCGGCGCAGGTGGCTGGAGGGCCCTCAGCAGGCGGCGCTCAGGCGACGGCGCGGCTGGACTCCGGAGTGCTCCTGATGTGAGCGGGCTGGGTAAGCGCTCGGGGTGCTCATAGTAAGCGGCGCAGTTGCGGAGTAGATCGGCGTTGTCGTAAGTGGCAGTACAGATTCCCCTATTTACTCTCTAACTAGGCTTTTAAACTTGGGTGCTCCAAATCAAAAATTCTAACGGCTGGACATGGGTCTTTAAGCCATGCGGTTGATACTGAAAACCCAACTCCTACAGGATACCTAGGTCGTCTCTGAGTCGTCCCTGTTCGGGGGCCAAACTGTAAGGACTTTTCTTAGGCTGGGATAGACTTCAGTCCGGCCAGAGTCCTCTACAGTTAAATTTGTAGAAACACAGGAGACGAAACGGGCCTGGGAGTTGCCGCCGGGATTTTGTTTACGGGATCACCTGGTCTGGGTCTCCACCTCTACGTGGCGTAGATGGCTCGGAGGCGTAATGTCAACTGGCCGACACCAATCAACACCCGGGGATAGCTTTTCCGGTCCGGCAAGCGTCCGTATTGCACAGAGAAAGCCTCGGAAGCGCAATACGGGGGCTTGTCCGACGCGAACGAGCACGCGTACTGCCTCGTCGTCCGTGTTGCGTAGAGAAAATAAACCTCGGAAACGCAACACGAAAACGGGGCCGCCACAAATTAACTCGCGAGGGATTTTTCGACTGGGCCTGAGCGTGGGCGGACGGCGATAGCTTTTCTGGTCCGGCAAGCGTTCGCTTTGCGCAGAGTGAGCCTCGGAAACGCAAATACGACAACTTGTCCGACGTGAATAGAACGGGTTTGGGGTCCGCGTTCGGAGAAAATAAACCTCAGAAAACGCAACTCGAAGCCTACTGACCCGAAGCGCCTCCGCGAGATGCACTAAATCTTATTAGCCTCTCCCTAACCTGAGCGTGTGCAGAAAAGGCCGGCGATAGTTTCCCGCGCTTTTCTCTAGTCTGGTAAACGTTCGTCTTGCGCGAGAAAATAACCTCTGAAACGCAATACGAGGACTTGCCCGACCTGGAGTAGACACGTGGGTAGTTTTGGTCTCCGCGTTCGCGAAGAGATAATAAACCTCGGAAACGCAACTCAGAAACCTCACTGACCCGAAAGCGCCTCCGCGAGATGCACTAAATCTTATTAGCCTCTCCCTAACCTGAGCGTGTGCAGAAAAGGCCGGCGATAGTTTCCCGCGCTTTTCTCTAGTCTGGTAAACGTTCGTATTGCGCAGAGAAAATAAACCTCTGAAACGCAATACGAGAACTTGCCCGACCTGGAGTAGCACGTGGGTAGCTTTGGTATCCGCGTCCGAGATAATAAACTTCGGAAACGCAATACGGTAACCTAGCCGACCCAGAAAACACTCAGCGAAGTTCACTAAATTTTAGTAGCCAGGCTTGGGGTTTGAATTTCACAACTTTATGTTTATTTTATTCAATTGGTCTTTCTCCCAAACCTTCGCACTCAGTATCTGGGTTTCTAACCTCTGCTTCTTGTCTTACTCTATGCCTTTGATATGGCGTTGCCGTCCGCGGGAGTCACTGCTGCTGGTGTGGTCCTTGTGGTCTGAGCTGCTTGGCTGCCGGAAAAGAATGAGGCCGATCCAAGTCGGTCGCGGTTCCACGTCGACACGCTTTTTCCCTTTACAGCACGCTTTTTGCTATTAACAGCACTAAGCTTGTCCTTAATCGCACGTTTTGCGTTTAACAGCACGCACATTCTTTCACGGGTGATCGCGATAACTTATCGCTACTGTTGGGTATTCGCCCCGACTGGCCAGCGGACTGATCCTGCTGATCAATACTGGTGCCCTCGCGCGCGCTTATTTGAAAACTAGGATTACTTAGGTTTTAGACTTAAATATATATAGTTTAGGAACTTAATAACTAGTCAGTCCTTCAGTGGCTGTGACTTAAGATGTGGCCTCCAATGGCTGAGATTAGATAAGTTTTGGCCTCCAAGGGCTGAGATTAGATAAGACTTGAGAGGCGCCTTTAAGCGTCCTCACAATCGGAATCGTGGTTTCTATTTTATATTCGAACTGCGGCAATACCTTGCGTACGGAATTTGGTTGATTTATTCTGCTCAATTCTTAAACGTTATTAAGGCAGATCCATTTACCACTATTCTTCGTGGTGAGTAACATATGTTATCAAGGCATTCTGATTTAAGATTGTTTTCGGCTGATATTGAATTTTCGCAGATGAAGTAATTGTAAACTCTATTACATTTGACATAAATTTTTTTTTTTTTTATAGTTTGTTGAACACGCCACACAAGGATGGACCTTGTTTTCGTGTATTGACGAATTATTCCTAAAGATCCCAAAAAAGCGGGTAACGGGTGCTCCATTCTTGAGCAAATCAGGTGTGGTCATAGCCGGTCAAAAGTTAATCAAGATGTGTTATTACAGAAGACGACCGTGTCTTTTACGGCCGAGAATCCATAAGTCTGCCGGGTGTCGTCTGCGGAGACGCCGTCGACCCAGTGGTGTTGCAAGAAGTCTTGCCAGACAGTTTGCATGTGTGAGCAAACGTTCCCGGTATCGACTTGAGGATTTGCAAATCGTCTCCGTTACCGTCGGCACTCCCGTGTCCTGGAACATAACTCGGTTTTCTCCATAATGGTGCCACTTCACCCCTAGCATCCTCCTGAGAGCCTTTGTAATGCATGTTTGCACCCTTTTTATTGACGAATCACAGGCCGTGCCCCAGCAAGTGATTCCCCAGTTTAAATTTGGAAGGACAATGGCCTTAAAAAGCCGCACCTTAGCTTCAAGGGATAGGCCGCTGCCTGGACGAAGGAGCCAGTCCATTTTGTCAAGTTTTGTTCTTGCTGATCCACAAACTCGATCAATTTGTCCCTTCCAACAAAGGCGACGGTCTAAGGTAACTCCGAGGTACGTCACCTTATCTTCGTGCTTGAGCCTATTCCCATCAATGTAAAGGCTACGCGAACGGCCAGGGCGGAGAGCAAAAGTGGCATGTTGCGTTTTGTCAACATTAAGCGCAATGTTCCATCGAGAGGACCAGCACTCAAATTCGTCTAAGAATGTCTGGACGCGTCGGGACGCAGACGTAGTGGTGCTACCAGCTGCAAGAAATGCAGTGTCATCTGCATATGTGGCCAGGAGTGTACCACGAGCAACTGGGTTTGGAAGATCCGAAGTGTAAATTGTATACAGGAACGGACCAAGTACGCTTCCCTGCGGGACACCAGCACGAATTGGGCGAAGTCCAGAACGGTGTCCACGAATGTCTACAGCAAACTCCCTATTATCTAGGAACGATACAATGAGATTCCAGAGCCTTTCAGGCAAAATCGGCATTAGCTTGTAGAACAGTCCTTCGTGCCAAACCCTGTCAAAGGCCTGTCGAACATCGAGAAAAACGGCTGAGCAGTATTTGTGGTCTTCGAAAGCCCCCAGGACATGGTTAATTACTCTGTGCACTTGGTCGATAGCACTATGGCGACTACGGAAACCAAACTGGTGGTTCGAAAGTGCGTCTTCAAAGGCGTTAATAGCTAGAAGTCTACCAAGCATGATCCGCTCAAAAATCTTGGAGAAAGTCGACAGCAAACTAATCGGCCTATAAGATTCCGGGCAACATGGGTCTTTTCCTTTTTTTGCCACCATTGTGACTAATGCTCGTTTCCAAGGTGATGGAAAATAACCAAGGTCCAGGCAAGCATTAAAGAGGAGACAGAGCTGGGCAATGACAGAGCTAGGCAGAGCCTTTGCTACTTTGCCATCAATCGCGTCCATGCCAGGAGCTTTAGTAGTAACCAGTCGCTTTATATGACCACGTACCTCATCTTCGTCTACTGGACGGACAGTAACAGGAGGGCCAAAAGAAAGTCCTAACCTAGAGATTGTTGTCTGGACTTCTTCGCCTGTTGCAAATTCGAATGGAGTAAAGCGATTTTCAAGATCATCAGCAAATACTTAAGCAATCTCGGAATCACTGTGGGCCCAAGTCCCATCACCACGTTTAAGGGAAAACCTCTGAAGCGGCTGTCTTTTAAGGTTGCGGGTGCATTTCCAAAGCGCAAAACCGTGATTCTGGTTAGGATCAATTGCACTGAGCTTGTCTATAAAAAATTCTGATTTGGCCGAACGGAGGACTTTCCTTAGCTCTGATACAGTAGCCTTCCACCTTGCCATATCGATGGTATGCCTCGTCCTCATCCAGACAAGGCAGCAATTTCTGGCTTTGAATGAGCCCAAGATGGAGGAGGAATAGGCATACTTCTAGGAGGAGGGGCAGCTTGATGGATCTGTTCAACTAAGACCTCAGCAAAGGAATCTACGTCGTCCACAGAAAGAAGACAAGGTTGCTCCTGAGTCAGAGCAGTAAGTTGCGCACTGAATCTTTTAAGATCCGAGCCCCGGGGAAGAAGCCTGGATTTGGTAACGATCGTATAGGCAG
This sequence comes from Drosophila kurseongensis, assembly GCA_018153305.1. Taxonomy (NCBI): domain Eukaryota; kingdom Metazoa; phylum Arthropoda; class Insecta; order Diptera; family Drosophilidae; genus Drosophila; species Drosophila kurseongensis. The sequence goes on from JAECXX010000090.1 coordinate 3,268,578, forward strand.
CCACGCAAAAATATATCAGGAGCGGAATATGATCAGAGGAAAGTCCCGGGCACTCTGAGATTGTAAGGTGGTTGCACGGGATGCCTTTGTACACAGCAAAATCAATGGCCGTCGGGAGGTGGTCATTGATCCAAGGAAAATGAGTGGGTCCGCCAGTAGCCAAAATCTGCATATTTGAGTTAGCAATAACTGACATCAGGGTGTTTCCCCGAGGGCATGATCGCCTGCACCCCCAGAAACTGTGGTGCGCATTCCAATCCCCTGAGAAATGAGAAAGCGGCTAAAGAGCCAAAAAGACGCAGATATTCCTCAGTCGTCCAAGAAAGGCGGTGACCAGGTGGACAGTAGACAGCACCAAATGAAATTCTGCCAAACCCAGTGATCAAACTTATGGCAACTGCTTGCAGGTGAGGCTCCGATATTGTGGCACTTATGTGATAATCTAAACAGGATTTGATGATGACAGCAGCACCACCACGATGTCGATCGTCAGGGTGGTTGGCAGAGTGAACAGCATATCCATTAATGTGGAAGAATGTACGGCTGGTAAAATGTGTCTCTGAGATCAATAAAATGTCAGTGTTGCGTTCCTGGAGGAGGTGCTCAATCTCGAGTGATTTGCCAACTAAGTTGTTGGCGTTCCAAATAACGATATTTATACCGTAATTAGTCATCGCATTGCGTTGACCCTGATAGATTGGCGTGCCTAGAAATCACGCTCTGTAACATTTGTAGTGTGGTCGTCATTACTGACATCATTTGATCAAAGCGTAACAACAACTTATCAATTGCAGCCGCTTGGGCTATCGCAGCAGCCTCTTGTTGCTTCCTTAATCTATTAATAAATTCCAGGAGCCTGTCCTGAGTAGGTTGTTCAACCAAGGAGGTCTTTTCAGTTGGATGTGAATTAGCCGTTGGCGAAGTCTGACTTGGGGATGCAGAGAGACGCGTAGAAAACCAAGCATTTTACACCGGGGGCATGGCAGGCTTAAAAGTACGTTTTTGAGTGGGTCTACGCTCTACAGAACCAGTGGGCTTACGTCTTCCAATAGCCTCTAAATAGGCAGGACATCGACGGGAAGACGCACTATGATTAGAACCACAGTTAATGCACTTGAGTTGTTCCTCATTTATGGCCAAGCACCTCTCCTTGTTTTTTGTTTCATGGTCACCAGCACATCTGGCACACTTTAGCAAGAGTGAGCAAAAATTTTTAGAATGTCCAAATTCTTGACATCTGTAACACCTTAAAGGACCCTTTCTCTGAAGCTGCGGTTCCACTTTAACCACCTGGTAGTCAATTATCTGGATATCATATACATTTTTGTTATTTTTAGCTGGTTCCAGCTCCACAAAGAATATATCCCGGTTCGCCTTCCCATTTTCACCAGGGGGTTTGAATACATTCCGAGGGTTGTGTCCCAAAGCTTTAAGTTTTGCAGTAATTTCGGCTATTTCAGTGGAAGCGTGAAGTCCCTTGATGACGACTCGAAAGGCTCGTTCATTTTTAAACTGAAAAGTGCTGACAGGAATTCCATTATCATTGAAAAGCTTCTGGACTACACGGTAAACATTGCCGTCATCCACAGTAACCCTACAGGAAGATTTACCAGTTGTCTTGAGGCGAAAACCATTGGTCACAGAAGATAGTAAGGAAATTAGTTGCCTAAAATCAGGAAGGGTGGCGGACGGGGATCACGTTTCTTGGTTTTAGCTTGAGAAGAGGCATTGCGTGGGGACACCGAATGCAAGTTAGCTTCAACAGGCTCAGACAATCCATGACCAAGTTTAGAGGTGCTGATTGATTCATTATTATGAGTGGAAGTCATTGTATCATCATCATCATCGTCAGACAAAATAGCAAAGCTATTGTTCTTTCCTAAGTAGGTAGAGTCTTCTTGACTTGAAGAATGTGATTGTATGGTCATGCCAGAGGTTGGAGCTTGAGGACGTTTATGGTCGCCAACAGGGTTTGGCAGCGATGATTTGTTGATATTACTACCTCCGAGTATGTCAAGATTTCGTCTTTTCCTTAGGTTATTTACCTGAGTAAAGCGTTCATCATCGGCAGCATTCTTACTAATCCACTTGGGGGTAAAAATGGCCATAGTCGGGACAGATGAGGTGTCTGAATAATTGGAATCATCAAATTCATCAGAAGTATCTGAGAGGCACCTATTGGCATCAAAGGCAGTCGCCTTGGCATTCCTAGAGGCATTCACAACAGCTACTTTAGCAGCTTCATCTGTGTTGACTGGTGGTCGCGTAACTTGGTCCTTAGCAAAGACCGAGTGCTTAGCCACATGAGAGTCATGATTGATTTCACGACAACCTTTCGTCGAGATGGCTTGAAATTGGAAGACATCTTTTTTGGGAACTATACCAGCATCTGACATTGTACTAGCGTAATAAACTAAGAAAATAAAAAAAAGAAAGTTTAGCGCAGCAGCCGGCATGCCAACCGAAGGCAAGGCCGGCAAATGTTTTGTTAAGAAAGTCAAAAGAAAAATCGTAAAGACACAGAAAAACAGAATTTTGTATAAAACTTTTTTTTTTTTTAAATACGGGAGCTCTGAAATAAACACAACCGGTTAGCCTGACACATAAGTCGAAACTGTCCATAAAATAATATACAACTTTACATCTTTTATTCTTTGGTACAATTAGGAATTTGGATTCGTTTATCGGTAAGGAAACGATGTGTGGTAACGTTTCTGCTTAAGGGGGTATGGTATTTTTTTTGCCTTTTTCTTTTTTTTTCTGAATGCACAACTTTTGAAGAATTTTACCTTAAAATCCAATGATCTAATGATCAAAGTAAAACTTCCGAAGTTTTGGGAACGTAGGTGAGTTAGCTCGTTTTGTATGCGATTTTTGGGAATCCACAACTTTAAAACGCTCTCCTGAAAAGTTTCAATTTCAAAAAATTTGACCGAGCCCTTAGGTACCGAGAGAAGGCAGATTGTGAACCGCACATTTTAAATTTATTGAAAAGTCTGGACTTAATATTTTTTAGGTGTGACAACTCTTTATTAAACCACGGAGGTTTATTTGAAATTGACGGATAGTATAACGGAACACACAGATAAAAGAAGGAATTTAATGCATTATAAAAGATATTAACGGCCTCAGCCACGTTAGTGCATGAATAAAATTCGGACCAGTCATAGCCGGATATAAAAGTATTTAAAAGATGAAAGTTTGCCTTACGAAAGCAGCGACGTTTCGAATTTTTTATTCAGCTCTGTTTTTGCGTCTACAGTCAGCTCTAGAGTTGAATGTTAAGGATCTTCCGGTTCTGTAAGTGGTGATGTTCTTGATAGGCAAACGCCTTCTGAATTTGAAACAAAACACAAGTCCAGTAAACGTCCTAAGGAGTTCTTAACTTGGTTCACTTGGGATAGCGCAATGTCATGTCGTACCAGGTATATTAAAATGACCCAATACTATTAACTGATCTCGATTTGACAGTTTTTTGGAAATAGACTGAATAACGGAAAGGTGATTTGCGTAAATAGGGAACTCAGATGATGGTGGGATATATGAACAAGTAATATATACAAAACTACCGGGAAACGATCATTTTATACCTAGGAATTCGATGTCATAAAATTCTTCGAAAGTTAGTAATTCAGAGGAAAAGGTGGAGTCGACAGCAATCAGAACACCACCTCCCCGTCTGGTCTGACGATCAAGCCTATAAATTGTGTACTTACCCGGGAGAATTTCGGAGCTAAGAATATCCGGCCTTAACCAGGTCTCCGTACATACCATAATATTATTATTATATGGGAATGAAAAACTATCCGAATACAATTTAGTCAGCTTACTAAGTAAGCCTCTTGTAATCTGGTAGCAAAGAAGAAAAGAGGAGGCTAGTTTTTTGGGATGTGGAGGGCGCTGGGGATGGTTCTTTAATGGTATTTTCCATTTCCCCTGAACTATTCTTTTTTCACTTAGCTTCGTACTCTTTTAGCTAGCATGCGACTAGTGAGCTGCGATTCAAGCGCCACGAGCAGGTCCGTATTTTTACGGCAGTTCCGGATTAATTCCGTAACACTGCCTTTTGTGAGCCGCCTAATAGTTATTGCCTGGTTCTCGTATACGATGCATTCATCGCAGTAGTAGCGTAGGCCACTCCTCTTATCGATGGCATCGCGAACCAGGCCAGAATAGCCAAGACACTTTGCGTGATCAATTTTATCACATGTATGGCAGGGAATACTTTGCTGTCCAGCCGAGATAACTTTCTTGCAATTTTTTAAAGAACAGAAAGCCATTATTACTGACCACGGACCACTGTGCACTATAGCGGACAAAAAAAATCGAAAGCGCTCAAGAACTTTTTAATGAGAGAACAAAGGGAGCGACAGAGCGGGAGCGAAACACCGAATAACTTTGATGTTAGGCACCACGAAACGAGATAGAAACGAAAAGAGAGAGAGAGCGGGATTATTAACCGATTAACTCCGTTATAAAACACCTCTGAGAGATATTACCGTTGGAGTGCGTGCCGTTCCAACAGCGCTCAACGACGAAGAGAAAGACTGAAAAGAGGGGCAATAGAAAACCACAACAACAAACCAGCACCGATTTAAATTATGATAAAAACTTTTTATTTTCTAAACACAAGTTAATCACGATGCACTCGCGAAGCGAACGGAAAGTTGTTAGAAGACACTTAAAGGTGTAGAAATGTTAAACAGATTTAAGTAAGCCCCGGTGGTTTCAATAAGAAAAATGAAAATTCGGAGCGCAAAACAAAAACACGACCGTTCACTGTGAAGACGTTCGCAAATCCGCAGTACTTTTTTCATTTTATAATGGCTAATATATCGAATTTGACATTACCCGTATCGTGTGAAAAATTTTATGAAAATAGTCCTTTTTTGGCCGAATTAACCATACCCCCTTAAGTGTAGGTATTTTTATTTTAAAATTGATCTTAACACCAATCATTAAATTTTATAATTCTAACATTAAAAAAAAATGTCCGTCGCACATTTCGCGTATTTCTGGGTCGTTTATTCCATGTCTAATTAAATGTATCTCTTCTTCGGAAACAATGAAAGTTGGTACTATTTTTAAATTGGCAATAGCATGCTTTCTTCTATGTTGCTTAAGTAATGGGAAGGAATAGTTGGTGTTCCAATAAATTCGACCTACCAAATTTCATAAGGATTGGTCGACTATATCCTATAGCCGCCATATAAATGATTGATCGAAAATGCCATAACTTTGGTGTTTGTTAAGTTAGGAAGTTTGAATTTTGTATGAGTATTAAGAATGCATCATATGAATAATTTTGGAGAATATAATTTACAGAATACAGAATAGTACTTGGGGTTAGGCTTAATTCCATCTTCTGTAAACAATACCGATTTATCCGGTTGTATTTTTAAGTTTGTTTGATTTTATCTATTAAGCACTGAGTCCAAATCAGCGAAATGTTTTTGCAACGAGGGCGAGAAAATAATGATATCGTCTAGGTAAATTTAACAACATTTTCCGTTTAGATCGGGCAAGACTCTTTGGAAAGTTGCCGGGGCGTTGATAAGTCCGAACGGCATGCGGATAAATTTGTAGTGCCCCCCTTGTGCTGTCAAGGCAGTTTTGTGTGTATCTCTGGGTTCCATATCAATTTGATGGTACCCACTAGCCAGATCTAGGGCCGTGAAATACTTTGATCTACCAATCCTGTCGAGAACGTCATTAATATTAGGCATGGGATATCTACATTTTACTGTTTTCTCATAAAGCTTTCTAAAATCGACCACTATTACACATTAAGCTTTCTAAAATCGACCACTATTCTCAATTTTTTTGTTTTGGAAACGTACAGAAGCGTAATACCTTAAATTATATATAGTACATAAATCTAGTATTAATCGATTTAGGAGCGGCAGAGAGTCAAGATTTGAGATTATAGGAAAAAGTCTATTATAGTCAGAACATAATACTCTGAAAGGCTCATGCAAGGCATAGTTAGATCTACAATGATTTAAAATTAGGGGAATATTATTTCTAGTTAATCTACTTGGCACAGAAAAGTTTAGCCGACTTAACAAGTCGGGGCAGTCAATATCACCATGTATAAGGTTATAAATAAAGATAGTACCAAGCATCGTTCTACGGTTGGCTAGGGATGGTAAATTAATCAAAAGAAGTCTACTAGAATAAGAAGGTAAGATAAGATTTGCATCCCAGTTTAGGCGCCGTAAAACAAAATAGCTTACGACTATTAAACTGCGAATCCAGCGCAGAGAGGAGATCATCAGCTCGGCGAAAACTATCTCTAGCAACTCCGAAACTGCTAATCAGCCCCATCAGGCCGTTTTTAGTTTGGCGCATGGACGATTTCATCTCGTTCGCAACCTCAACACAAGCATCACAACAGAACTGCAAATTAGGCTCCTTTGAAAGGTCATCACTTGCACCATGTTTTCACACAGCCAGCAAGTCATATTAGCTTGGTCAGCCCTGATTACGAGGCTGTATTTTTTGCAGAAGCAGACTAAATTATTATTATTCATTTTACCTATTGAAACCACTGTACCAAGAAAACGAATTGCAATTTATAAGCGAATAGTTATAAGTACCGCAAGAGCGCAGAAACTGCACGCTTAAAACTTTCAAAACAAAGAGAGCGGGAACGTAATTTAGTTCAAGTGCATGCAAAAGCAACACTAAAAACAAAAGCAACACGACGAACAACGCACAAAAGAGAAACGACGGGGTTACAAGAAAAGAACACAGAACAGAATTACGAGATGAAGACAATTTTTAGGTATTATTACAAACGTGCACAAAGATTTATAGTTCACTCGCGAAGCGAACGGAATTAAAATGTATGTTTAAATTACTGAAAGAAAATGAAAATTGTTTTGACCCACCGATGGGATTAAATAAAACAAAAATACCATCTGCAGTGATATTATTGTTCAAGTCTACTATTTTATCCCTGTTACTTAAGTTCGTCAAAATTGTTGTTTATTGAGTTATTTTTATGGCGGTGTACAGTCGTAGAGACGGACAGCTTAATGTCATGTTTTAATTTTGTTTGTGTATCTGTTTGTCTGGTGTGTAATTTTTTGATGAATGTTTCTTTGCATAGAAAGACGAACGCCTATGCGGCTGGTTCAATAGTTTTGGTTGCTCTGGTTGGGTCAACCACTATTTTTGTCAGATGGTATCCTCCCAATCGTATTTTTAGGTCCATACCAAAGTGGTCTGATGGAAAGTCTTTGAGGACTTTACAGCCATCACCTAGATCGGCGGGAAGTTCAGTTGAACACTTGATCTATGGACGTATGCTTATTATTTTTGTTTTGCCGGGAGTGTTCTTCCTTGAGATAGAGAACGAGGATTGGTTGCTATTTATGTGTGATGAGCTATGTGTTGGGACATGTCAACTTGGATGCTTGTCATTTAAGTCGCATCCAATTAATATGTGACTATTGGGAGTCTGTTTAGCGATGGAGTCTATATTTTTGTTTAGATCTGTTGTGCACAATGGCTCCTTGTCAAGTGATACGACTACGACGTTATGACATATCCCATTCGACAAATTGTATTTTTATTCTCCAGCAATTGCTTCTAAAATGCGCGATTGCCCCATTTCAATTTGTTGGTATTTTATTCCATTTTTTAGGCATATGGCAACTGATGAACTTCGACTTTCAGTTAGGCGAACCTGACGTTTCTCTATTCTTGTATCTGCTGCTCTAGATAATTCGCGAATAAACTGATAATGGGACATTGTGATTGAGTGCCTCTTATTTAGACGACGCTCAGCTTTGAGCATAACGTCTGGTCTATGTTTATTTAAGAATGCAGGGACACGATAAAGTATACATCTTGAAAGATGCATTTAAAATTAGACATTTATTTCATCGAGATTTAAATTAGGAAGTCTAGGATAATCTCCTGATTTTGTCTTTTCTGCTCAGTTTCGCAGAGATGTTCTGCGGTAACATCAGCAGTCACGCCTTGCATTATCTAATATCTTTGCCAAAGATTTTGAGGATTATTGAAAAATTCAAAAGGGTTTGTTTGTCTTAAACTGTTTTCCGTATGCTTATCAAGCACACCAGTAGCTCCTTTTTCCTGTGGTTGTACTTTTTTTTCAGACAGCAGCTATGTTTTTAATCACCTGTTAATAAAAGCGATGGGAAACTTTTATCTACCCCAATGAGTGAAAGACTTTCTGCTTTGCTTATTACGCGATCAATATTGATAAGAGTTGTTTTCCTGTTCTTAATTAGTTTTTCTTCACCGCGATTCGGACTGCATTTGCAGTGTGGGATCTCTTGCAGTTTACGCATTTTGTTTCAATTCTTTCGGACGGATTTTCTGAATTTTGTATCGTGCATTGCTTAGGACCATGAGGTGTCGTGCATTTTACGCATCAATATCTCCTATTGCAGTTGCTGGTACCTCAGTCCCTCTGATAGTTGTAGTTGCCTGACTTCGTTTTTGTTTTTCTTAAGACTTTCTTCAGCCTTATGCTGCAGTTGATCAGGGCTCAAAGATGAAAACTTGTTTTATTTTTTCCGTAGTTTCTACTTGTACTAACCAGTTTTATTTATGGACGGCATACTTTAGGATGGAACAGAATTGAATTACAATGTATTATTAGTCTAGATTTCTAATTATGTGTTAACACTTAAAACTAGAGTTAACGCGTCGCAACCCTGTTTCTAGTGTTGCAAAACCGCAACTTCTCAGTTGTGCTTTTGACTTCTTGAATTTGTTACGCACGGAACGCGCTTTTTCTATCAATAAATTTATATACAAATCCCCTCACTCTCCCACTTATTCCCCCCGACGAAGTGGCAGAACCCTTCGTGTCCCACTTACTCCCACGGTGAGACGGAAGATCCTCTCACTTGCCTCACCAATCCAACATCGTAACGGAACTGCCGGTCCTTCCGGCATAACTAATCAAACTTGCTTCCAGCCGGCTAATCACGATAAAATCCCCCACGACCCTCGCACCTCGGCCTATCATGATAAAATCCGGCTGCGGCCTCGGCTGAAGGTCCAGCCCGTAGTATTCTTAGCCCCCATGTCCTCAAACCACGGCCACTTACAATACAATCCGGCTGCGGCCTCGCCCGAAGGTCCAGCCCGTAGGAGTCTTAGCCCCCACGACCCTCACACCCCGGCCACTTACAATAAAATCCGGCTGCGGCGTCGCCCGAAGGCCCAGCCCGGGGAATTTTTCATCACGAAAGGACTTAGTGTTCCCAAATCACCATAACGTCGAAGGTCCTTCGAGAATTGCAAGTCCTACGCCCACCTGAAATACCCACTCGAGCGGATTGGCGTAAATCTCCGGGATAATTAATTAAAAATCATCGTTCGCCCCGCGGCCGATTTGCTTAAAAACCCAGGCGTAGGAGTTCGCTGGATTTCTGCCTGCCGTAAAGATGAGCACGCCGCTCTAGCACTCTAGCACCGTAGCAGAAACGCAGAAGGCATTCGCTACACTCGTGAGTACAGGATAATTTCCAGAGTCGGTGTGGAAACGGTGTGTACAGCTCGAGAGGTGTAACTACCAACCGACTAGGAGGCGACAAAGCGTTCACGCCGGGAGCCAAAATGACGTAAGTTAGACAGGTTGGTCGGGTTCCATATTTCACCGGCTATGCCTCTCCCAGAAGACTGATAAGTTATCGAGGAGTCCATCCCGGCATGTCACCACTCGGAAACCACGGCGTGCCGAAGCCGCCAGCATCAGAAGTCCCAGTAACCAGCACTCTGCCCCGACATTTACTATTGACCTTGATCGCTGAACTTATACCAGGAAGAGGTACCTCGAGCCATGTCAGAAATTTTGGAACGAGCCGCTTACAGACGGCTACGTGGGCAGAGTTTTGGGCCGAATTCTTAAGTTTCTTCCTGGCCCCACGTTACTTCGAGCGACTAGAGGACAAGATCCGAGCCACATCCAGTGAGTGGACGAGACATTTATTTGGACGAGTTGATGACCAAGATGCAGCAAGCCGGATATCAAAAAAAAGAAGAACTCTTTCGGGTCTACGAAAATATGGCACCAGAATATCGGCTGTATATAAGACGCCACGAGTTCGAGACGCTGGAGCTATTAACCCATAAGGCGACGGAATACGAGAGTGTGAGACAGCTGACGTCGAGTCGCGGAGGTATTCCCAGGGTGGGGACTACAGAGCGGGATAGGACCAACCCTCGTCTGACGCCGAACCCCTTTCGAAGTCCCGGGGTACCCATTCAAGGAGGGAATGCAACTCATCGAATGATCAGACAGCCCCTATCAAACATCGACGTACAGCGAACTAGTGGTAGATGCGGAGAAGTTGGTCACTTTATGCGGGTTTGTACTAATGCACGCCTGAATTTTTGTTGGAACTGCGGTTGTAGGAACATATTGACCGTCGATTGGAAACGAACAACGTCTTCGCCGAAATGCGGGCGCAGCGGAGACGAGCGAAGTAACACCCCGACACCAAGAAACCCACCGTTAAGGATAAACAACGGCCAGATCACCGCTACCGTGCAGATCGGAGGCCGATGGGTGGACGCCATGGTGGATACGGGAGCGTCGAGGAGTTTTGCGAGCGAAGAGTATGCTCGCATGGTAGCAAGACCTGAGGAGATGCAAGAGATCATCACTACAAAAGCGTTAGCTGATGGGTCAAGCCTGGCAGTGAAGAAGTTATGGCGTACCCCCGACTGGGGCCAAGTAAAATCGATCTGATGTCGTCAGAGGATAAGAAACCGGAAGTACCCGACGGATGGAGTGCGACGGTTCCGGGGAATTAGAAATCCGACGACAAGGACACTACGTATACGGAGCAGAGTGAGGTCTTCGCGCACAACCGAATCATGCGTCCGATGACCACATTAGGAGAACAAAAGATCGACCACGGAGGAGACGATATCAGGAGGTGTCTCGAGCTGGGAAGAGCCTTGGAGGACTTTCGGCCGGACGAAATCGACGAAGTAGAGAGCGACGGAAGAGGATGACCTAAGACCCGACCAGCGGGAATTCATCACCCGTGAGTTAGCGCTTTTTAAGGGGCTTCAAGGTGTATCGCACGTAGCGGAGCATCAAGAAGAAGGCGGGTGAATGGCACATGTGGGTTGATTACAGACAATTGAACGCTCACTCAGTGCCCGAAGCGTACCCCGTCGCCAGGATCAATCACATCCTGGAAAGCCCGATACATTTCGACGCTGGATTTTAAGCACGGTTATTGGCAGATACCCATACCTTCACGGTTCCGGGCCTATACCAATGAAAGGTCATGCCCTTTAGACTTCACTCGGCCAGCGCAACCTTCCAACGCGCTTTAGATAGCGTGATTGGTGCCGACATGGAGCCGTTCTAGTTTAGAGACGCGAAACGTTACGTTCAGCGCTGCGAGTCATGTCGAAAGTTTAAAACCGCCCAGACGAAAGCAAAATGTTAACCCGCGTATCAACTGAATCGTTCGATATATTATGCGCGGGCTTGGTCGGCCCGCTACCCCGATCGAAACACGGAAACGCCATGCTCCTCGTATTTCACGACATCTTATCCAAATGGGTGGATTTGGCCTTCCGGAAGGTCGAGTCGGCATCCCTCGGAAATTCGTCTGCGATAATGGTAGTCAATTTACCAGTCGCATTTTGAGAGAGTTCTTCCATACGCTGGGGGTAGAGGTCCAATATATTCTGCTCCATACTGTCCACAGGAGAACCCTACCGAGAGAACATATCGGACGGTCAAGACGATGATAGCCCCAACTTACCGAGGGGGACCAAAGTTCCTGGGACGAGCTACTGCCGGAATAGCCCCGACTCCCTACGATATTGTACAACGAGGTCACCCCGGATCGGCGGTGATAACTAAAGACCCCGACGGTAAAGGGCTCCAGCTTAGAGAAACCTTCGATATTGTCAGGTCCAACCTCCAACGTGCGTCCCAAGAACAAGCACGGCATTACAACCTTCGACGCCGTGAGTGGACACCGAAGCTCGGGGACAAAGTGTGGGTACGCCAGCATCCTCTCTCGAAGGCGCCTGAAGGTTTGCCGCCAAATTGGGCCCAAATATGACGGCCCCTACACCTTAACGACGCTCACATCCCCTAACCTTGTTTTTTTGCGACGCTCTCGAGAAAGACGCTCACGCTCCGCCAACATCAGCCAGCTGAAACCCTACTACTCTGAAGACTTCGAGAATGCAGCCGCAGAAAAAGTTGAGGAGACTGCCCAGGGAGTTGAAACGAGAGGACAAGCAGGGTATTTTCTAAGTAAAATTGTACTAACACACAATATGTTATTATCTAAGTATTATAAGTCGAGGTTTCACTGCACCGATAGGTAGGGAGCTTTCATCAGCCCCCGTTAGGAAAGGGGGCGTCTGACAATCCTGCCTGACGGCTGGGCCGCCACAAAAGGTGTAGGTAATTGTTATTTGATTTTAATATAATTAATAATAATCATTAGTTTTTAAGAGAATTTAAATGCAGTATTATTATCTAATAATCGGAAAGCGAACCGATGGGATTTTTGGGTCTGGAAGCAAAATAGGGCAAGTATAGTTCCGCACCATCCGCCGGAGGTGGCAACAATAGAGGAAAATATTCGAAAATTAGAGAAAAATACTAAACCGATCGGGCAAAGGAAAAGCCGGAGAGTACGAGAGTGGCACACTGCGGCTTCCGGGTCTCTCACTTGCTCTGATACAACCTTTCGTGTCCCACTAACTCCCACGGTGAGACGGAAGATCCTCTCACTTGCCACACTAATCCTACATCGTAACGGAACGGCAGATCCTTCCGGCATAACTAATAAATTTTGCTTCTAGCCGGCTAATCACGATAAAATCCGGCTGAGGCTTCGCCCAAAAAGGCAGTCCTTAGGATTCTTAGCCCCACGACCCTCGAACCTCGGTCAATCACGATAGAATCCGGCTGCCGCCTCGTCCGAAGGTCCAGCCCGTAGTTAGCCCCCACGACCCTCAGACTCCGGCCACTTACAATAAAATTTTTCATCACGAAAGGGCTTAGTGTTCCTAAATCACCATAACGTCGGAGGTCCTTCGAGAATTGCAAGTCCTACGCCCACCTGAAATACCCCCTCGAGCGGATAGGCGTAAATCTCCGTGATAATTAATTAAAAATCATTGTTCGCCCCGCGGACATTACTCTCTAGCCCAGTGTCTCAATGATTTTACAAATTTATTGTAAAAGGACCTTTGGATCCGACTGAGAGTTGTACCCCGGCCAGAAAGCATCCTTTCAGTACACACACAATATGCATCTTCATCCATTCGTGTTTCCTAATTTACATGCTGCTGAAAATAAATACAGTCATATGCTTTACAGCTGCTCAGACTGCTTTTGCTGAAATTTGTGTCTATGCAATTGCCAATTTCTTAACGCCGAGCTGCACTTTAGGTAGAGAGTAGGTGAAATCTTATTTGTTGAAACAAAAAGCAAATTAAAATCACTTATCAACAAAAAACGGATCACTAGCTTTCACGATTCCAGTTTTCTCAACAAGACATCAGGCGCACATCAATCCAGGTTGCCGAGTTTAAAATTGCACTTCGACGGAACCTCAGCAACTACAAACGTTTGGAGGGCGCATTCAAACATCTTCTACATAGTGATCAACTTATTTCTCAGATCGATAAGTACAATTATTTGCCACGACAAACGCTTACCGAAGAAGAAGAACTCTGCGAATAGCACTAATGAAAGGCATTGATAAGGGAGAGCCTCATTTTTTTATTTCCCACCATTGTGTGTAACGGCCACAGAGCTTTACCACTAAACTAAGAATAGTGTTTGATGCTAGTGCAAACACGTAGCATTGAACGAAATACTCATGGTAGGTCCTAGTAGGTTAACAATACCTAATCACGACAGTACTTTCAGTCCATTCCATTCGTTATGCTTTATCAGGTGACATCTCAAGGATGTATCGTAAATTTGTGGTCGACGAGCGGGACAGGAAATTTCAACTGATTCTCTGTAGAGAAACCGATACTGACATTCTACAGGTATATCAGCTTAATACGGTGACCTACGGTGTCTCAGCAGCTCCTTTCCTCGCCATTCGTAGTTGGTTTCATATAGCCAATATAAACTAAGCCAGAATATCCTCTCGTAGCCGCAATATACGAACTGCTCTACATGTGAATGATATTTTAACAGGCGCAGATGATCTGAACACCGCGCTAGAAAGGAAGCAGGAAGTCTCGAAACGTCTAAGTAAGGCTGGACTAGCATGGCAACCATCTGAGAATGTATTCGTTTTTCAATTCAATTTCGACTTTTCAAAGATTTTTACTAGACGTACAGTCCTATCTGAAGTCTCACTAATATTCGACTCGCTTGGACTTATCGCTCCCGTCGTGATGAATTCCAAAACGTTCATTTAGGGTCCATTTATCCAAAAACTACCTTGGGAAACTTGAAAAATGACTTGCTTAACTCATACGAACTCAACTTCACAAAAAAGCCAGAGCTAACTTCACGGGCTTGCAGACGTCTGAATACGTGGATACAGCTGTTATTTTTACGTTCGCAGCATAATCAATGGCGTCGTAAAGGTCAGCTTACTAGTTTCCAAATCAAAAGTCGCTCCGATTCAATCCTTGTTGATACTAAAGCATGAGCTCTGGGCAGCCGTGCTGATAACAAAAGGTATTAAAAGTTCCAACTCAAGCTTGACCCTTACATCTCAAAGGTATATTTTTGGACCGACGGAAAGGCCGTTCTCCAATGGCTTGGAAAATACTCGTCTAAATTGCACACTTTCGAGTCTCACAGGATCTCTGAGCTGCAGTCGCATATTCAGGACGTCGAATGGCGCTAAATATCAAGGAGCAAAAATCCTGCAGACATCGTATCCAGAGGAAACTCAGTAAAGGATCTTCAGCACAACATGTTGTTTACTGCACCCGTCTTCCTGAAAAGGTCGGACAGCGAATGACAGTGATTCCACCCCTTCATTCATCCATCGAGGAGCAGACCAAATCTATAATAGTCAAAGCTAGACTTCTGCATGAATGCATCCAAAACGACAAATGAATCACTTTTTTTTCTGCACAGTGTATTTGGGTGTGAGTGAGTAGGGTATTATTGTCTGTTTTGATTGACAGTGTTGTCACTCATTCCATAGTTGTACAGCTGTTGATAAGTACAGCAAATTTGGTGTGCAGTAGTCAACGCACTGTACAGTGTTTTGGTGTGCAGTTGACTTACTGTACAGTGAGTGATATTTCATGACTGGTACATACACACATACATAAATAGTTCTCGTGTGTATGTATGTCATAGAAACAATACGATTATACAATTTATTTGTATTTTTGTTTAAAATGTATTTATTATAAAAAAAAAAATTTAGAAATTATTAATATTTTAATAAAAACTAATTATAATAATTATTTTATGTTATTAAAGAATCTATATTTATGTTATTAATATTGGAATGAATGAACATTATTTTATTTACCATGTCTTCAGTGGTGGCAATTTTTGAACGTTTTTCGCTAATTAAATTTTTGGCAACAGAAAAGCCCTTTCCGATGCTGCACTGCTTGGGTGAGCTGCTAGTATCTTGCAGCTAATTTGATAAAGTAGAGGAAAACTGTCTTTATTAATTTACCACCACTGCAGAACATCAAAATCTTCACTATACGCTTTATTTACATTTGTATATACTTGAAGTTCATCCTGAATATACGATAAAATGTCAGTGCTCTGAATAGGTTCTGAATAATCTGAAAATATATTATCATTGTCTTGTGTGGGTTTAATTAATTTTTCTATGTCATCATTTTGGCTATTTATATGAATATTAATCATCATTGGTTTACGTCTTTAAAAGTTTGTTCCTTTTTTAATTCTGAGAATTAAGTTAATTTAAAATACTGCACTTATCTGCACAGTTGTACACAGTCAACACACAAGCTGTACAGCGTGTTTAAATAAGGACAAATGTAGTACTCACTGACGAAAAGAACAACCATATACTGTAATACTATATAAGCCGGATTCATACTTCGTTCAAATTCACACGCAAGGTAAAAGTCTTGCTCTCATTACTTTGCAAGAAAGTTTGGGTCACCAACCGCAGATCGCTAATCAAGTAGTACAGAAATGCACTCACTGCTTCCACTGAAAGCCTCGCCTTATGCCCCCCAATCATGAGAAATCTCCCTCCGAATGGTGTCAGAAGTTAGTCTCGAACAAAATTTGAAGCAAGTCACCGTATAAAACTTACGCCTCGATATTTGTTTGCTCTGCGACGAAGGCTGCCCACATAGAACTAGTTTTCGAGCTGACAAATAATGTTTTTTTATCCTGCATTCGAAGGTTTATCGCCCGGCATGGATTACCGCAACGTATCTACTGCGACAATGCAAACAACTTCGTTGGAGCCGCCAATAAAATGAGGGAGTTCCTAACTGCATTACTGGAGACTGAAGCCATCAACCTTCTGGAGTCATACAGAGTAAACCGAAAGCTTTATGAATTTTGCCTATTTGAGTTTTTGCCTTTTTAAGAATATATTGTGTGTTTGATTTAAAATTTAGTTTTTTGTCATAGTAGACTCCCACGTATCTTATTTCCTTTAAATTTTGTATTTTCGTTGACATATATATTAATCTAAAAATTACGAACATGCCGATGTAGATTACATATTACTGGACCTTTTAATTTAATCTTTCTCATTTGGTGGTGAAAAACAGATAGTTTTCTAATTATAAAACAAAGAGACCGAAAACTTGAGGTGGATATAATTTTAATTTGCAAAAAAAAACAAACGCGAAAACTAAAACGCCTGAGCGGCTCAACTCAATTTCAACGAATGTAATTCTATATTTAGACAAATTTCTAAGAGCCTAGCTTAACGAAGGTTGGCGATGACGGGGCGACTTCGCCGAGGGCGAGAGAGAACTTTATTGTCCTCCCGCTTTCGCCTTAAACTAACTTGCACTATACTTCAAATTTTAATAACTTCATATAAACTGTAAGCTTAAATGGGCCAACACCGGCCCCGTTGAACACCCATCGGTCTTCAACACATTGGAAGCGGCGCCAATTTGTAAATGGCCCGCCCAAAAATGCCACCTCCGCTAGTCCTAAAGTCGACGACTCTGACCATGTCGTCCTCCTCTGCGTGCCTGGCGACTATTCTCCCTAGGAGCCATTCTTGGATCGGGAGGTTGTCCTCGTCCACGACGACGAGATCTCCCTCGAGTTTGTTCGGCAGCTGCTGCTGCCATTGCCCCGGACTTGCAAGCTCCTGGGACCATCGCCGCTATAACGTTTGCCTGACTGACGAGACATACCGCCATCGCCGCAAGCAACTGAGACCCTTCTGGTCCGGGGTCCGGAGTGCTGGTGTGGCGAGCAGCGGCCCGCCTGTCAGCAGGTGCCCGGGATTCAGCGCCTCTCCGTCGCTTGGTTCGGTGCTGATCGGTTCGAATCATCACGGCCTCGAATCCCACGAGGACTGTCTCCAGCTCTTCAGCACTTAGGATCACGCTGCCCACCGCCTGTAGGAGTATGTGCTAGGCGGTTTTGACACCGGCCTCCCATAGTCCGCCCATGCGTGGAGCCCGAGGTGGTGTGAACGCAAATTCGCATCCGTTTCTTGATGCGAATTAGCGTATCGCGTCGGCTTCATCCTTTATTTTCTATCAAAGGGCCTGGAAGTGGCGACTCGCTCCGACCAAGTTTGTCCCGTTGTCGCAATGAACGACTTTGGGACACCCTCTGCGCCTAACGAACCTTTGAAAAGCCATTAAAAAGGAATCTGTGGTTAAAACAACTTCTAGTTGGATGCAAAACAAACGAAGAGGACTTATACGGAAGCATACCACGAATTTTCAATGTTGTCTATACGACACATAAATGAACGCCACATGTAGCAAATATTAAGAGTGCACGAAGACGATCTGCGGGTAAATTTCCCATAATTTGTGTCATTAGTCGAGGCTTGCACTTAAAGCAGCGTATGCATGATCGAACTATCTGACTGAAGACCTTCTGAGCGTTTACGATCCAAATACACAAGTGCTCGTGGACCAACATGAAAATTAAAATGGTGAAGATTCCGAACATAGCTCTGCACAAACTGGGAGCGTTTTGTTAACAATAATGGAAACTTGGCATCGTATGATATAGGAGCATTAGCTAGCTGCCCCCCAACTTGCAACAACGAAAAGTCCCCTTGTCTTTATGGATAAATGGATTCAATCGCTGAAAACGTAGGCCAACTCTGGGGCCTTTGCGAACTTTTTCCCTTTCTTCATGATACTCAGTCGGTGACAAAGTTTTTTCAAATACTATACTTCTGTCTTTTCATTTTCTTTTCAAGCGGAACATATAAACGAATACCCTAAGCAGTTTAAGGTGTGACGAAGATGCCTCGATGACATCTATCAAATCCAAATTTCGTACAGCAGCGGTCAGCCCGACCGCAGTCTTCCTCGATTCTTGTAGTAGGACTTCTAATTGGGAGAGTGAGGGGATCTTCCGCCTTACTGCACATATGGGTTAATGGATAAAGGCCAGAAAGTTGTGAGAATATATATATATAGTGTCAATATCTTTACCGCTCCCAATTGGATAGCCGGCCAACGGTACCCTAAGTCACTTGGGGTAAAGGGTGCAATCCCTTGGCGTTTTGTATATATGTATATTTCTCTTGTTCTCGTTCTCTGTCATGAATATATTCTTGTTTCACTGCACCGATTACATTCCTTGCTCACTAACCTTGAGACAGGTAGGGGACTTTAGGTTGGTAATGGCCATCACTTTCTCCGGGTCGGTCTGGCCTCCTTCGTTACTAATCAAGTGGCCTAAATAAACATATCTCCGCCTGAAGAATAGACACTTGTTTGGGTTTTCAGGTTCGCCCTCCGTAGCCTACGGAAGACTTCGGCAAGGTTGCCCAAATGTTGTTCCTCCGTGGCACCTATAGCGATAATATCGTCCAAATAGGTGAAGGCAAACGGCTCCATGTCCGCACCAATCACGCTATGCAAAGCGTGTTGGAATATTGCGCTGGCCGAGTGAAGTCCGAAGGGCATGACCTTCCATTGGTATAGGCCTATGCCCGGTACGACGAAGGCCGTGAATTGGCCGCTGTCATTGGCCTTGGGTATCTGCCAACAACCGAGCTTTAAATCCAGCGTCGAAGTGTATCGGGCTTAACGTAGTCCTTCCAGGATTTCCAGTGGACGGGGTACGCATCGGGCACTGAGTGAGCGTTTAATTGTCTGTAATCAACGCACATGCGCCATTCACCCGTCTTTTTCTTGACCAACACCATGGGCGCTCTATGCGGACTCCGTGAAGGTTCGATGGCGTCTTCGCGGAGTAGTTGCCGATCACTTTCTGCATTGCCGGATTCCTCGGGTAGTACCTTTGTTTCAAACGTTTATCATCTCGCATTTTAATTCTATGCTCCGCCACGTGTGATACACCTTGAAGCTGCCCGAAAAGCGCTAACTCACGGGTGATGAATTCCCGCTGGTCGGGTCTTAGGTCATCCTCGTCCGGCCGAAAGTCCCCCAAGGCCCTTCCCGGCTCGTCGCACCTCCTGATATCGTCTCCTCCGTGGTCGATCTTTTGTTCTCCTAATGTGGTCATCGGACGCATGATTCGGTTGGGCGCGAAGACCTCACTCTGCTCCGTATACGTAGTGTCCTTGTCGTCGGATTTCTGATTCTCCGGAACCGTCGCACTCTATTCTCTGACGACATCAGATCGATTTTACTTCGACGAGTACGCCATAACTTCTTCACTGCCAGGCTTGATCCATCAGCTAACGCTCTTGTAGTGATGATCTCTTGCATCTCCTCAGGTCTTGCTACCATACGTGTGTACCCTTCGCACGCAAAACTCCTCGAAGCTCCCGTATCCACCGTGGCGTCCACCCATCGGCCTCCGATCTACAAGACGTTGTTCGTTTTCCGGGGCATATCGGCGACAACAATCGGCGGTCAATATGTTCCTACGACCGCAACCCCAAAAAAAGTTGAAGCGCATTAGGTGACCAAATCTACCACAAGCTGTACGTCAATGTTTGATAGGGGCTGTCAGATCATTCGATGATTTGCATTCCCTCCTTGAATGGGTACCCCGGAACTGCGAAAGGGTTCGGCGTCAGACGAGGGTTGGGCCTATCCCGGTCTATAGTCCCCATCCCCAGCTACTCGACGTCAGCTGTCTCACACTTTCATATTCCGTCGCATCTTGCTTCAGCGTCTGGAACTCATGACGTCTTATATACAGCCGATATTCTGGTGCCATATTTTCGTAGACCCGAAAGAGTTCTTCTTCTTTTTGCTGTCCGGCTTGCTGCATTTTGGTCCTCAACTCGACCAAATAATCCTTAAATGTCTCGTCCACTCCCTAGATGTGGGCTCGGATCTTGTCCTCTAGTCGCTCGAAGTAACGTCGGGCCAGGAAGAAACTTAAGAATTCGGCCCGAAACTCTGCCAACGTAGCCGTCTGTAAGCGGCTCGTGCGGAACCATCGTGCTGCCCTACCTTCCAAAATTTCTGACATGGCGCGGGGTACCCCTTCCTGGTTTAAGTTCGGCGATCAAGGTCAACGGGTCATTCCATTTGTGCATCCGCTCGGCTAGTAAATCTCTGCACAAACTGGGAGCGTTTTGTTAACAATAATGGAAACTTGGCATCGTATGATATAGGAGCATTAGCTAGCTGCCCCCCAACTTGCAACAACGAAAAGTCCCCTTGTCTTTATGGATAAATGGATTCAATCGCTGAAAACGTAGGCCAACTCTGGGGCCTTTGCGAACTTTTTCCCTTTCTTCATGATACTCAGTCGGTGACAAAGTTTTTTCAAATACTATACTTCTGTCTTTTCATTTTCTTTTCAAGCGGAACATATAAACGAATACCCTAAGCAGTTTAAGGTGTGACGAAGATGCCTCGATGACATCTATCAAATCCAAATTTCGTACAGCAGCGGTCAGCCCGACCGCAGTCTTCCTCGATTCTTGTAGTAGGACTTCTAATTGGGAGAGTGAGGGGATCTTCCGCCTTACTGCACATATGGGTTAATGGATAAAGGCCAGAAAGTTGTGAGAATATATATATATAGTGTCAATATCTTTACCGCTCCCAATTGGATAGCCGGCCAACGGTACCCTAAGTCACTTGGGGTAAAGGGTGCAATCCCTTGGCGTTTTGTATATATGTATATTTCTCTTGTTCTCGTTCTCTGTCATGAATATATTCTTGTTTCACTGCACCGATTACATTCCTTGCTCACTAACCTTGAGACAGGTAGGGGACTTTAGGTTGGTAATGGCCATCACTTTCTCCGGGTCGGTCTGGCCTCCTTCGTTACTAATCAAGTGGCCTAAATAAACATATCTCCGCCTGAAGAATAGACACTTGTTTGGGTTTTCAGGTTCGCCCTCCGTAGCCTACGGAAGACTTCGGCAAGGTTGCCCAAATGTTGTTCCTCCGTGGCACCTATAGCGATAATATCGTCCAAATAGGTGAAGGCAAACGGCTCCATGTCCGCACCAATCACGCTATGCAAAGCGTGTTGGAATATTGCGCTGGCCGAGTGAAGTCCGAAGGGCATGACCTTCCATTGGTATAGGCCTATGCCCGGTACGACGAAGGCCGTGAATTGGCCGCTGTCATTGGCCTTGGGTATCTGCCAACAACCGAGCTTTAAATCCAGCGTCGAAGTGTATCGGGCTTAACGTAGTCCTTCCAGGATTTCCAGTGGACGGGGTACGCATCGGGCACTGAGTGAGCGTTTAATTGTCTGTAATCAACGCACATGCGCCATTCACCCGTCTTTTTCTTGACCAACACCATGGGCGCTCTATGCGGACTCCGTGAAGGTTCGATGGCGTCTTCGCGGAGTAGTTGCCGATCACTTTCTGCATTGCCGGATTCCTCGGGTAGTACCTTTGTTTCAAACGTTTATCATCTCGCATTTTAATTCTATGCTCCGCCACGTGTGATACACCTTGAAGCTGCCCGAAAAGCGCTAACTCACGGGTGATGAATTCCCGCTGGTCGGGTCTTAGGTCATCCTCGTCCGGCCGAAAGTCCCCCAAGGCCCTTCCCGGCTCGTCGCACCTCCTGATATCGTCTCCTCCGTGGTCGATCTTTTGTTCTCCTAATGTGGTCATCGGACGCATGATTCGGTTGGGCGCGAAGACCTCACTCTGCTCCGTATACGTAGTGTCCTTGTCGTCGGATTTCTGATTCTCCGGAACCGTCGCACTCTATTCTCTGACGACATCAGATCGATTTTACTTGGCCGCAGACGGTGGTCTTCCGCCGACGGACGACGAGTACGCCATAACTTCTTCACTGCCAGGCTTGATCCATCAGCTAACGCTCTTGTAGTGATGATCTCTTGCATCTCCTCAGGTCTTGCTACCATACGTGTGTACCCTTCGCACGCAAAACTCCTCGAAGCTCCCGTATCCACCGTGGCGTCCACCCATCGGCCTCCGATCTACAAGACGTTGTTCGTTTTCCGGGGCATATCGGCGACAACAATCGGCGGTCAATATGTTCCTACGACCGCAACCCCAAAAAAAGTTGAAGCGCATTAGGTGACCAAATCTACCACAAGCTGTACGTCAATGTTTGATAGGGGCTGTCAGATCATTCGATGATTTGCATTCCCTCCTTGAATGGGTACCCCGGAACTGCGAAAGGGTTCGGCGTCAGACGAGGGTTGGGCCTATCCCGGTCTATAGTCCCCATCCCCAGCTACTCGACGTCAGCTGTCTCACACTTTCATATTCCGTCGCATCTTGCTTCAGCGTCTGGAACTCATGACGTCTTATATACAGCCGATATTCTGGTGCCATATTTTCGTAGACCCGAAAGAGTTCTTCTTCTTTTTGCTGTCCGGCTTGCTGCATTTTGGTCCTCAACTCGACCAAATAATCCTTAAATGTCTCGTCCACTCCCTAGATGTGGGCTCGGATCTTGTCCTCTAGTCGCTCGAAGTAACGTCGGGCCAGGAAGAAACTTAAGAATTCGGCCCGAAACTCTGCCAACGTAGCCGTCTGTAAGCGGCTCGTGCGGAACCATCGTGCTGCCCTACCTTCCAAAATTTCTGACATGGCGCGGGGTACCCCTTCCTGGTTTAAGTTCGGCGATCAAGGTCAACGGGTCATTCCATTTGTGCATCCGCTCGGCTAGTAAATCTCGGGGCAGAGTGATGGTTACTGGCACATCTTATTCTGGCAGCTTCGGCACGCCGTGGTTTCCGAGTGGTGGGGCAGTGAAATCTCGTGACGTGCCGGGATGGACTCCTCGATAACTTATCAGTCTTCTGGGAGAGGCATAGCCGGTGAAATATGGAACCCGACCAACCTGTCTAACTTACGTCATTTTGGCTCCCGGCGTAAACGCTTTGTCGCCTCCTAGTCGGTTTGTAGTTACACCTCTCGAGCTGTACACACCGTTTCCACACCGACTCTGGAAATGATCCTGTACTCACGAGTGTAGCGAATGCCTTCTGCGTTTCTGCTACGGTGCTAGAGTGCTAGAGCGGCTAGCTCATCTTTACGGCAGGCATAAGCGTACTCCTACGCCTGGGTTTGTAAGCAAATCGGCTTCTTCGTACTCGCCGTCGGACTCCTTCGTGACAGCCATGGTTTATTGTGGTAAGCGAAACTCCTTCCTTTTCCTTTTCAATATTGATTCTCTATTTTCAACAGTGTGCAATCCTCGGCAGGAGCGCGATTATTAGGAATAAATTTCTTTTCTTTATCCTAGTGGGTCTTCTGGCCACTTTGGTGAGCTCTAGTTTGCCTCAATTTCCCTGCTCGGGCGCCACTACAACTCTCAGTCGGATCCAGCGGTTCTTTTTTCAAGAAATTTGTAAAATCATTAGAAACACTGGGTTAGAGAGTAATGTCCGCGGGGCGAACGATGATTTTTAATTAATTATTCCGGAGATTTACGCCTATCCGCTCGAGGGGGGTATTTCAGGTGGGCGTAGGACTTGCAATTCTCGAAGGACCTTCGACGTTATGGTGATTTAGGAACACTAAGCCCTTTTGTGATGAAAAATTTTATTGTAAGTGGCCGGTCGTGGGGGCTAACTACGGGCTGGACCTTCGGACGAGGCGGCAGCCGGATTCTATCGTGATTGACCGAGGTTCGAGGGTCGTGGGGCTAAGAATCCTAAGGACTGCCTTTTTGGGCGAAGCCTCAGCCGGATTTTATCGTGATTAGCCGGCTAGAAGCAAAATTTATTAGTTATGTCGGAAGGATCTGCCGTTCCGTTACGATGTAGGATTAGTGTGGTAAGTGAGAGGATCTTCCGTCTCACCGTGGGAGTTAGTGGGACACGAAAGGTTGTATCAGAGCAAGTGAGAGACCCGGAAGCCGCAGTGTGCCACTCTCGTACTCTCCGGCTTTTCCTTTGCCCGATCGGTTTAGTATTTTTCTCTAATTTTCGAATATTTTCCTCTATTGTTGCCACCTCCGGCGGATGGTGCGGAACTATACTTGCCCTATTTTGCTTCCAGACCCAAAAATCCCATCGGTTCGCTTTCCGATTATTAGATAATAATACTGTATTTAATTTCTCTTACAAACTAATGATTATTATTAATTATATTAAAATCAAATAACAATTACCTATACCTTTTGTGGCGGCCCAGCCGTCAGGCAGGATTGTCAGACGCCCCCTTTCCTAACGGGGGCTGATGAAAGCTCCCTACCTATCGGTGCAGTGAAACCTCGACTTATAATACTTAGATAATAACATATTGTGTGTTAGTACAATTTTACTTAGAAAATACCCTGCTTGTCCTCTCGTTTCAACTCCCTGGGCAGTCTCCTCAACTTTTTCTGCGGCTGCATTCTCGAAGTCTTCAGAGTAGTAGGGTTTCAGCTGGCTGATGTTGGCGGAGCGTGAGCGTCTTTCTCGAGAGCGTCGCAAAAAAACAAGGTTAGGGGATGTGAGCGTCGTTAAGGTGTAGGGGCCGTCATATTTGGGCCCAATTTGGCGGCAAACCTTCAGGCGCCTTCGAGAGAGGATGCTGGCGTACCCACACTTTGTCCCCGAGCTTCGGTGTCCACTCACGGCGTCGAAGGTTGTAATGCCGTGCTTGTTCTTGGGACGCACGTTGGAGGTTGGACCTGACAATATCGAAGCTTTCTCTAAGCTGGAGCCCTTTACCGTCGGGGTCTTTAGTTATCACCGCCGATCCGGGGTGACCTCGTTGTACAATATCGTAGGGAGTCGGGGCTATTCCGGCAGTAGCTCGTCCCAGGAACTTTGGTCCCCCTCGGTAAGTTGGGGCTATCATCGTCTTGACCGTCCGATATGTTCTCTCGGTAGGGTTCTCCTGTGGACAGTATGGAGCAGAATATATTGGACCTCTACCCCCAGCGTATGGAAGAACTCTCTCAAAATGCGACTGGTAAATTGACTACCATTATCGCAGACGAATTTCCGAGGAAGGCCGACTCGACCTTCCGGAAGGCCTTCTGGACTTGGGCGGCGGTAGATTTTCGCAATGGGATCAAATCCACCCATTTGGATAAGATGTCGTGAAATACGAGGAGCATGGCGTTTCCGTGTTTCGATCGGGGTAGCGGGCCGACCAAGTCCGCGCATAATATATGGAACGATTCAGTTGATACGCGGGTTAACATTTTGCTTTCGTCTGGGCGGTTTTAAACTTTTGACATGACTCGCAGCGCTGAACGTAACGTTTCGCGTCTCTAAACTAGAACGGCTCCATGTCGGCACCAATCACGCTATCCAAAGCGCGTTGGAAGGTTGCGCTGGCCGAGTGAAGTCTAAAGGGCATGACCTTCCATTGGTATAGGCCTTTGCCCGGAACCGTGAAGGTGTGGGTATCTGCCAATAACCGTGCTTTAAATCCAGCGTCGAAATGTATCGGGCTTTCCAGGATGTGATTGATCCTGGCGACGGGGTACGCTTCGGGCACTGAGTGAGCGTTCAATTGTCTGTAATCAACCCACATGTGCCATTCACCCGCCTTCTTCTTGATGCTCCGCTACGTGCGATACACCTTGAAGCCCCTTAAAAAGCGCTAACTCACGGGTGATGAATTCCCGCTGGTCGGGTCTTAGGTCATCCTCTTCCGTTGCTCTCTACTTCGTCGATTTCGTCCGGCCGAAAGTCCTCCAAGACCCTTCCCAGCTCGAGACACCTCCTGATATCGTCTCCTCCGTGGTCGATCTTTTGTTCTCCTAATGTGGTCATCGGACGCATGATTCGGTTGGGCGCGAAGACCTCACTCTGCTCCGTATACGTAGTGTCCTTGTCGTCGGATTTCTAATTCCCCGGAACCGTCGCACTCCATCCGTCGAGTACTGCCGGGTTCGTATCCCCTGACGACATCAGATCGATTTTACTTGGCCGCAGTCGGGGGTCTTCCGACGACGGGATCAATTTTACCTTCCCATCGCCGCCAAGAAATCCATACCTTATATCACGCGATCCAACATGGTCGGCATCACTCAGAATGGGGTCCACACTTGCGTGCCAGCTAATTCCACGCGAGTACGCCATAACTTCTTCACTGCCAGGCTTGACCCATCAGCTAACGCTTTTGTAGTGATGATCTCTTGCATCTCCTCAGGTCTTGCTACCATGCGAGCATACTCTTCGCTCGCAAAACTCCTCGACGCTCCCGTATCCACCATGGCGTCCACCCATCGGCCTCCGATCTGCACGGTAGCGGTGATCCTTAACGGTGGGTTTCTTGGTGTCGGGGTGTTACTTCGCTCGTCTCCGCTGCGCCCGCATTTCGGCGAAGACGTTGTTCGTTTCCCGGGGCATCTCGGCGACAACAATCGACGGTCAATATGTTCCTACAACCGCAGTTCCAACAAAAATTCAGGCGTGCATTAGTACAACCCCGCATAAAGTGACCAACTTCTCCGCATCTACCACTAGTTCGCTGTACGTCGATGTTTGATAGGGGCTGTCTGATCATTCGATGAGTTGCATTCCCTCCTTGAATGGGTACCCCGGGACTTCGAAAGGGGTTCGGCGTCAGACGAGGGTTGGTCCTATCCCGCTCTGCAGTCCCCACCCTGGGAATACCTCCGCGACTCGACGTCAGCTGTCTCACACTCTCGTATTCCGTCGCCATATGGATTAATAGCTCCAGCGTCTCGAACTCGTGGCGTCTTATATACAGCCGATATTCTGGTGCCATATTTTCGTAGACCCGAAAGAGTTCTTCTTTTTTTGATATCCGGCTTGCTGCATCTTGGTCATCAACTCGTCCAAATAAATGTCTCGTCCACTCCCTGGATGTGGCTCGGATCTTGTCCTCTAGTCGCTCGAAGTAACGTGGGGCCAGGAAGAAACTTAAGAATTCGGCCCGAAACTCTGCCAACGTAGCCGTCTGTAAGCGGCTTGTGCGGAACCATCGTGCTGCCCTACCTTCCAAAATTTCTGACATGACGCGGGGTACCCCTTCCTGATTTAAGGGGGTATATACCTTTTTTTGTCGAAAAAAATAGGAAAGTTTGGATTTTTTTATGTATGTAACTATTGTTTTTATTAAATGAATGATTATATATTCTGAATGTTTATATTGTTGACAATATTTTTGCAAAAAATTTTGAAAAAATATTTAATAGTTTTTAAGGTGTGGGTGTTTTCCTTAAACGCCTTTTTTTTAAAGAGCCTTGCGGTGATAATTCCCCAGGACAAACGGGTCAACTGATACCGAAAAAATAAAAATATTTCATTAGTTTAAAGTAGTATCCTGTACTTGAACGAACGTTTTAAAAAAGTTTTTTTTTTTGTGCATACGGGAACGTTTTTTGCAAAAAATTACGTTTTTGGACTCTAAAATTCTTACAAAACTATCTAAAAATTTTTACATGAAAAAACGATCGTTCAAGTACTAATAAAATTCATTACGAACATTTAAAAAAAAAATTGAAGAAAATCGGTTCAGTAGTTTTTCGCCAATCCATATCACCGCAAAGTCATTTTTCAAAAACACCATTTCGAGATATTCGCGTTAAAAGTTTCAAGTTTGGGTTTGGGCGGGGACGAGGCGCGCGGCTAGGAGCGCTGTAACTTTTTTTCTACTGCTCAAAACTCTATGAAAATTTGGGGAAATGTTCTCAAAAAGTTGTTCTTTAAGATGAAGCAAAAAAAAATTTTCAATTTTTTGAAAATGAAAAAGGTATATACCCCCTTAAGTTCGGCGATCAAGGTCAACGGGTCATTCCATTTGTGCATCCGCTCGGCTAGTAAATGTCGGGGCAGAGTGATGGTTACTGGGACATCTTATTCTGGCGGCCTCGGCACGCCGTGGTTTCCGAGTGGTGGGGCAATGAAATCTCGTGACGTGCCGGGATGGACTCCTCGATAACTTATCAGTCTTCTGGGAGAGGCATAGCCGGTGAAATATGGAACCCGACCAACCTGTCTAACTTACGTCATTTTGGCTCCCGGCATGAACGCTTTGTCGCCTCCTAGTCGGTTGGTAGTTATACCTCTCGAGCTGTACACACCGTTTCCACACCGACTCTGGAAATGATCCTGTACTCACGACTGTAGCGAATGCCTTCTGCGTTTCTGCTACGGAGCTAGAGTGCTAGAGCGGCTAGCTCATCTTTACGGCAGGCATAAATCCAGCGTACTCCTACGACTGGGTTTTTAAGCAAATCGGCCGCGGGGCGAACGATGATTTTTAATTAATTATCCCGGAGATTTACGCCTATCCGCTCGAGGGGGTATTTCAGGTGGGCGTAGGACTTGCAATTCTCGAAGAACCTTCAACGTTATGGTGATTTAGGAACACTAAGACCTTTCGTGATAAAAAATTCCACGGGCTGGGCCTTCGGGCGAGGCCGCAACCGGATTTTATTGTAAGTGGCCGGGATCTGAGGGTCGTGGGGGCTAAGACTCCAACGGGCTGGACCTTCGGACGAGGCGGCAGCCGGATTCTATCGTGATTGACCGAGGTGCGAGGGTCGTGGGGCTAAGAATCCTAAGGACTGGACCTTCGGGCGAAGCCTCAGCCGGATTTTATCGTGATTAGCCGGCTAGAAGCAAGTTTTATTAGTTATGTCGGAAGGATCTGCCGTTCCGTTACGATGTAGGATTAGTGTGGCAAGTGAGAGGATCTTCCGTCTCACCGTGGGAGTTAGTGGGACACGAAAGGTTGTACCAGAGCAAGTGAGAGACCCGGAAGCCGCAGTGTGCCACTCTCGTACTCTCCGGCTTTTCCTTTGCCCGATCGGTTTAGTATTTTTCTCTAATTTTCGAATATTTTCCTCTATTGTTGCCACCTCCGGCGGATGGTGCGGAACTATACTTGCCCTATTTTGCTTCCAGACCCAAAAATCCCATCGGTTCGCTTTCCGATTATTAGATAATAATACTGCATTTAATTTCTTTTACAAACTAATGATTATTATTAATTATATTAAAATCAAACAACAATTACCTATACCTTTTGTGGCGGCCCAGCCGTCAGGCAGGATTGTCAGACGCCCCCTTTCCTAACGGGGGCTGATGAAAGCTCCCTACCTATCGGTGCAGTGAAACCTCGACTTATAATACTTAGATAATAACATATTGTGTGATAGTACAATTTTACTTAGAAAATACCCTGCTTGTCCTCTCGTTTCAACTCCCTGGGCAGTCTCCTCAACTTTTTCTGCGGCTGCATTCTCGAAGTCTTCAGAGTAGTAGGGTTTCAGCTGGCTGATGTTGGCGGAGCGTGAGCGTCTTTCTCGAGAGCGTCGCAAAAAAACAAGGTTAGGGGATGTGAGCGTCGTTAAGGTGTAGGGGCCGTCATATTTGGGCCCAATTTAGCGGCAAACCTTCAGGCGCCTTCGAGAGAGGATGCTGGCGTACCCACACTTTGTCCCCGAGCTTCGGTGTCCACTCACGGCGTCGAAGGTTGTAATGCCGTGCTTGTTCTTGGGACGCACGTTGGAGGTTGGACCTGACAATATCGAAGCTTTCTCTAAGCTGGAGCCCTTTACCGTCGGGGTCTTTAGTTATCACCGCCGATCCGGGGTGACCTCGTTGTACAATATCGTAGGGAGTCGGGGCTATTCCGGCAGTAGCTCGTCCCAGGAACTTTGGTCCCCCTCGGTAAGTTGGGGCTATCATCGTCTTGACCGTCCGATATGTTCTCTCGGTAGGGTTCTCCTGTGGACAGTATGGAGCAGAATATATTGGACCTCTACCCCCAGCGTATGGAAGAACTCTCTCAAAATGCGACTGGTAAATTGACTACCATTATCGCAGACGAATTTCCGAGGGATGCCGACTCGACCTTCCGGAAGGGCAAATCCACCCATTTGGATAAGATGTCGTGAAATACGAGGAGCATGGCGTTTCCGTGTTTCGATCGGGGTAGCGGGCCGACCAAGTCCGCGCATAATATATCGAACGATTCAGTTGATACGCGGGTTAACATTTTGCTTTCGTCTGGGCGGTTTTAAACTTTTGACATGACTCGCAGCGCTGAACGTAACGTTTCGCGTCTCTAAACTAGAACGGCTCCATGTCGGCACCAATCACGCTATCCAAAGCGCGTTGGAAGGTTGCGCTGGCCGTGGAAAGGCAGCCAAGAAGGCTGGCAAGGCTCAGAAGAACATCACCAAGACCGACAAGAAGAAGAAGCGCAAGAGGAAGGAGAGCTATGCCATCTACATCTACAAGGTCCTGAAGCAGGTCCACCCTGACACCGGCATTTCGTCGAAGGCGATGAGCATCATGAACAGCTTTGTGAATGACATCTTCGAGCGTATTGCTGCAGAGGCTTCTCGTCTGGCCCACTACAACAAGCGGTCGACCATCACCAGTCGGGAAATCCAAACGGCTGTTCGCCTGCTTCTGCCCGGAGAGTTGGCCAAGCACGCCGTCAGTGAGGGAACCAAGGCTGTCACCAAGTACACCAGCTCCAAGTAAATTTGCTGCGTTTGCGGAGGAAGATCCAAAACGGCCCTTTTCAGGGCCACAACATATTTTACCAAAGAAACTACATTTTCAATACCATTCGCAAAACAATATGAAATAATCAAAATAGTCCAGTTTGATCTTTATATATTCCAAAACTAAAGTCTTTTACTAGAGTTAAATGGTAAATTTATTCGATTCTGCATTATTTGCCGACTTAGCCGCGGTTGCGAACGTTTGGTCAACACCATCAAATAAACTCTTTTTCAAAGATGTAATTCCGCCGCTACAGTTCTTTCAAAAAATACAATCACTATATTCTTGCCTTATAAAATAAACAAAATAATTTGAATGCTATTATATCGAAATATTCTTTCTCTTGTTAACAAACGTTGTAGCCCTGAAAAGGGCTTGTATAAATCAATTTCAGATTTCGAAATCTTAAATTGCGACTGTGAGCGTACAGGTACAGGTACTGTACTTTTTCACAGTTTACTTCTTGGCAGCGGTAGTCTTTGCTTTCGGCTTCTTAGCTGTAGCAGGGGCAGCTACTTTCTTTACCGCCTTTTTCGGCTTAGCAGACGCCGCTGGCTTGGTCTTGGGTGCTTTAGCTGCCTTCGGCTTCGCTGCGGTCGACTTGGCCTTTGGTGCTGCTGGCTTTGCCTTCACGGTTCCAGTTTTCTTAGCATCCTTGGCCTTTGCCTTCTCGGTTTTCTTTTTCTCGGCGGTCTTTTTGGTGGCCACAGCCTTCTTCACCTTGGGTTTTTTGTCGGCAGCTCCGG
Organism: Drosophila kurseongensis; assembly: GCA_018153305.1. NCBI lineage: Eukaryota > Metazoa > Arthropoda > Insecta > Diptera > Drosophilidae > Drosophila > Drosophila kurseongensis. The sequence continues at coordinate 3,300,303 of JAECXX010000090.1, forward strand.
CAGCCTTCTTGGCGGTGGCTCCGGTCTTCTTAACGGCTACCTTCCTGCTTTTGACTTTCTTCTCAGCAGACGCAACCTTCGGCTTGGGATCCTTCGCGGCAGACGCCGAAAGTTTAAATGAACCAGACGCGCCCTTTCCCTTTGTTTGGATCAGCTTCCCATTGACGACAGCAGATTTCAAATACTTCTTAATGAATGGAGCCAATTTCTGGGCATCGCATTTGTAGGTGGCTGTGATATATTTCTTGATTGCCAGAAGCGATGAGCCGCCACGTTCCTTCAAGTTCTTAATGGAAGCGTCCACCATTTGCTGAGTTGGCGGGTGCGATGGCGGTGCAGTGGGCTTCTTTGCCTTTGTGCCAGCGGATCCAGATGCCTTTTTGGCAGCCACCTTCTTCTCAACTGGCGCTGGTGGGGCAGCCACTGGGGATGCGGCCGTTGCAACTGCAGATTCAGACATTTTTGATTACTTAAATACACTTTTTTGTTCAGAAAATGGCGCGAGCGCTTGCTGCCGACCTCCTTCATACGGATGAGAATCGAGGAGGAGAGCACTTATACTATGGGTCTGACATCAGTCATTTGCTGTGCTGATGTTTGCTTAAAGTGCAAACTTATTTTCTTGTTTTCAGTGTTTAAGACCTTTAATCGAAACAATGTTGTTAATTCTATACGAACTTTAATGTTTGTAATATCTTGTTTCGTTGGCTTTTTATCGCTGAATAAACTTGAACAATGTCATTTGTAACATGAACAATTTATTTAAAAACCTATGTTAAAATTATAAATCTAACAAATATTTGTAAATAAATTGTAAAATAAAAATAGGCAAATTTGGCTGGCTATTCGCATACAATCTTGCTCCGATTTAAAATCGTACCAAGTCTCAATCAAAAGAAAAATAAAAATTGTATTGTTTTTTGACATATTTTTATTTTGTTAAATAGTTATGGGATTTCTAAACGTAGCTGACTTACTTTCAGAGTGGGCTATGTGGCTTGTGCTTGTCCCATACAACCTTGTGCCAGATAAAAGTGCCACCAAATACCAATCGAAAATAAATATAAATTTGAACTTTTTCGAGATGGGTTTTGTTTTATTTGGTAAATTAAGGATTCGTTATCGTTGCTAAACGGTTTTCAAGTTAAGTTTAATAGTTTTTCGATTTTTAAATGACATTTGAATGGCTTGGCTATCCAATTTAAAATCGCACAAAGTCTCAATCAAAAGAAAATATAAATTGTATTGTTTTTGTAACATATTTTTTATTTTGTTTAATAGCTATGAGATTCCTAAACGTTGCTGACTTATTTTCAGAACGTGTTTTACAGTTTTTCGATTTTTTAATGAGATTTGAATGGGCTATGTGACTTGAGCTTGTCCCATACAACCTTGTGCCGGACAAAAGTGTTTTATTTGGTAAATATAGGAATGGTTTGTGCTATTCCATTAAAACCTTGAACCTTGTACATATCCCAATGCCAGACCCTTAAAGCGAATTATTTATTTAAATAAAATACAACAAATTACATATTTTTAATTATAAATAGAAGGAAAAATTAATATCTCATCGAAAGTATTTTGTGGTCCTGAAAAGGACCGATTTGTACAAAGTATGATAGCGCATTGGTTGCTAGTTGAGTCCGTCTCAACTTAAGCACGCTCACCGCGAATGCGACGGGCCAACTGGATGTCCTTGGGCATGATCGTTACACGCTTGGCATGAATGGCACACAAGTTGGTATCTTCAAAAAGGCCAACCAGATAGGCTTCGCTAGCTTCCTGAAGAGCCATCACCGCCGAACTCTGGAACCGCAAATCAGTCTTAAAGTCCTGAGCGATCTCACGCACCAGACGTTGGAAAGGCAGTTTGCGAATCAGCAGCTCGGTACTTTTCTGGTAGCGACGGATCTCACGTAGGGCCACAGTTTCGGGGCGATAGCGATGGGGCTTCTTCTTTCTACTTTCTTTACCGCCTTTTTCGGCTTAGCAGACGCCGCTGGCTTGGTCTTGGGTGCTTTAGCTGCCTTCGGCTTCGCTGCGGTCGACTTGGCCTTTGGTGCTGCTGGCTTTGCCTTCACGGTTCCAGTTTTCTTAGCATCCTTGGCCTTTGCCTTCTCGGTTTTCTTTTTCTCGGCGGTCTTTTTGGTGGCCCCAGCCTTCTTCACCTTTTGGTTTTTTGTCGGCAGCTCCGGCAGCCTTCTTGGCGGTGGCTCCGGTCTTCTTAACGGCTACCTTCCTGCTTTTGACTTTCTTCTCAGCAGACGCAACCTTCGGCTTGGGATCCTTCGCGGCAGACGCCGAAAGTTTAAATGAACCAGACGCGCCCTTTCCCTTTGTTTGGATCAGCTTCCCATTGACGACAGCAGATTTCAAATACTTCTTAATGAATGGAGCCAATTTCTGGGCATCGCATTTGTAGGTGGCTGTGATATATTTCTTGATTGCCAGAAGCGATGAGCCGCCACGTTCCTTCAAGTTCTTAATGGAAGCGTCCACCATTTGCTGAGTTGGCGGGTGCGATGGCGGTGCAGTGGGCTTCTTTGCCTTTGTGCCAGCGGATCCAGATGCCTTTTTGGCAGCCACCTTCTTCTCAACTGGCGCTGGTGGGGCAGCCACTGGGGATGCGGCCGTTGCAACTGCAGATTCAGACATTTTTGATTACTTAAATACATTTTTTTGTTCAGAAAATGGCGCGAGCGCTTGCTGCCGACCTCCTTCATACGGATGAGAATCGAGGAGGAGAGCACTTATACTATGGGTCTGACATAAGTCATTTGCTGTGCTGATGTTTGCTTAAAGTGCAAACTTATTTTCTTGTTTTCAGTGTTTAAGACCTTTAATCGAAACAATGTTGTTAATTCTATACGAACTTAAATGTTTCATGAAGCACTTTGCATTTATGAAAATGTAATATCTTGTTTCGTTGGCTTTTTATCGCTGAATAAACTTGAACAATGTCATTTGTAACATGAACAATTTAATTAAAAACCTATGTTAAAATTCGAAATCTAACAAATATTTGTACGATTCTTAATACAAAATGAAATTTGAACTTTTTACCTTAGGAAATATTGAAAATTTAATTCGTTTTCATTAATTAAGATATTTTATTACTTGTTCCAAGTTGAGCCCAGTCTACATAAAAAGTTTGCTTTCAGGGTACATTCGGTCGTAGTTTTCGAGATGAAAAAAATATAAAAGTTGTAAAATGTTATAGTTATTTAAGATTTTCTTAAACAAATCATATGTGTGCTTCGGTCGACTTAATTTATTAGTTATGTTTACAGATAGTTTGTCCAAAATAGGCAAATTTGGCTGGCTATTCGCATACAATCTTGCTCCGATTTAAAATCGTACCAAGTCTCAATCAAAAGAAAAATAAAAATTGTATTGTTTTTTGACATATTTTTATTTTGTTAAATAGTTATGGGATTTCTAAACGTAGCTGACTTACTTTCAGAGTGTGTTTTGTTTTTTTTATGATTTGAATGGGCTATGTGGCTTGTGCTTGTCCCATACAACCTTGTGCCAGATAAAAGTGCCACCAAATACCAATCGAAAATAAATATAAATTTGAACTTTTTCGAGATGGGTTTTGTTTTATTTGGTAAATTAAGGATTCGTTATCGTTGCTAAACGGTTTTCAAGTTAAGTTTAATAGTTTTTCGATTTTTAAATGACATTTGAATGGCTTGGCTATCCAATTTAAAATCGTACCAAGTCTCAATCAAAAGAAAATATAAATTGTATTGTTTTTGTAACATATTTTTTATTTTGTTTAATAGCTATGGGATTCCTAAACGTTGCTGACTTATTTTCAGAACGTGTTTTACAGTTTTTCGATTTTTTAATGAGATTTGAATGGGCTATGTGGCTTGAGCTTGTCCCATACAACCTTGTGCCAGACAAAAGTGTTTTATTTGGTAAATAAAGGAATGGTTTGTGCTATTCCATTAAAACCTTGAACCTTGTACATATCCCAATGCCTGACCCTTAAAGCGAATTATTTATTTAAATAAAATACAACAAAATACATATTTTTAATTATAAATAGAAGGCGGTAAATGAAAAATTAATATCTCATCGAAAGTATTTTGTGGTCCTGAAAAGGACCGATTTGTACAAAGTATGCTAGCGCATTGGTTGCTAGTTGAGTCCGTCTCAACTTAAGCACGCTCACCGCGAATGCGACGGGCCAACTGGATGTCCTTGGGCATGATCGTTACACGCTTGGCATGAATGGCACACAAGTTGGTATCTTCAAAAAGGCCAACCAGATAGGCTTCGCTAGCTTCCTGAAGAGCCATCACCGCCGAACTCTGGAACCGCAAATCAGTCTTAAAGTCCTGAGCGATCTCACGCACCAGACGTTGGAAAGGCAGTTTGCGAATCAGCAGCTCGGTACTTTTCTGGTAGCGACGGATCTCACGTAGGGCCACAGTTCCGGGGCGATAGCGATGGGGCTTCTTCACGCCTCCGGTGGCTGGGGCGCTCTTCCGAGCGGCCTTGGTGGCCAGTTGTTTGCGTGGCGCCTTGCCACCAGTCGATTTGCGAGCGGTTTGCTTGGTACGAGCCATTTTTGATTTCTATGTTGATATTTATATTCACTGATATTCACTTCGCGTCTGAAAACACAATAAACGGTTGGCGCGTTCGCTGCCTGCTTATATAGCAAAATGTGGAGGGTTGGAAAGAGAAAGAGTCAGAGGCCATCTCGTTTGACGAGCGAAGAGCGAGACGAATATATCGCTCGGACTCGCTCGGGTATCTATGGGTTTAGGTATAAATAGGGGCACGCCGAAAAATCGGAATTAGTTCTTCAGTGACTTTCGTGCAGTGTGTTAATAGTAGAAAAGTGAAAAATGACTGGTCGCGGTAAAGGAGGCAAAGGCTTGGGAAAAGGTGGCGCCAAGCGTCATCGCAAAGTGCTGCGTGATAACATCCAGGGTATTACGAAGCCAGCCATCCGACGTTTGGCTCGCCGTGGCGGTGTGAAGCGCATCTCCGGACTAATTTACGAGGAAACACGTGGTGTTCTGAAGGTGTTCCTGGAGAACGTTATCCGTGATGCCGTCACCTACACCGAACACGCCAAGAGGAAGACTGTCACAGCCATGGATGTCGTGTACGCACTGAAGAGGCAAGGCCGCACCCTGTACGGTTTCGGCGGTTAAAAACAAGTACAGCTTGTACTTCATTCAGCAATCGGTCCTTTTCAGGACCACCATTACATTTTCAAAGCAGACAAATTTTCAAAACATTTTACGCTATTTGGTTTTATTTGCTGGGAACTCAAAATTAGAAGCATTCGTCAGTTTCTTAAACAGGTAGAGAAATGTGTTGCTAAGCAATCACTACCAGACATGTATACAAATGTATTTCGTTCAGACTGTACTGTTTCAGATGAAAAAGCAGTCCGTCTGATAAAGTTATACAATAAAATTATTCTTTAATTTCCCGAACATTTTTAAAACCCAAATGCTGTGTTTACTAGATACATATTTTTTATTCGAAATACTTTTTGATGCCTGATGTTCTATTTGAAAATCATAACAATTCTTTGGTAAAAACTTGGTCGTCCTGAAAAGGACGGTTGGGTATGTTTATGTACAAGTATGTAGTTGGCTCTGCTTTTGGAACGTTTAAGCCTTCTTCTCGGTCTTCTTGGGCAACAGAACAGCCTGGATATTGGGCAATACTCCACCCTGGGCAATGGTGACGCCGGAGAGCAGCTTGTTCAATTCCTCGTCGTTGCGAATGGCCAGCTGCAGATGACGCGGGATAATCCTAGTCTTCTTGTTGTCACGAGCAGCATTGCCAGCCAACTCGAGAACCTCGGCGGCCAGATATTCCATTACGGCAGCCAGGTAAACCGGAGCGCCGGCACCAACACGCTCGGCATAGTTTCCCTTGCGGAGCAGACGGTGAATACGGCCCACTGGGAACTGAAGACCAGCCCGGTTGGAGCGGGACTTTGCCTTTCCCTTCACTTTGCCACCTTTTCCACGACCAGACATTTTGCTTTATTTCACTTAGTTCACTTAACACACAAAAACGAATGCTCGAGAAAATGTAATGTAATGTATTTATTGTCAATTTCGTTGGTTCAGATACAGGATGAATCTTTTTTTAATAGTAAAACATGTGTGACAAGTTCCAAGCTTACTGGTAAATTAAAGTTATATTGAGTTTTAACCCTACGCTTTTAGCTTATCAGGGTATTAGGCACTGGGATATTTGATTACATTGGTACTGTTGTACTTATTTTTATTGTTTGTTTCGTTCATGTAGTTTAATTTTTTTAGTTTCAGCAAAAAAATTTTTCTTGGAGAAAAAAACCTGAGAACATTAATTGGATATGATTTGGTTTTGTCTTATAGCTATTTCTTATAATTAGGGGGTGTATTTACATTTTTTAAGGGAATGGGGGTGTATTTACAGAGAGGGATTAGAGTTTTAATTTATAGCGTATTTAGATATAAACTAAACCATCATAAGGATTGAGGGATTGGAATTTCCTATTATAGAATATTAGTTCTCTATTTCGATTGTAAAGGATTCCAACTGTATCTAGGTGTCTTATAAAGTTAGGTGTGATTAATTCAGTAGAGTGTCTATAAGGAATATCTCGTTGTTCTATGTTATAGTTTGAGATGAATTTTTCTAAGATTAGAACCGCCATTTCATCTATTTTTTTTGTTTTAGCTACAGAATATAGTGCTTTATTAGATACATAGTGGAGAGTGTCTCGGTTTCTTTGATAGCCTGTTGACTTCCGAAGTATGTGTCTTTCGAAGGTTCGTAGATGTTCCATTTGAGCAGAGCTCAGACTCATCCAAGCTACATGCCCATAGAGAAGAATTGGTTGAATAAGCTTTCTATATGTCAATGTGCATAGGTCAATTATTTTACTTTTATTTAATGAGTGTGACATTGGTTTGAAAATGTGATGTATTTCTTTTAGTTTTATTGTTGCCTTTTGTAAGGCGTATTCAGCATGTTTGATGAAGTTTAATTTCTCGTCATATATGACTCCTAGGTATTTTAATTGTTTTTGATTTTGAAGAGGAATATTGTAATAAATGAACAATTTGGGACAAAATTTTTTTGCACTCTTATAGAGGTTGCAAGTTGTTGGTCCTTTAAAAATGCTGCCCACACATTTGCTACTATTTAATTTAAGGTGCCATTTTGTAAAGTATTCACATAGTGTGTCTAAAAATTTGTTCATTTCTGATTCGGTTCGGTGAGCGGACGCACCAGACCCTAAGATAAGGATGTCATCAGCATAAATAAGTTTAATTATTCGGGTGGACGAATTTGGATCGGGTGGTACGTAAGACGGCATATCTGCTAAATATATATTATACAAAATGGGGGCCAGTATAGAGCCTTGAGGCACTCCTGCTGTTATAGATCTGGTCATAGAGTTTTCTGTGCCATCTAGGTTGAAAACGGCAAAGGTTCTGTCTGTTAGGTAGTTATGTATTAATCTTGCGGTGTTGGGGTTGAATCTATAAATGTTAATCATTTTATGAACCAGGCCTTGAGTCCAGACTGTATCGAATGCCTTTTCGAAATCAAGTGCACAGGCTATTGTAGCACGTCTACGGTGGATGTTTTCAAAAATAAAGTTGTTTACCGATAGGAAAGCGTGGTTAAGGGTTACTCCCTCACGGAAGCCATATTGCTCGTTTCTCAATATGTCGTATTGCTTTATTTGCCTTATTAATTGTTTCATGATAATTTTTTCGAACAACATACTAATTGCCGAGAGGATAGCTATAGGTCTATAACTGCGGAGGTGGCTAGGGTTAGAGTTTGGTTTAAGGATCGGGATAATTTTGCAGTGTTTCCAGTAGGAGGGAAAGTAACTGCGATTAATGCAGTGGTTAAAAATAATACTTAGGTGTTTTAGCACAGGTATGTTAAAACATTTTATGATGAAATTGCTGGTGTTATCGTGTCCAAGTCCTTTTTTATTATTTTTACATTTAAGAATGTTGAATAACTCGTCGGCATTGGTGAATCCAAGTTCGTCAGATCCTTCCCATTCACCATCGGCTGTGTTTTGGCTATTGAAAGTTATGATGCTATTGTGGGGTTCGAGGATCAGTTCATGTATTGTAGATTCCACCTGGGATCGGTGTTCTCTGTGTGATAAGTTATTGAGAGACATGTCTTGGTTCTGTTTGTGTATTTGCTCGAAGGACCAGGCCAGAGCGTTTACTTTGGCAAAATCGGTGGTAAGTTTGGGGAAGGTCTTTTTGTCTATTTCTATATCAATTAAGTTCTTTTCATTGTCATTAAGTATTAGGTTATGATAAAAATTCTCCTTTTTGGGGATCTGAGGGTTTAGGTTTTGGATTGTTTTGTAGCTGATTTTACTCGGGTTTATAGCTCTAAGCCTGCTGTCAATAATTTTAAGTTCGGTTAATTCTATGTGGTTTTTTATTTGTATATCTATTTCCTTGATTGCTCGTTTGATGATCTTAATATGCTCTATTGTTAAAGAGAATGATTTTTGAAACATGGTGCGTCTTAAGTTGCGTTTCTGGCATATTAGCTTTAGGCATTGTTTGCTTAAGTTGATGGTCGAGTAGTTAGGTCTATTTGGTTTGATTTCCAGTTTTGGGATGGCTTCAGGATTTTGTATTGCTTTCGTAATGGCGTTGGATAGGTACTGAATATGGTGATCTATTTCATGTTGACTTATGTTGGTTTCGGTTTGAATATTTGTCGTATTTTGTAGAATTATTCTATTAAAGAGAGTCGGATTAATTTTGTTGAAATTATGTATTGATTTGTTTTCATTAATTATTAGTCGGGATTTTCCTATGTTAATATTAATTTGGATGGAGAAATGGTCTGATGGAAAGTCCTTAATAACTTGGCAGCCAAAATGTTGTGAATGAAAATCTAAGGAGGTTGTGGTAGACGTTATAAATAGGTCTATGGATGAATCTAGTCGTTGTCTTGGATTAGGGCGTGTTGGTTCTAGCGGTGCATGTATGGTAAGATTTAAATTTCTATTAATCCAGTTATTTAATGTTGTTCCTGACTGGTTTAAGTGTCGAGGGTTATAGTAGGGTTTGTTCCATGACGGATGTTTAGCATTAAGATCGCAACCAATGACAATTTCGGTGCAATTTGGAATTTGGTTGAAAGAGTTTATGATTTTATTAAGATCTTGAGTGTGGAGTTTGTCTTGAGGGCGATTGTAGAGGGATGCAAAAACTATATATTTATCTCTATTTTGGCTATCCTTGTAAGATAGTTGAATTGCAACTGCTTCAATGGAGATCATGGGTTCTAAAGTTATTTGATTGTATTTAACACCATTTTTTATGCATATTCCTACTGAGGTTCCAGGTTCTTGAGATGCAATATTGGGTCGTTTTGTGCCTGAGTTTTGTCTTAAAAACTTGTAGTTTTTTAACAAGGCTGGATTATTTTGGTTAAGGTGATGCTCGGCAGTTAACAAGACATCTGGACGATGAGTATTTAGAAAATTATTAAGTTCATTTCTTTTTCGAATTTGCCTTATACCATTAACATTTAGAAATAAGACTTTTAGAGGCATTATTGGGACATTTGAAGTATAAAATCAAGTAAGATGGTTTTCTTTGTGTTTTCATCCTTGTTATTTGGATATTTTAATATTGTTTTCTGCATTATGTCAATGCATTGTATTATATTTTTCCCAAATAGATTAAGGGAGTCGTTGTCGATTTCTTCAAAGGACAGAAGATTTTTATTTTCGTTTCGACTGTGCTTTTTTGTATTGTTCATGTGTTGCTGTATGACTGGATTTGTGGTTTTTTTGTTGCTGGTGGGAGCTGCCTGGGAACTTTGTTTAAATAGGGAAGAAAAGCTTTTGCCTTGGGTTATTTTATTTTGAGGTAAAATTTTGTGTATGATTTTGGTCGATTTGTTTATAGCTTCAGTTCGTTTACGGTTTATTTTTTCTAGTAATTCGATTCTTTTTGGGCATATTTTAGCATTAGCTGTGTGCTGCCCCTTGCAGTTAATGCATCGGGCTTTGGTTGTCTCATTCTCTACTTCGATGTCGTCTTTTTTGATTTTACATTGCCCTGGGGCGTGTGTATCTGTACACTTTACGCATCTATAGGGCATATTGCAATTGGAGGCGACATGTAGGAATCTTTGGCATTTGTGGCATTGCTTAATCTCATTTGGATGTGGTTTGTAAGCTTCTATTAATATTTTACAGTTAAGTAGGGTTTTGAGCTTAAAAATTAAATTCACTTGGTTCGATTTTTGAATTGTTATTTTCCAATGTACTTCTTTGTATTGTTTAACTGATAGGAACACAAGTTCTGGTACTGATTCGACTAGGGCCTTCTTAATTTCTAATTCTTCGTAAACGCTGGGCGAAAGTTTTTTTTAAAATGACAGTATGGGGTTTTAGTTGTTTGGGAGTGTATGTAAAATAGCGAATTTTACGTTCGGCTAGTAGTTTTTTTACATTTTCGAGGTTTTCCAACGAATATAGTTTAATGTTAGTTCTGTTTTTATTCAAAATGTTTAACGTGTAGTCTTCTAGCTTAATAATATTTTTCAAGGAACTTTGCAAAATTTTTGGGTTCTGATTAAAAACTACTATTACAGGTAAGTTTTTTACTTGCTTTTCCAAGTTATTTATTTCAGCTGGTGGTGTTGTTGGCGATGTCTTCTTTGCTGACTTCTTGGCTGTCTTCACTGCTGTATTCTTCGATTGTTGCTTGTTGTACTTCTCGAGCTTAGGATAGTCCTTGTTGTTGTTGTTGTCGCCCGAGTTTTGCTTTGTGTCAGCTGCTTCGTCCTTCAGGCGCTGATTTTCTTCACGAAGGAGGGTTAATTCCTCTATTAAGCTATTTAGTTGATCTTTGGTGATGGGGGCATCATCTTCCCCACCATCATCTTCTTCTTCTTCCCCTTCTGATTCAGAGGAATCTTCTGTGTAATCATCACTATCTTCAGTGGAGGAGTCGGTATTTCGTTGGCGCTTCGTTGAAGTTTCTTCGAAGTCCATCGTTAAGTTTTTAGTAGAGTTTGACTCGGATGTTGATCCAGTTGTGACATCCGTATTTGGATTTATGGACATGGTAATCGGAGTGTTGAAGGCACTATCGGTCTTGATGATATTGATATTTCGAGGGTAAGGCGCATTTCTTGCCTTCTGCTTGTGTTTAGATGTTTTATATTTATGGTGAAATTCGATACTTGTTTCGTTCACCGAGGATGAAGTAGCAGCAAGCTGCTTATATTTTGTGATCTGTGACAGATCCACTTTTTTTTTTCTTTTTTTCAGTCACTATCTGAGTATGAAATTAGTATTCAGTCACTATCTGTGCATATATTTGGTTTTAACTCACTAACTGGAATTGCAATTGTGCTTTCGTAGAACTGTGTTTTTTCTTGGAATTAAGATTTCTGAGAATCACGATTTCTGCGAAGCTTTCTCAGCTCCTTTTCCACGACCAGACATTTTGCTTTATTTCACTTAGTTCACTTAACACACAAAAACGAATGCTCGAGAAAAATTGGTAGCCACATATTTATACTTTTTTGCCTGCCTGCGCGTTCAGTTAGGGGTGGGTGCCTTAGACCTGAAACGGTTGCTCGAAAAAAAGTATAAGCGTGAACGCGTTTCCAGCTCCGTTATGATCAGTGAATTGTGTTTGTGAAATTAAAAGTAAAGTGAAATAATGCCGCCGAAAACTAGTGGAAAGGCAGCCAAGAAGGCTGGCAAGGCTCAGAAGAACATCACCAAGACCGACAAGAAGAAGAAGCGCAAGAGGAAGGAGAGCTATGCCATCTACATCTACAAGGTCCTGAAGCAGGTCCACCCTGACACCGGCATTTCGTCGAAGGCGATGAGCATCATGAACAGCTTTGTGAATGACATCTTCGAGCGTATTGCTGCAGAGGCTTCTCGTCTGGCCCACTACAACAAGCGGTCGACCATCACCAGTCGGGAAATCCAAACGGCTGTTCGCCTGCTTCTGCCCGGAGAGTTGGCCAAGCACGCCGTCAGTGAGGGAACCAAGGCTGTCACCAAGTACACCAGCTCCAAGTAAATTTGCTGCGTTTGCGGAGGAAGATCCAAAACGGCCCTTTTCAGGGCCACAACATATTTTACCAAAGAAACTACATTTTCAATACCATTCGCAAAACAATATGAAATAATCAAAATAGTCCAGTTTGATCTTTTTAAATATTCCAAAACTAAAGTCTTTTACTAGAGTTAAATGGTTAATTTATTCGATTCTGCATTATTTGCCGACTTAGCCGCGGTTGCGAACGTTTGGTCAACACCATCAAATAAACTCTTTTTCAAAGATGTAATTCCGCCGCTACAGTTCTTTCAAAAAATACAATCACTATATTCTTGCCTTATAAAATAAACAAAATAATTTGAATGCTATTATATCGAAATATTCTTTCTCTTGTTAACAAACGTTGTAGCCCTGAAAAGGGCTTGTATAAATCAATTTCAGATTTCGAAATCTTAAATTGCGACTGTGAGCGTACAGGTACAGGTACTGTACTTTTTCACAGTTTACTTCTTGGCAGCGGTAGTCTTTGCTTTCGGCTTCTTAGCTGTAGCAGGGGCAGCTGCTTTCTTTACCGCCTTTTTCGGCTTAGCAGACGCCGCTGGCTTGGTCTTGGGTGCTTTAGCTGCCTTCGGCTTCGCTGCGGTCGACTTGGCCTTTGGTGCTGCTGGCTTTGCCTTCACGGTTCCAGTTTTCTTAGCATCCTTGGCCTTTGCCTTCTCGGTTTTCTTTTTCTCGGCGGTCTTTTTGGTGGCCACAGCCTTCTTCACCTTGGGTTTTTTGTCGGCAGCTCCGGCAGCCTTCTTGGCGGTGGCTCCGGTCTTCTTAACGGCTACCTTCCTGCTTTTGACTTTCTTCTCAGCAGACGCAACCTTCGGCTTGGGATCCTTCGCGGCAGACGCCGAAAGTTTAAATGAACCAGACGCGCCCTTTCCCTTTGTTTGGATCAGTTTCCCATTGACGACAGCAGATTTCAAATACTTCTTAATGAATGGAGCCAATTTCTGGGCATCGCATTTGTAGGTGGCTGTGATATATTTCTTGATTGCCAGAAGCGATGAGCCGCCACGTTCCTTCAAGTTCTTAATGGAAGCGTCCACCATTTGTTGAGTTGGCGGGTGCGATGGCGGTGCAGTGGGCTTCTTTGCCTTTGTGCCAGCGGATCCAGATGCCTTTTTGGCAGCCACCTTCTTCTCAACTGGCGCTGGTGGGGCAGCCACTGGGGATGCGGCCGTTGCAACTGCAGATTCAGACATTTTTGATTACTTAAATACACTTTTTTGTTCAGAAAATGGCGCGAGCGCTTGCTGCCGACCTCCTTCATACGGATGAGAATCGAGGAGGAGAGCACTTATACTATGGGTCTGACATCAGTCATTTGCTGTGCTGATGTTTGCTTAAAGTGCAAACTTATTTTCTTGTTTTCAGTGTTTAAGACCTTTAATCGAAACAATGTTGTTAATTCTATACGAACTTAAATGTTTCATGAAGCACTTTGCATTTATGAAAATGTAATATCTTGTTTCGTTGGCTTTTTATCGCTGAATAAACTTGAACAATGTCATTTGTAACATGAACAATTTAATTAAAAACCTATGTTAAAATTAGAAATCTAACAAATATTTGTACGATTCTTAATACAAAATGAAATTTGAACTTTTTACTTTAGGAAATATTGAAAATTTAATTCGTTTTCATTAATTAAGATATTTTATTACTTGTTCCAAGTTGAGCCCAGTCTACATAAAAAGTTTGCTTTCAGGGTACATTCGGTCGTAGTTTTCGAGATGAAAAAAATATAAAAGTTGTAAAATGTTATAGTTATTTAAGATTATCTTAAACAAATCATATGTGTGCTTCGGTCGACTTAATTTATTAGTTATGTTTACAGATAGTTTGTCCAAAATAGGCAAATTTGGCTGGCTATTCGCATACAAGATTGCTCCGATTTAAAATCGTACCAAGTCTCAATCAAAAGAAAAATAAAAATTGTATTGTTTTTTGACATATTTTTATTTTGTTAAATAGTTATGGGATTTCTAAACGTAGCTGACTTACTTTCAGAGTGTGTTTTACAGTTTTTCGATTTTTTTATTGAGATTTGAATGGGCTATGTGGCTTGTGCTTGTCCCATACAACCTTGTGCCAGATAAAAGTGCCACCAAATACCAATCGAAAATAAATATAAATTTGAACTTTTTCGAGATAGGTTTTTTTTTATTTGGTTAATAAAGGATTCGTTATCGTTGCTAAACGGTTTTCAAGTTAAGTTTAATAGTTTTTCGATTTTTTAATGACATTTGAATGGCTTGGCTTTTCCTATACAATCTTGTTTCCGATTTTTAAAATGGGCTTTTTTGTCCTCAAGTCTCAAGTCTCAATCAAAAGAAATTTTTTAATTGTTATGTTATTGTTTTTTGATCATATTTTTTTTTTTGATTTGAATAGTTTTATGGGATTTCTTAAACGTAGCTGACTTATTTTTTTTTCTTTTTCAGAGTGTGTTTTACAGTTTTTCGATTTTTTAATGAGATTTGAATGGGCTATGTGGCTTGAGCTTGTCCCATACAACCTTGTGCCAGACAAAAGTGCCACCAAATACCAATCGAAAATAAATATAAATTTGAACTTTTTCGAGATAGGTTTTGTTTTATTTGGTAAATTAAGGATTCGTTATCGTTGCTAAACGGTTTTCAAGTTAAGTTTAATAGTTTTTCGATTTTTAAATGACATTTGAATGGCTTGGCTATCCAATTTAAAATCGTACCAAATCTCAATCAAAAGAAAATATAAATTGTATTGTTTTTGTAACATATTTTTTATTTTGTTTAATAGCTATGGGATTCCTAAACGTTGCTGACTTATTTCAGAACGTGTTTTACAGTTTTTCGAATTTTTAATGAGATTTGAATGGGCTATGTGGCTTGAGCTTGTCCCATACAACCTTGTGCCAGACAAAAGTGTTTTATTTGGTAAATAAAGGAATGGTTTGTGCTATTCCATTAAAACCTTGAACCTTGTACATATCCCAATGCCTGACCCTTAAAGCGAATTATTTATTTAAATAAAATACAACAAAATACATATTTTTAATTATAAATAGAAGGCGGTAAATGAAAAATTAATATCTCATCGAAAGTATTTTGTGGTCCTGAAAAGGACCGATTTGTACAAAGTATGCTAGCGCATTGGTTGCTAGTTGAGTCCGTCTCAACTTAAGCACGCTCACCGCGAATGCGACGGGCCAACTGGATGTCCTTGGGCATGATCGTTACACGCTTGGCATGAATGGCACACAAGTTGGTATCTTCAAAAAGGCCAACCAGATAGGCTTCGCTAGCTTCCTGAAGAGCCATCACCGCCGAACTCTGGAACCGCAAATCAGTCTTAAAGTCCTGAGCGATCTCACGCACCAGACGTTGGAAAGGCAGTTTGCGAATCAGCAGCTCGGTACTTTTCTGGTAGCGACGGATCTCACGTAGGGCCACAGTTCCGGGGCGATAGCGATGGGGCTTCTTCACGCCTCCGGTGGCTGGGGCGCTCTTCCGAGCGGCCTTGGTGGCCAGTTGTTTGCGTGGCGCCTTGCCACCAGTCGATTTGCGAGCGGTTTGCTTGGTACGAGCCATTTTTGATTTCTATGTTGATATTTATATTCACTGATATTCACTTCGCGTCTGAAAACACAATAAACGGTTGGCGCGTTCGCTGCCTGCTTATATAGCAAAATGTGGAGGGTTGGAAAGAGAAAGAGTCAGAGGCCATCTCGTTTGACGAGCGAAGAGCGAGACGAATATATCGCTCGGACTCGCTCGGGTATCTATGGGTTTAGGTATAAATAGGGGCACGCCGAAAAATCGGAATTAGTTCTTCAGTGACTTTCGTGCAGTGTGTTAATAGTAGAAAAGTGAAAAATGACTGGTCGCGGTAAAGGAGGCAAAGGCTTGGGAAAAGGTGGCGCCAAGCGTCATCGCAAAGTGCTGCGTGATAACATCCAGGGTATTACGAAGCCAGCCATCCGACGTTTGGCTCGCCGTGGCGGTGTGAAGCGCATCTCCGGACTAATTTACGAGGAAACACGTGGTGTTCTGAAGGTGTTCCTGGAGAACGTTATCCGTGATGCCGTCACCTACACCGAACACGCCAAGAGGAAGACTGTCACAGCCATGGATGTCGTGTACGCACTGAAGAGGCAAGGCCGCACCCTGTACGGTTTCGGCGGTTAAAAACAAGTACAGCTTGTACTTCATTCAGCAATCGGTCCTTTTCAGGACCACCATTACATTTTCAAAGCAGACAAATTTTCAAAACATTTTACGCTATTTGGTTTTATTTGCTGGGAACTCAAAATTAGAAGCATTCGTCAGTTTCTTAAACAGGTAGAGAAATGTGTTGCTAAGGAATCACTACCAGACATGTATACAAATGTATTTCGTTCAGACTCTACTGTTTCAGATGAAAAAGCAGTCCGTCTGATAAAGTTATACAATAAAAGTATTCTTTAATTTCCCGAACATTTTTAAAACCCAAATGCTGTGTTTACTAGATACATATTTTTTATTCGAAATACTTTTTGATGCCTGATGTTCTATTTGAAAATCATAACAATTCTTTGGTAAAAACTTGGTCGTCCTGAAAAGGACGGTTGGGTATGTTTATGTACAAGTATGTAGTTGGCTCTGCTTTTGGAACGTTTAAGCCTTCTTCTCGGTCTTCTTGGGCAACAGAACAGCCTGGATATTGGGCAATACTCCACCCTGGGCAATGGTGACGCCGGAGAGCAGCTTGTTCAATTCCTCGTCGTTGCGAATGGCCAGCTGCAGATGACGCGGGATAATCCTAGTCTTCTTGTTGTCACGAGCAGCATTGCCAGCCAACTCGAGAACCTCGGCGGCCAGATATTCCATTACGGCAGCCAGGTAAACCGGAGCGCCGGCACCAACACGCTCGGCATAGTTTCCCTTGCGGAGCAGACGGTGAATACGGCCCACTGGGAACTGAAGACCAGCCCGGTTGGAGCGGGACTTTGCCTTTCCCTTCACTTTGCCACCTTTTCCACGACCAGACATTTTGCTTTATTTCACTTAGTTCACTTAACACACAAAAACGAATGCTCGAGAAAAATTGGTAGCCACATATTTATACTTTTTTGCCTGCCTGCGCGTTCAGTTAGGGGTGGGTGCCTTAGACCTGAAACGGTTGCTCGAAAAAAAGTATAAGCGTGAACGCGTTTCCAGCTCCGTTATGATCAGTGAATTGTGTTTGTGAAATTAAAAGTAAAGTGAAATAATGCCGCCGAAAACTAGTGGAAAGGCAGCCAAGAAGGCTGGCAAGGCTCAGAAGAACATCACCAAGACCGACAAGAAGAAGAAGCGCAAGAGGAAGGAGAGCTATGCCATCTACATCTACAAGGTCCTGAAGCAGGTCCACCCTGACACCGGCATTTCGTCGAAGGCGATGAGCATCATGAACAGCTTTGTGAATGACATCTTCGAGCGTATTGCTGCAGAGGCTTCTCGTCTGGCCCACTACAACAAGCGGTCGACCATCACCAGTCGGGAAATCCAAACGGCTGTTCGCCTGCTTCTGCCCGGAGAGTTGGCCAAGCACGCCGTCAGTGAGGGAACCAAGGCTGTCACCAAGTACACCAGCTCTAAGTAAATTTGCTGCGTTTGCGGAGGAAGATCCAAAACGGCCCTTTTCAGGGCCACAACATATTTTACACAAAGAAACTACATTTTCAATACCATTCGCAAAACAATATGAAATAATCAAAATAGTCCAGTTTGATCTTTTTAAATATTCCAAAACTAAAGTCTTTTACTAGAGTTAAATGGTTAATTTATTCGATTCTGCATTATTTGCCGACTTAGCCGCGGTTGCAAACGTTTGGTCAACAGTATCAAATAAACTCTTTTTCAAAGATGTAATTCCGCCGCTACAGTTCTTTCAAAAAATACAATCACTATATTCTTGCCTTATAAAATAAACAAAATAATTTGAATGCTATTATATCGAAAGATTCTTTCTCTTGTTAACAAACGTTGTAGCCCTGAAAAGGGCTTGTATAAATCAATTTCAGATTTCGAAATCTTAAATTGCGACTGTGAGCGTACAGGTACAGGTACTGTACTTTTTCACAGTTTACTTCTTGGCAGCGGTAGTCTTTGCTTTCGGCTTCTTAGCTGTAGCAGGGGCAGCTGCTTTCTTTACCGCCTTTTTCGGCTTAGCAGACGCCGCTGGCTTGGTCTTGGGTGCTTTAGCTGCCTTCGGCTTCGCTGCGGTCGACTTGGCCTTTGGTGCTGCTGGCTTTGCCTTCACGGTTCCAGTTTTCTTAGCATCCTTGGCCTTTGCCTTCTCGGTTTTCTTTTTCTCGGCGGTCTTTTTGGTGGCCACAGCCTTCTTCACCTTGGGTTTTTTGTCGGCAGCTCCGGCAGCCTTCTTGGCGGTGGCTCCGGTCTTCTTAACGGCTACCTTCCTGCTTTTGACTTTCTTCTCATCAGACGCAACCTTCGGCTTGGGATCCTTCGCGGCAGACGCCGAAAGTTTAAATGAACCAGACGCGCCCTTTCCCTTTGTTTGGATCAGTTTCCCATTGACGACAGCAGATTTCAAATACTTCTTAATGAATGGAGCCAATTTCTGGGCATCGCATTTGTAGGTGGATGTGATATATTTCTTGATTGCCAGAAGCGATGAGCCGCCACGTTCCTTCAAGTTCTTAATGGAAGCGTCCACCATTTGTTGAGTTGGCGGGTGCGATGGCGGTGCAGTGGGCTTCTTTGCCTTTGTGCCAGCGGATCCAGATGCCTTTTTGGCAGCCACCTTCTTCTCAACTGGCGCTGGTGGGGCAGCCACTGGGGATGCGGCCGTTGCAACTGCAGATTCAGACATTTTTGATTACTTAAATACACTTTTTTGTTCAGAAAATGGCGCGAGCGCTTGCTGCCGACCTCCTTCATACGGATGAGAATCGAGGAGGAGAGCACTTATACTATGGGTCTGACATCAGTCATTTGCTGTGCTGATGTTTGCTTAAAGTGCAAACTTATTTTCTTGTTTTCAGTGTTTAAGACCTTTAATCGAAACAATGTTGTTAATTCTATACGAACTTAAATGTTTCATGAAGCACTTTGCATTTATGAAAATGTAATATCTTGTTTCGTTGGCTTTTTATCGCTGAATAAACTTGAACAATGTCATTTGTAACATGAACAATTTATTTAAAAACCTATGTTAAAATTAGAAATCTAACAAATATTTGTACGATTCTTAATACAAAATGAAATTTGAACTTTTTACTTTAGGAAATATTGAAAATTTAATTCGTTTTCATTAATTAAGATATTTTATTACTTGTTCCAAGTTGAGCCCAGTCTACATAAAAAGTTTGCTTTCAGGGTACATTCGGTCGTAGTTTTCGAGATGAAAAAAATATAAAAGTTGTAAAATGTTATAGTTATTTAAGATTATCTTAAACAAATCATATGTGTGCTTCGGTCGACTTAATTTATTAGTTATGTTTACAGATAGTTTGTCCAAAATAGGCAAATTTGGCTGGCTATTCGCATACAATCTTGCTCCGATTTAAAATCGTACCAAGTCTCAATCAAAAGAAAAATAAAAATTGTATTGTTTTTTGACATATTTTTATTTTGTTAAATAGCTATGGGATTCCTAAACGTTGCTGACTTATTTTCAGAACGTGTTTTACAGTTTTTCGATTTTTTAATGAGATTTGAATGGGCTATGTGGCTTGAGCTTGTCCCATACAACCTTGTGCCAGACAAGTGTTTTATTTGGTAAATAAAGGAATGGTTTGTGCTGTTCCATTAAAACCTTGAACCTTGTACATATCCCAATGCCTGACCCTTAAAGCGAATTATTTATTTAAATAAAATACAACAAAATACATATTTTTAATTATAAATAGAAGGCGGTAAATGAAAAATTAATATCTCATCGAAAGTATTTTGTGGTCCTGAAAAGGACCGATTTGTACAAAGTATGCTAGCGCATTGGTTGCTAGTTGAGTCCGTCTCAACTTAAGCACGCTCACCGCGAATGCGACGGGCCAACTGGATGTCCTTGGGCATGATCGTTACACGCTTGGCATGAATGGCACACAAGTTGGTATCTTCAAAAAGGCCAACCAGATAGGCTTCGCTAGCTTCCTGAAGAGCCATCACCGCCGAACTCTGGAACCGCAAATCAGTCTTAAAGTCCTGAGCGATCTCACGCACCAGACGTTGGAAAGGCAGTTTGCGAATCAGCAGCTCGGTACTTTTCTGGTAGCGACGGATCTCACGTAGGGCCACAGTTCCGGGGCGATAGCGATGGGGCTTCTTCACGCCTCCGGTGGCTGGGGCGCTCTTCCGAGCGGCCTTGGTGGCCAGTTGTTTGCGTGGCGCCTTGCCACCAGTCGATTTGCGAGCGGTTTGCTTGGTACGAGCCATTTTTGATTTCTATGTTGATATTTATATTCACTGATATTCACTTCGCGTCTGAAAACACAATAAACGGTTGGCGCGTTCGCTGCCTGCTTATATAGCAAAATGTGGAGGGTTGGAAAGAGAAAGAGTCAGAGGCCATCTCGTTTGACGAGCGAAGAGCGAGACGAATATATCGCTCGGACTCGCTCGGGTATCTATGGGTTTAGGTATAAATAGGGGCACGCCGAAAAATCGGAATTAGTTCTTCAGTGACTTTCGTGCAGTGTGTTAATAGTAGAAAAGTGAAAAATGACTGGTCGCGGTAAAGGAGGCAAAGGCTTGGGAAAAGGTGGCGCCAAGCGTCATCGCAAAGTGCTGCGTGATAACATCCAGGGTATTACGAAGCCAGCCATCCGACGTTTGGCTCGCCGTGGCGGTGTGAAGCGCATCTCCGGACTAATTTACGAGGAAACACGTGGTGTTCTGAAGGTGTTCCTGGAGAACGTTATCCGTGATGCCGTCACCTACACCGAACACGCCAAGAGGAAGACTGTCACAGCCATGGATGTCGTGTACGCACTGAAGAGGCAAGGCCGCACCCTGTACGGTTTCGGCGGTTAAAAACAAGTACAGCTTGTACTTCATTCAGCAATCGGTCCTTTTCAGGACCACCATTACATTTTCAAAGCAGACAAATTTTCAAAACATTTTACGCTATTTGGTTTTATTTGCTGGGAACTCAAAATTAGAAGCATTCGTCAGTTTCTTAAACAGGTAGAGAAATGTGTTGCTAAGGAATCACTACCAGACATGTATACAAATGTATTTCGTTCAGACTCTACTGTTTCAGATGAAAAAGCAGTCCGTCTGATAAAGTTATACAATAAAAGTATTCTTTAATTTCCCGAACATTTTTAAAACCCAAATGCTGTGTTTACTAGATACATATTTTTTATTCGAAATACTTTTTGATGCCTGATGTTCTATTTGAAAATCATAACAATTCTTTGGTAAAAACTTGGTCGTCCTGAAAAGGACGGTTGGGTATGTTTATGTACAAGTATGTAGTTGGCTCTGCTTTTGGAACGTTTAAGCCTTCTTCTCGGTCTTCTTGGGCAACAGAACAGCCTGGATATTGGGCAATACTCCACCCTGGGCAATGGTGACGCCGGAGAGCAGCTTGTTCAATTCCTCGTCGTTGCGAATGGCCAGCTGCAGATGACGCGGGATAATCCTAGTCTTCTTGTTGTCACGAGCAGCATTGCCAGCCAACTCGAGAACCTCGGCGGCCAGATATTCCATTACGGCAGCCAGGTAAACCGGAGCGCCGGCACCAACACGCTCGGCATAGTTTCCCTTGCGGAGCAGACGGTGAATACGGCCCACTGGGAACTGAAGACCAGCCCGGTTGGAGCGGGACTTTGCCTTTCCCTTCACTTTGCCACCTTTTCCACGACCAGACATTTTGCTTTATTTCACTTAGTTCACTTAACACACAAAAACGAATGCTCGAGAAAAATTGGTAGCCACATATTTATACTTTTTTGCCTGCCTGCGCGTTCAGTTAGGGGTGGGTGCCTTAGACCTGAAACGGTTGCTCGAAAAAAAGTATAAGCGTGAACGCGTTTCCAGCTCCGTTATGATCAGTGAATTGTGTTTGTGAAATTAAAAGTAAAGTGAAATAATGCCGCCGAAAACTAGTGGAAAGGCAGCCAAGAAGGCTGGCAAGGCTCAGAAGAACATCACCAAGACCGACAAGAAGAAGAAGCGCAAGAGGAAGGAGAGCTATGCCATCTACATCTACAAGGTCCTGAAGCAGGTCCACCCTGACACCGGCATTTCGTCGAAGGCGATGAGCATCATGAACAGCTTTGTGAATGACATCTTCGAGCGTATTGCTGCAGAGGCTTCTCGTCTGGCCCACTACAACAAGCGGTCGACCATCACCAGTCGGGAAATCCAAACGGCTGTTCGCCTGCTTCTGCCCGGAGAGTTGGCCAAGCACGCCGTCAGTGAGGGAACCAAGGCTGTCACCAAGTACACCAGCTCTAAGTAAATTTGCTGCGTTTGCGGAGGAAGATCCAAAACGGCCCTTTTCAGGGCCACAACATATTTTACACAAAGAAACTACATTTTCAATACCATTCGCAAAACAATATGAAATAATCAAAATAGTCCAGTTTGATCTTTTTATATATTCCAAAACTAAAGTCTTTTACTAGAGTTAAATGGTTAAATTTATTCGATTTGAATGCTGCATTATTTGCCGACTTAGCCGCGGTTGCAAACGTTTGGTCAACAGTATCAAATAAACTCTTTTTCAAAGATGTAATTCCGCCGCTACAGTTCTTTCAAAAAATACAATCACTATATTCTTGCCTTATAAAATAAACAAAATAATTTGAATGCTATTATATCGAAAGATTCTTTCTCTTGTTAACAAACGTTGTAGCCCTGAAAAGGGCTTGTATAAATCAATTTCAGATTTCGAAATCTTAAATTGCGACTGTGAGCGTACAGGTACAGGTACTGTACTTTTTCACAGTTTACTTCTTGGCAGCGGTAGTCTTTGCTTTCGGCTTCTTAGCTGTAGCAGGGGCAGCTGCTTTCTTTACCGCCTTTTTCGGCTTAGCAGACGCCGCTGGCTTGGTCTTGGGTGCTTTAGCTGCCTTCGGCTTCGCTGCGGTCGACTTGGCCTTTGGTGCTGCTGGCTTTGCCTTCACGGTTCCAGTTTTCTTAGCATCCTTGGCCTTTGCCTTCTCGGTTTTCTTTTTCTCGGCGGTCTTTTTGGTGGCCACAGCCTTCTTCACCTTGGGTTTTTTGTCGGCAGCTCCGGCAGCCTTCTTGGCGGTGGCTCCGGTCTTCTTAACGGCTACCTTCCTGCTTTTGACTTTCTTCTCAGCAGACGCAACCTTCGGCTTGGGATCCTTCGCGGCAGACGCCGAAAGTTTAAATGAACCAGACGCGCCCTTTCCCTTTGTTTGGATCAGTTTCCCATTGACGACAGCAGATTTCAAATACTTCTTAATGAATGGAGCCAATTTCTGGGCATCGCATTTGTAGGTGGCTGTGATATATTTCTTGATTGCCAGAAGCGATGAGCCGCCACGTTCCTTCAAGTTCTTAATGGAAGCGTCCACCATTTGTTGAGTTGGCGGGTGCGATGGCGGTGCAGTGGGCTTCTTTGCCTTTGTGCCAGCGGATCCAGATGCCTTTTTGGCAGCCACCTTCTTCTCAACTGGCGCTGGTGGGGCAGCCACTGGGGATGCGGCCGTTGCAACTGCAGATTCAGACATTTTTGATTACTTAAATACACTTTTTTGTTCAGAAAATGGCGCGGGGCGCCGACCTCCTTGCTGCCGACCTCCTTCATACGGATGAGAATCGAGGAGGAGAGCACTTATACTATGGGTCTGACATCAGTCATTTGCTGTGCTGATGTTTGCTTAAAGTGCAAACTTATTTTCTTGTTTTCAGTGTTTAAGACCTTTAATCGAAACAATGTTGTTAATTCTATACGAACTTAAATGTTTCATGAAGCACTTTGCATTTATGAAAATGTAATATCTTGTTTCGTTGGCTTTTTATCGCTGAATAAACTTGAACAATGTCATTTGTAACATGAACAATTTATTTAAAAACCTATGTTAAAATTAGAAATCTAACAAATATTTGTACGATTCTTAATACAAAATGAAATTTGAACTTTTTACTTTAGGAAATATTGAAAATTTAATTCGTTTTCATTAATTAAGATATTTTATTACTTGTTCCAAGTTGAGCCCAGTCTACATAAAAAGTTTGCTTTCAGGGTACATTCGGTCGTAGTTTTCGAGATGAAAAAAATA
The DNA here is from genome assembly GCA_018153305.1 of Drosophila kurseongensis. NCBI lineage: Eukaryota > Metazoa > Arthropoda > Insecta > Diptera > Drosophilidae > Drosophila > Drosophila kurseongensis. The sequence continues at coordinate 3,324,642 of JAECXX010000090.1, forward strand.
TAAAAGTTGTAAAATGTTATAGTTATTTAAGATTTTCTTCAAATCATATCGTGTTGGCTTCGGTCGACTTAATTTATTAGTTATGTTTACAGATAGTTTGTCCAAAATAGGCAAATTTGGCTGGCTATTCGCATACAATCTTGCTCCGATTTAAAATCGTACCAAGTCTCAATCAAAAGAAAAATAAAAATTGTATTGTTTTTTGACATATTTTTATTTTGTTAAATAGTTATGGGATTTCTAAACGTAGCTGACTTACTTTCAGAGTGTGTTTTACAGTTTTTCGATTTTTTAATGAGATTTGAATGGGCTATGTGGCTTGTGCTTGTCCCATACAACCTTGTCCAGATAAAAGTGCCACCAAATACCAATCGAAAATAAATATAAATTTGAACTTTTTCGAGATAGGTTTTGTTTTATTTGGTTAATCAAATGGATTCGTTATCGTTGCTAAATGGTTTTTACGTTGAGTTTAAGATAGTTTTTCGATTTTCTTAATGACATTTGAATGGCTTGGCTTTTCCTATACAATCTTGCTCCGATTTAAAATCGTACCAAGTCTCAATCAAAAGAAAAATAAAAATTGTATTGTTTTTTGACATATTTTTATTTTGTTAAATAGCTATGGGATTCCTAAACGTTGCTGACTTATTTTCAGAACGTGTTTTACAGTTTTTCGATTTTTTAATGAGATTTGAATGGGCTATGTGGCTTGAGCTTGTCCCATACAACCTTGTGCCAGACAAAAGTGCCACCAAATACCAATCGAAAATAAATATAAATTTGAATTTTTTCGAGATAGGTTTTTTTTTATTTGGTAAATAAAGGATTCGTTATCGTTGCTAAATGGTTTTCACGTTGAGTTTAATAGTTTTTCGATTTTTTAATGACATTTGAATGGCTTGGCTTTTCCTATACAATCTTGTTCCGATTTAAAATCGTACCAAGTCTCAATAAAAGAAAAATAAAAATTGTATTGTTTTTTGACATATTTTTTTTTTTGTTTAATAGTTATGGGATTTCTAAACGTAGCTGACTTACTTTCAGAGTGTGTTTTACAGTTTTTCGATTTTTTAATGAGATTTGAATGGGCTATGTGGCTTGTGCTTGTCCCATACAACCTTGTGCCAGATAAAAGTGCCACCAAATACCAATCGAAAATAAATATAAATTTGAACTTTTTCGAGATAGGTTTTGTTTTATTTGGTAAATTAAGGATTCGTTATCGTTGCTAAACGGTTTTCAAGTTAAGTTTAATAGTTTTTCGATTTTTAAATGACATTTGAATGGCTTGGCTATCCAATTTAAAATCGTACCAAGTCTCAATCAAAAGAAAATATAAATTGTATTGTTTTTTTAGTAACATATTTTTTATTTTGTTTAATAGCTATGGGATTCCTAAACGTTGCTGACTTATTTTCAGAACGTGTTTTACAGTTTTTCGATTTTTTAATGAGATTTGAATGGGCTATGTGGCTTGAGCTTGTCCCATACAACCTTGTGCCAGACAAGTGTTTTATTTGGTAAATAAAGGAATGGTTTGTGCTATTCCATTAAAACCTTGAACCTTGTACATATCCCAATGCCTGACCCTTAAAGCGAATTATTTATTTAAATAAAATACAACAAAATACATATTTTTAATTATAAATAGAAGGCGGTAAATGAAAAATTAATATCTCATCGAAAGTATTTTGTGGTCCTGAAAAGGACCGATTTGTACAAAGTATGCTAGCGCATTGGTTGCTAGTTGAGTCCGTCTCAACTTAAGCACGCTCACCGCGAATGCGACGGGCCAACTGGATGTCCTTGGGCATGATCGTTACACGCTTGGCATGAATGGCACACAAGTTGGTATCTTCAAAAAGGCCAACCAGATAGGCTTCGCTAGCTTCCTGAAGAGCCATCACCGCCGAACTCTGGAACCGCAAATCAGTCTTAAAGTCCTGAGCGATCTCACGCACCAGACGTTGGAAAGGCAGTTTGCGAATCAGCAGCTCGGTACTTTTCTGGTAGCGACGGATCTCACGTAGGGCCACAGTTCCGGGGCGATAGCGATGGGGCTTCTTCACGCCTCCGGTGGCTGGGGCGCTCTTCCGAGCGGCCTTGGTGGCCAGTTGTTTGCGTGGCGCCTTGCCACCAGTCGATTTGCGAGCGGTTTGCTTGGTACGAGCCATTTTTGATTTCTATGTTGATATTTATATTCACTGATATTCACTTCGCGTCTGAAAACACAATAAACGGTTGGCGCGTTCGCTGCCTGCTTATATAGCAAAATGTGGAGGGTTGGAAAGAGAAAGAGTCAGAGGCCATCTCGTTTGACGAGCGAAGAGCGAGACGAATATATCGCTCGGACTCGCTCGGGTATCTATGGGTTTAGGTATAAATAGGGGCACGCCGAAAAATCGGAATTAGTTCTTCAGTGACTTTCGTGCAGTGTGTTAATAGTAGAAAAGTGAAAAATGACTGGTCGCGGTAAAGGAGGCAAAGGCTTGGGAAAAGGTGGCGCCAAGCGTCATCGCAAAGTGCTGCGTGATAACATCCAGGGTATTACGAAGCCAGCCATCCGACGTTTGGCTCGCCGTGGCGGTGTGAAGCGCATCTCCGGACTAATTTACGAGGAAACACGTGGTGTTCTGAAGGTGTTCCTGGAGAACGTTATCCGTGATGCCGTCACCTACACCGAACACGCCAAGAGGAAGACTGTCACAGCCATGGATGTCGTGTACGCACTGAAGAGGCAAGGCCGCACCCTGTACGGTTTCGGCGGTTAAAAACAAGTACAGCTTGTACTTCATTCAGCAATCGGTCCTTTTCAGGACCACCATTACATTTTCAAAGCAGACAAATTTTCAAAACATTTTACGCTATTTGGTTTTATTTGCTGGGAACTCAAAATTAGAAGCATTCGTCAGTTTCTTAAACAGGTAGAGAAATGTGTTGCTAAGGAATCACTACCAGACATGTATACAAATGTATTTCGTTCAGACTCTACTGTTTCAGATGAAAAAGCAGTCCGTCTGATAAAGTTATACAATAAAAGTATTCTTTAATTTCCCGAACATTTTTAAAACCCAAATGCTGTGTTTACTAGATACATATTTTTTATTCGAAATACTTTTTGATGCCTGATGTTCTATTTGAAAATCATAACAATTCTTTGGTAAAAACTTGGTCGTCCTGAAAAGGACGGTTGGGTATGTTTATGTACAAGTATGTAGTTGGCTCTGCTTTTGGAACGTTTAAGCCTTCTTCTCGGTCTTCTTGGGCAACAGAACAGCCTGGATATTGGGCAATACTCCACCCTGGGCAATGGTGACGCCGGAGAGCAGCTTGTTCAATTCCTCGTCGTTGCGAATGGCCAGCTGCAGATGACGCGGGATAATCCTAGTCTTCTTGTTGTCACGAGCAGCATTGCCAGCCAACTCGAGAACCTCGGCGGCCAGATATTCCATTACGGCAGCCAGGTAAACCGGAGCGCCGGCACCAACACGCTCGGCATAGTTTCCCTTGCGGAGCAGACGGTGAATACGGCCCACTGGGAACTGAAGACCAGCCCGGTTGGAGCGGGACTTTGCCTTTCCCTTCACTTTGCCACCTTTTCCACGACCAGACATTTTGCTTTATTTCACTTAGTTCACTTAACACACAAAAACGAATGCTCGAGAAAAATGTAATGTAATGTATTTATTGTCAATTTCGTTGGTTCAGATACAGGATGAATCTTTTTTTAATAGTAAAACATGTGTGACAAGTTCCAAGCTTACTGGTAAATTAAAGTTATATTGAGTTTTAACCCTACGCTTTTAGCTTATCAGGGTATTAGGCACTGGGATATTTGATTACATTGGTACTGTTGTACTTATTTTTATTGTTTGTTTCGTTCATGTAGTTTAATTTTTTCAGTTTCAGCAAAAATTTTTTCTTGGAGAAAAAAAAAACCTGAGAACATTAATTGGATATGATTTGGTTTTGTCTTATAGCTATTTCTTATAATTAGGGGGTGTATTTACATTTTTTAAGGGAATGGGGGTGTATTTACAGAGAGGGATTAGAGTTTTAATTTATAGCGTATTTAGATATAAACTAAACCATCATAAGGATTGAGGGATTGGAATTTCCTATTATAGAATATTAGTTCTCTATTTCGATTGTAAAGGATTCCAACTGTATCTAGGTGTCTTATAAAGTTAGGTGTGATTAATTCAGTAGAGTGTCTATAAGGAATATCTCGTTGTTCTATGTTATAGTTTGAGATGAATTTTTCTAAGATTAGAACCGCCATTTCATCTATTTTTTTTGTTTTAGCTACAGAATATAGTGCTTTATTAGATACATAGTGGAGAGTGTCTCGGTTTCTTTGATAGCCTGTTGACTTCCGAAGTATGTGTCTTTCGAAGGTTCGTAGATGTTCCATTTGAGCAGAGCTCAGACTCATCCAAGCTACATGCCCATAGAGAAGAATTGGTTGAATAAGCTTTCTATATGTCAATGTGCATAGGTCAATTATTTTACTTTTATTTAATGAGTGTGACATTGGTTTGAAAATGTGATGTATTTCTTTTAGTTTTATTGTTGCCTTTTGTAAGGCGTATTCAGCATGTTTGATGAAGTTTAATTTCTCGTCATATATGACTCCTAGGTATTTTAATTGTTTTTGATTTTGAAGAGGAATATTGTAATAAATGAACAATTTGGGACAAAATTTTTTTGCACTCTTATAGAGGTTGCAAGTTGTTGGTCCTTTAAAAATGCTGCCCACACATTTGCTACTATTTAATTTAAGGTGCCATTTTGTAAAGTATTCACATAGTGTGTCTAAAAATTTGTTCATTTCTGATTCGGTTCGGTGAGCGGACGCACCAGACCCTAAGATAAGGATGTCATCAGCATAAATAAGTTTAATTATTCGGGTGGACGAATTTGGATCGGGTGGTACGTAAGACGGCATATCTGCTAAATATATATTATACAAAATGGGGGCCAGTATAGAGCCTTGAGGCACTCCTGCTGTTATAGATCTGGTCATAGAGTTTTCTGTGCCATCTAGGTTGAAAACGGCAAAGGTTCTGTCTGTTAGGTAGTTATGTATTAATCTTGCGGTGTTGGGGTTGAATCTATAAATGTTAATCATTTTATGAACCAGGCCTTGAGTCCAGACTGTATCGAATGCCTTTTCGAAATCAAGTGCACAGGCTATTGTAGCACGTCTACGGTGGATGTTTTCAAAAATAAAGTTGTTTACCGATAGGAAAGCGTGGTTAAGGGTTACTCCCTCACGGAAGCCATATTGCTCGTTTCTCAATATGTCGTATTGCTTTATTTGCCTTATTAATTGTTTCATGATAATTTTTTCGAACAACATACTAATTGCCGAGAGGATAGCTATAGGTCTATAACTGCGGAGGTGGCTAGGGTTAGAGTTTGGTTTAAGGATCGGGATAATTTTGCAGTGTTTCCAGTAGGAGGGAAAGTAACTGCGATTAATGCAGTGGTTAAAAATAATACTTAGGTGTTTTAGCACAGGTATGTTAAAACATTTTATGATGAAATTGCTGGTGTTATCGTGTCCAAGTCCTTTTTTATTATTTTTACATTTAAGAATGTTGAATAACTCGTCGGCATTGGTGAATCCAAGTTCGTCAGATCCTTCCCATTCACCATCGGCTGTGTTTTGGCTATTGAAAGTTATGATGCTATTGTGGGGTTCGAGGATCAGTTCATGTATTGTAGATTCCACCTGGGATCGGTGTTCTCTGTGTGATAAGTTATTGAGAGACATGTCTTGGTTCTGTTTGTGTATTTGCTCGAAGGACCAGGCCAGAGCGTTTACTTTGGCAAAATCGGTGGTAAGTTTGGGGAAGGTCTTTTTGTCTATTTCTATATCAATTAAGTTCTTTTCATTGTCATTAAGTATTAGGTTATGATAAAAATTCTCCTTTTTGGGGATCTGAGGGTTTAGGTTTTGGATTGTTTTGTAGCTGATTTTACTCGGGTTTATAGCTCTAAGCCTGCTGTCAATAATTTTAAGTTCGGTTAATTCTATGTGGTTTTTTATTTGTATATCTATTTCCTTGATTGCTCGTTTGATGATCTTAATATGCTCTATTGTTAAAGAGAATGATTTTTGAAACATGGTGCGTCTTAAGTTGCGTTTCTGGCATATTAGCTTTAGGCATTGTTTGCTTAAGTTGATGGTCGAGTAGTTAGGTCTATTTGGTTTGATTTCCAGTTTTGGGATGGCTTCAGGATTTTGTATTGCTTTCGTAATGGCGTTGGATAGGTACTGAATATGGTGATCTATTTCATGTTGACTTATGTTGGTTTCGGTTTGAATATTTGTCGTATTTTGTAGAATTATTCTATTAAAGAGAGTCGGATTAATTTTGTTGAAATTATGTATTGATTTGTTTTCATTAATTATTAGTCGGGATTTTCCTATGTTAATATTAATTTGGATGGAGAAATGGTCTGATGGAAAGTCCTTAATAACTTGGCAGCCAAAATGTTGTGAATGAAAATCTAAGGAGGTTGTGGTAGACGTTATAAATAGGTCTATGGATGAATCTAGTCGTTGTCTTGGATTAGGGCGTGTTGGTTCTAGCGGTGCATGTATGGTAAGATTTAAATTTCTATTAATCCAGTTATTTAATGTTGTTCCTGACTGGTTTAAGTGTCGAGGGTTATAGTAGGGTTTGTTCCATGACGGATGTTTAGCATTAAGATCGCAACCAATGACAATTTCGGTGCAATTTGGAATTTGGTTGAAAGAGTTTATGATTTTATTAAGATCTTGAGTGTGGAGTTTGTCTTGAGGGCGATTGTAGAGGGATGCAAAAACTATATATTTATCTCTATTTTGGCTATCCTTGTAAGATAGTTGAATTGCAACTGCTTCAATGGAGATCATGGGTTCTAAAGTTATTTGATTGTATTTAACACCATTTTTTATGCATATTCCTACTGAGGTTCCAGGTTCTTGAGATGCAATATTGGGTCGTTTTGTGCCTGAGTTTTGTCTTAAAAACTTGTAGTTTTTTAACAAGGCTGGATTATTTTGGTTAAGGTGATGCTCGGCAGTTAACAAGACATCTGGACGATGAGTATTTAGAAAATTATTAAGTTCATTTCTTTTTCGAATTTGCCTTATACCATTAACATTTAGAAATAAGACTTTTAGAGGCATTATTGGGACATTTGAAGTATAAAATCAAGTAAGATGGTTTTCTTTGTGTTTTCATCCTTGTTATTTGGATATTTTAATATTGTTTTCTGCATTATGTCAATGCATTGTATTATATTTTTCCCAAATAGATTAAGGGAGTCGTTGTTGATTTCTTCAAAGGACAGAAGATTTTTATTTTCGTTTCGACTGTGCTTTTTTGTATTGTTCATGTGTTGCTGTATGACTGGATTTGTGGTTTTTTTGTTGCTGGTGGGAGCTGCCTGGGAACTTTGTTTAAATAGGGAAGAAAAGCTTTTGCCTTGGGTTATTTTATTTTGAGGTAAAATTTTGTGTATGATTTTGGTCGATTTGTTTATAGCTTCAGTTCGTTTACGGTTTATTTTTTCTAGTAATTCGATTCTTTTTGGGCATATTTTAGCATTAGCTGTGTGCTGCCCCTTGCAGTTAATGCATCGGGCTTTGGTTGTCTCATTCTCTACTTCGATGTCGTCTTTTTTGATTTTACATTGCCCTGGGGCGTGTGTATCTGTACACTTTACGCATCTATAGGGCATATTGCAATTGGAGGCGACATGTAGGAATCTTTGGCATTTGTGGCATTGCTTAATCTCATTTGGATGTGGTTTGTAAGCTTCTATTAATATTTTACAGTTAAGTAGGGTTTTGAGCTTAAAAATTAAATTCACTTGGTTCGATTTTTGAATTGTTATTTTCCAATGTACTTCTTTGTATTGTTTAACTGATAGGAACACAAGTTCTGGTACTGATTCGACTAGGGCCTTCTTAATTTCTAATTCTTCGTAAACGCTGGGCGGAAGTTTTTTTAAAATGACAGTATGGGGTTTTAGTTGTTTGGGAGTGTATGTAAAATAGCGAATTTTACGTTCGGCTAGTAGTTTTTTTACATTTTCGAGGTTTTCCAACGAATATAGTTTAATGTTAGTTCTGTTTTTATTCAAAATGTTTAACGTGTAGTCTTCTAGCTTAATAATATTTTTCAAGGAACTTTGCAAAATTTTTGGGTTCTGATTAAAAACTACTATTACAGGTAAGTTTTTTACTTGCTTTTCCAAGTTATTTATTTCAGCTGGTGGTGTTGTTGGCGATGTCTTCTTTGCTGACTTCTTGGCTGTCTTCACTGCTGTATTCTTCGATTGTTGCTTGTTGTACTTCTCGAGCTTAGGATAGTCCTTGTTGTTGTTGTTGTCGCCCGAGTTTTGCTTTGTGTCAGCTGCTTCGTCCTTCAGGCGCTGATTTTCTTCACGAAGGAGGGTTAATTCCTCTATTAAGCTATTTAGTTGATCTTTGGTGATGGGGGCATCATCTTCCCCACCATCATCTTCTTCTTCTTCCCCTTCTGATTCAGAGGAATCTTCTGTGTAATCATCACTATCTTCAGTGGAGGAGTCGGTATTTCGTTGGCGCTTCGTTGAAGTTTCTTCGAAGTCCATCGTTAAGTTTTTAGTAGAGTTTGACTCGGATGTTGATCCAGTTGTGACATCCGTATTTGGATTTATGGACATGGTAATCGGAGTGTTGAAGGCACTATCGGTCTTGATGATATTGATATTTCGAGGGTAAGGCGCATTTCTTGCCTTCTGCTTGTGTTTAGATGTTTTATATTTATGGTGAAATTCGATACTTGTTTCGTTCACCGAGGATGAAGTAGCAGCAAGCTGCTTATATTTTGTGATCTGTGACAGATCCACTTTTTTTTTTTTTTTTTCAGTCACTATCTGAGTATGAAATTAGTATTCAGTCACTATCTGTGCATATATTTGGTTTTAACTCACTAACTGGAATTGCAATTGTGCTTTCGTAGAATTGTGTTTTTTCTTGGAATTAAGATTTCTGAGAATCACGATTTCTGCGAAGCTTTCTCAGCTCCTTTTCCACGACCAGACATTTTGCTTTATTTCACTTAGTTCACTTAACACACAAAAACGAATGCTCGAGAAATGTAATGTAATGTATTTATTGTCAATTTCGTTGGTTCTGATACAAGATGAATCTTTTTTTAATAGTAAAACATGTGTAACAAGTTCCATGCTTACTGGTAAATTAAAGTTATATTGAGTTTTAACCCTTGCTAAGCAATCACTAGCAGACATGTATACAAATGTATTTCGTTCAGACTGTACTGTTTCAGATGAAAAAGCAGTCCGTCTGATAAAGTTATACAATAAAAGTATTCTTTAATTTCCCGAACATTTTTAAAACCCAAATGCTGTGTTTACTAGATACATATTTTTTATTCGAAATACTTTTTGATGCCTGATGTTCTATTTGAAAATCATAACAATTCTTTGGTAAAAACTTGGTCGTCCTGAAAAGGACGGTTGGGTATGTTTATGTACAAGTATGTAGTTGGCTCTGCTTTTGGAACGTTTAAGCCTTCTTCTCGGTCTTCTTGGGCAACAGAACAGCCTGGATATTGGGCAATACTCCACCCTGGGCAATGGTGACGCCGGAGAGCAGCTTGTTCAATTCCTCGTCGTTGCGAATGGCCAGCTGCAGATGACGCGGGATAATCCTAGTCTTCTTGTTGTCACGAGCAGCATTGCCAGCCAACTCGAGAACCTCGGCGGCCAGATATTCCATTACGGCAGCCAGGTAAACCGGAGCGCCGGCACCAACACGCTCGGCATAGTTTCCCTTGCGGAGCAGACGGTGAATACGGCCCACTGGGAACTGAAGACCAGCCCGGTTGGAGCGGGACTTTGCCTTTCCCTTCACTTTGCCACCTTTTCCACGACCAGACATTTTGCTTTATTTCACTTAGTTCACTTAACACACAAAAACGAATGCTCGAGAAAAATTGGTAGCCACATATTTATACTTTTTTGCCTGCCTGCGCGTTCAGTTAGGGGTGGGTGCCTTAGACCTGAAACGGTTGCTCGAAAAAAAGTATAAGCGTGAACGCGTTTCCAGCTCCGTTATGATCAGTGAATTGTGTTTGTGAAATTAAAAGTAAAGTGAAATAATGCCGCCGAAAACTAGTGGAAAGGCAGCCAAGAAGGCTGGCAAGGCTCAGAAGAACATCACCAAGACCGACAAGAAGAAGAAGCGCAAGAGGAAGGAGAGCTATGCCATCTACATCTACAAGGTCCTGAAGCAGGTCCACCCTGACACCGGCATTTCGTCGAAGGCGATGAGCATCATGAACAGCTTTGTGAATGACATCTTCGAGCGTATTGCTGCAGAGGCTTCTCGTCTGGCCCACTACAACAAGCGGTCGACCATCACCAGTCGGGAAATCCAAACGGCTGTTCGCCTGCTTCTGCCCGGAGAGTTGGCCAAGCACGCCGTCAGTGAGGGAACCAAGGCTGTCACCAAGTACACCAGCTCTAAGTAAATTTGCTGCGTTTGCGGAGGAAGATCCAAAACGGCCCTTTTCAGGGCCACAACATATTTTACACAAAGAAACTACATTTTCAATACCATTCGCAAAACAATATGAAATAATCAAAATAGTCCAGTTTGATCTTTATATATTCCAAAACTAAAGTCTTTTACTAGAGTTAAATGGTAAATTTATTCGATTCTGAATGCTGCATTATTTGCCGACTTAGCCGCGGTTGCAAACGTTTGGTCAACAGTATCAAATAAACTCTTTTTCAAAGATGTAATTCCGCCGCTACAGTTCTTTCAAAAAATACAATCACTATATTCTTGCCTTATAAAATAAACAAAATAATTTGAATGCTATTATATCGAAAGATTCTTTCTCTTGTTAACAAACGTTGTAGCCCTGAAAAGGGCTTGTATAAATCAATTTCAGATTTCGAAATCTTAAATTGCGACTGTGAGCGTACAGGTACAGGTACTGTACTTTTTCACAGTTTACTTCTTGGCAGCGGTAGTCTTTGCTTTCGGCTTCTTAGCTGTAGCAGGGGCAGCTGCTTTCTTTACCGCCTTTTTCGGCTTAGCAGACGCCGCTGGCTTGGTCTTGGGTGCTTTAGCTGCCTTCGGCTTCGCTGCGGTCGACTTGGCCTTTGGTGCTGCTGGCTTTGCCTTCACGGTTCCAGTTTTCTTAGCATCCTTGGCCTTTGCCTTCTCGGTTTTCTTTTTCTCGGCGGTCTTTTTGGTGGCCACAGCCTTCTTCACCTTGGGTTTTTTGTCGGCAGCTCCGGCAGCCTTCTTGGCGGTGGCTCCGGTCTTCTTAACGGCTACCTTCCTGCTTTTGACTTTCTTCTCAGCAGACGCAACCTTCGGCTTGGGATCCTTCGCGGCAGACGCCGAAAGTTTAAATGAACCAGACGCGCCCTTTCCCTTTGTTTGGATCAGTTTCCCATTGACGACAGCAGATTTCAAATACTTCTTAATGAATGGAGCCAATTTCTGGGCATCGCATTTGTAGGTGGCTGTGATATATTTCTTGATTGCCAGAAGCGATGAGCCGCCACGTTCCTTCAAGTTCTTAATGGAAGCGTCCACCATTTGCTGAGTTGGCGGGTGCGATGGCGGTGCAGTGGGCTTCTTTGCCTTTGTGCCAGCGGATCCAGATGCCTTTTTGGCAGCCACCTTCTTCTCAACTGGCGCTGGTGGGGCAGCCACTGGGGATGCGGCCGTTGCAACTGCAGATTCAGACATTTTTGATTACTTAAATACACTTTTTTGTTCAGAAAATGGCGCGAGCGCTTGCTGCCGACCTCCTTCATACGGATGAGAATCGAGGAGGAGAGCACTTATACTATGGGTCTGACATCAGTCATTTGCTGTGCTGATGTTTGCTTAAAGTGCAAACTTATTTTCTTGTTTTCAGTGTTTAAGACCTTTAATCGAAACAATGTTGTTAATTCTATACGAACTTAAATGTTTCATGAAGCACTTTGCATTTATGAAAATGTAATATCTTGTTTCGTTGGCTTTTTATCGCTGAATAAACTTGAACAATGTCATTTGTAACATGAACAATTTATTTAAAATACCTATGTTAAAAATAGAAATCTAATAAATAATTGTATTGTTTTTTAACATATTTTTATTTTTTTAATATTATGGGATTTAAACGTTCTGATTATTTTAGAATTTTTAATTTTTCGATTTTTTAATAGAATTTGAATGGCTTGTGCTGCTTGTCCAGTCTACATATAAATTTTGCTTTCCAAATTCCAGATGAAAATAATATAAATTGTAAAATGTTTATAGTTTTTTTTATTTTTAAATAAATTTCGTTATCGGTCGACTTAATTTATTAGTTATGTTTACAGATAGTTTTTCGATTTTTAATAGGCAATTTTGGCTTGGCTTTTCCCATACAATCTTGCTCCGATTTAAAATCGTACCAAGTCTCAATCAAAGAAAAATAAAAATTGTATTGTTTTTTGACATATTTTTATTTTGTTTAATAGTTATGGGATTTCTAAACGTAGCTGACTTACTTTCAGAGTGTGTTTTACAGTTTTTCGATTTTTTAATGAGATTTGAATGGGCTATGTGGCTTGTGCTTGTCCCATACAACCTTGTGCCAGATAAAAGTGCCACCAAATACCAATCGAAAATAAATATAAATTTGAACTTTTTCGAGATAGGTTTTGTTTTATTTGGTTAATAAAGGATTCGTTATCGTTGTTAAATGGTTTTCACGTTGAGTTTAATGTTTTTCATTTTTTAATGACATTTGTAATGGCTTGGTTCCGATTTAGTTGTACCAAGTCTCAATAAAAGAAAATAAAATTGTATTGTTTTTTATTTTTTATTTTGTTTAATAGTTATGGGATTCTAAACGTTGCTGACTTATTTTCAGGGTGTTTTACAGTTTTTCGTTTTTAATGAGATTTGATGGGCTATGTGGCTTGTGCTTGTCCATACAACCTTGTGCCGATAAAGTCCCAATACCAATGAAAATAAATATAAATTTGATTTTTGAGATAGGTTTTTTTATTTGGTAAATAAAGGATTCGTTATCGTTGCTAAATTTTTTGTTGAGTTTAATAGTTTTTCGATTTTTTAATGACATTTGAATGGCTTGGCTTTTCCTATACAATCTTGTTCCGATTTAAAATCGTACCAAGTCTCAATCAAAAGAAAAATAAAAATTGTATTGTTTTTTGACATATTTTTATTTTGTTTAATAGTTATGGGATTTCTAAACGTTGCTGACTTATTTTCAGACGTGTTTTACAGTTTTTCGATTTTTTAATGAGATTTGAATGGGCTATGTGGCTTGTGCTTGTCCCATACAACCTTGTGCCAGATAAAAGTGCCACCAAATACCAATCGAAAATAAATATAAATTTGAACTTTTTCGAGATAGGTTTTGTTTTATTTGGTAAATAAAGGATTCGTTATCGTTGCTAAATGGTTTTCACGTTGAGTTTAATAGTTTTTCGATTTTTTAATGACATTTGAATGGCTTGGCTTTTCCCATACAATCTTGCTCCGATTTAAAATCGTACCAAGTCTCAATCAAAAGAAAAATAAAAATTGTATTGTTTTTTGACATATTTTTTATTTTGTTTAATAGTTATGGGATTTCTAAACGTAGCTGACTTACTTTCAGAGTGTGTTTTACAGTTTTTCGATTTTTTTATTGAGATTTGAATGGGCTATGTGGCTTGTGCTTGTCCCATACAACCTTGTGCCAGATAAAAGTGCCACCAAATACCAATCGAAAATAAATATAAATTTGAACTTTTTCGAGATAGGTTTTGTTTTATTTGGTTAATAAAGGATTCGTTATCGTTGCTAAATGGTTTTCACGTTGAGTTTAATAGTTTTTCGATTTTTTAATGACATTTGAATGGCTTGGCTTTTCCTATACAATCTTGCTCCAATTTAAAATCGTACCAAGTCTCAATCAAAAGAAAATATAAATTGTATTGTTTTTTTAACATAGTTTTTATTTTGTTTAATAGCTATGGGATTCCTAAACGTTGCTGACTTATTTTCAGAACGTGTTTTACAGTTTTTCGATTTTTTAATGAGATTTGAATGGGCTATGTGGCTTGAGCTTGTCCCATACAACCTTGTGCCAGACAAAAGTGCCACCAAATACCAATCGAAAATAAATATAAATTTGAATTTTTTCGAGATAGGTTTTTTTTTATTTGGTAAATAAAGGATTCGTTATCGTTGCTAAATGGTTTTCACGTTGAGTTTAATAGTTTTTCGATTTTTTAATGACATTTGAATGGCTTGGCTTTTCCTATACAATCTTGTTCCGATTTAAAATCGTACCAAGTCTCAATAAAAGAAAAATAAAAATTGTATTGTTTTTTGACATATTTTTTTTTTGTTTAATAGTTATGGGATTTCTAAACGTAGCTGACTTACTTTCAGAGTGTGTTTTACAGTTTTTCGATTTTTTAATGAGATTTGAATGGGCTATGTGGCTTGTGCTTGTCCCATACAACCTTGTGCCAGATAAAAGTGCCACCAAATACCAATCGAAAATAAATATAAATTTGAACTTTTTCGAGATAGGTTTTTTTTTATTTGGTAAATTAAGGATTCGTTATCGTTGCTAAACGGTTTTCAAGTTAAGTTTAATAGTTTTTCGATTTTTAAATGACATTTGAATGGCTTGGCTATCCAATTTAAAATCGCACCAAGTCTCAATCAAAAGAAAATATAAATTGTATTGTTTTTTTGTAACATATTTTTTATTTTGTTTAATAGCTATGGGATTCCTAAACGTTGCTGACTTATTTTCAGAACGTGTTTTACAGTTTTTCGATTTTTTAATGAGATTTGAATGGGCTATGTGGCTTGAGCTTGTCCCATACAACCTTGTGCCAGACAAAAGTGTTTTATTTGGTAAATAAAGGAATGGTTTGTGCTATTCCATTAAAACCTTGAACCTTGTACATATCCCAATGCCTGACCCTTAAAGCGAATTATTTATTTAAATAAAATACAACAAAATACATATTTTTAATTATAAATAGAAGGCGGTAAATGAAAAATTAATATCTCATCGAAAGTATTTTGTGGTCCTGAAAAGGACCGATTTGTACAAAGTATGCTAGCGCATTGGTTGCTAGTTGAGTCCGTCTCAACTTAAGCACGCTCACCGCGAATGCGACGGGCCAACTGGATGTCCTTGGGCATGATCGTTACACGCTTGGCATGAATGGCACACAAGTTGGTATCTTCAAAAAGGCCAACCAGATAGGCTTCGCTAGCTTCCTGAAGAGCCATCACCGCCGAACTCTGGAACCGCAAATCAGTCTTAAAGTCCTGAGCGATCTCACGCACCAGACGTTGGAAAGGCAGTTTGCGAATCAGCAGCTCGGTACTTTTCTGGTAGCGACGGATCTCACGTAGGGCCACAGTTCCGGGGCGATAGCGATGGGGCTTCTTCACGCCTCCGGTGGCTGGGGCGCTCTTCCGAGCGGCCTTGGTGGCCAGTTGTTTGCGTGGCGCCTTGCCACCAGTCGATTTGCGAGCGGTTTGCGTGCGAGCACTAACCATAAAAAAAAAAAGAGTGGTTATATACAGGCAAAAAGGGAACTCAAAAATCTTTGGGAGGGCCCACGCTGTTTTTTTTTCTTGGCTCTTCATCTGTCTTATTCTCGATGTTGGCGCTGGGTTTTTGGTTTTGCGCAGCGGCCCCTTCGCATTGGGCGAGAGACGCGCATTTTGAAGAGGTTGCCCTGCGCTTGAATTGGGCTTTTTTTGTATGTGTGCTTATGCATGCTTTTTCAGGGGGGGAGGGGTGATTATTTAATTTAGATCCAGGCAGCAAAAATATTTTTTTGTTTTTTTCCGATTTGGAACCCTTACCCTAACAATATGGGATTAGGAAAAAATGAAATAAAAAAAAATAATAAAATAAAATATAATATTAAAATAATTTTAAATATATTTCATTTTGGTTTACAAATTCAAAGCAGTGGAAGCAGAAAAATGTTTTGCATATATGTATGTATTCCAAATTAATATAAATTAAACTAATGAGATAGGAACGGGGCACCCGCAGTCGGTGTCTGCGCTTAGTGGTTGAGAAAACTTCAAACCAAATCAGCTTTGGTGGTTGTTCTGCGAGCGGATGGTGCCTGCATACCCTTCCGACGATTGAATTTTAAGGGTGGGGACAGAAACAAGAACGGCTGTTTGGCTTTTGTTTTGTTTACATTTTTTAGGACACTTGTTTTGAATGTTATGTTTAATGACCTTTGGTGTTGATTTAGTTTTTGAGGTTCGCAGTTTAATTTTGTTCAATGTTGTTATTTAATGATCTACTATTTATTTTTATGTATGTTTGTTCTTTAAAGTTGCCGCTCGAATTAGTTACCGATAAATATACATACATATATGTACACCTGTGTTAAATAGTAGTTTTTAAACTTTTCACAACTAGAAAAAATGAATTTGGTTATACTTTTATTTTTGTAAAAGGTAAATGGAACAAATATACAAATCTGAATTTTTTATTTAAATAATTTTAATATTGCTGTAAGCACAGGTGTATGTAAGTAATATATGTATTTAAATCGGTATCCAGGGAACACCACGGGGAGGCCATTGCAATTGCGATGGAGTCTTCAATGAAGACTTACGAGTCGACTTGAGATATCAAAATGCTTTGAACATCTCCTTGTTCCCCACCTAACAATACTCCTATACCTAAAAAAAATTAACATTTTATAAGAAACTAATTACTGTTTGAGTATTTTTAGTTTTCTTGCACCAGCTGTTGATATTCGTTTCGTATACATTTTTTTCTGTAAGCCATTTACTG
Source organism: Drosophila kurseongensis (assembly GCA_018153305.1). Taxonomy (NCBI): domain Eukaryota; kingdom Metazoa; phylum Arthropoda; class Insecta; order Diptera; family Drosophilidae; genus Drosophila; species Drosophila kurseongensis. The sequence goes on from JAECXX010000090.1 coordinate 3,341,516, forward strand.
TTTTCCTCAGTAAAATTAAAATAAATCCAAAAAAAAATAAATAGTAGATCATTAAATAACAACATTGAACAAAATTAAACTGCGAACCTCAAAAAACTAAATCAACCAAAGGTCATTAAACATAACATTCAAAACAAGTGTCCTAAAAAATGTAAACAAAACAAAAGCCAAACAGCCGTTCTTGTTTCTGTCCCCCACCCTAAAATTCAATCGTCGGAAGGGTATGCAGGCACCATCCGCTCGCAGAACAACCACCAAAGCTGATTTGGTTTGAAGTTTTCTCAACCACTAAGGCGCAGACACCGACTGCGAAGTGCCCTGTTCTTATCTCATTAGTTTAATTTATATTAATTGGAATACATACATATATACAAAACATTTTTCTGCTTCCTCTGCTTTGAATTTGTAAACCAAAAATGAAATATATGCGGAAACATTAAAAATTATACTATAACATATAATTTTCTTATTTTTATCATTAACCCAATAGTGAAAATACGCCCATATGTTAGGGTACCAAGTCTGAAAAAAGTAGCAAAAGACAAATATTCTTGCTGCATCGAAATTAAATAATCAGACACATGCACCCTGTATGAGAATGCATGAACACTGCATACATACAGCCCAATTCAAGCGCAGGGCAAATTTTCTTCAAAATGCGCGTCTCTGCGACTGAACGACCGAATTTTGTTAATCGATTGTTCGTGTTAATAGATTTACCTCCTTCAGCTTTTGTTGATATAGACTTCAAAGCTCGATAATATTTGAAAAATAAAAATAGTTTTCCATATACACAAAGATGGAACTTACACCAAGCCAACAAGCTTTTAATTTTAACAATTCGGTTAATCTATTTTATTCGGTTTTTTTTTAGGCTTCAGTAAAAGTTTGATTTTTTGCCTTTTAGCGGCTGTTAGGCATTGCTTGTAACTATTAACGTAAACAACTTATGAAAATCTAAATCAATTTATTAACTGCCGTAGCTTTACTGGTTTTGGCCTTAGGCTTATTCTTAAATTTAAAAACATTTCATTGGAAAACGGTCAAGCTTTCTAACTGTTTAAAACACCATTTTTCTATAAGCTAATGACCATATTTGGTTCAGAGAGAAAAACCGACTATTTATCTTAATATTTTTTCATATTTAAGAAGATTTACTCGTTTTTTTTTTTTTTTTTTTTTAGATATTTATCTAATCATGACAAAATATCCTGTGTTGGTCTTTAAATTTCATTATTTATCAATTCAACTTACCCAAGAAATAGAGTAAGAACTAAATGGAGCCGTAGTATTCTCTGCTTAGATTTGTTCAGGGAGGGTATATGTCCATATTAAAGAGTCTTTATCTGGCTTTGCGAAATCTGAAATGTAAAGCTACCACCTAAAGTTGTAGGATTATCATGTTTTGGTCTGCTTTACGTTAGTTAAGATAAAACGTTAACAAATTTAATGAAATTGTCTTTGTAATTAAAAACTGCAAGGTTAGCATTCCCAACTGGTTTTAACTGCTTATAGGTGGTAACCCCTTTAAGTGGGCTGAATAGGGTGTCAATTTCAACGTTGAAAATCCGGATTAGCTATCTGGTAAAACGTTCGTTAAAGCTTCGTCGCTCCTTTTGTGTGTGTTTCATAATGTCGCGACTTAGATTTAATTAGAATTTAATCGGAGACATGACCTCGAGTTGGCTATTCTTCCCAATACCAAGTAAAAATCTCACAAACAAGCCAATTTTTGAAAAATACGGAAAACACGGCAGACTGGTTACCTGGTGGGAACCAAAAACATTGCAACTCTGAAGGTCGCAATTAATTCAATTTTAATTACATATATATATTTTCATAATAAAACGAACATGAAAAACATACCAAGACAAAATTTGTTGTGTTGCGTATTAGACTTCTGCATGAATGCATCCAAAACGATAAATGAAACACTTAGTCTAGAAGTGGGCACACTTTTTTTTCTGAACAGTATATTTGGGTGTGAGTGAGTAGGGTAGTATTGTCTGTTTTGATTGACAAGAATTTTCAAACGATTCCATAGTTGTACAGCTGTTGATGAGTACAGCAAAATTGGTGTGCTAGTAGTTCGATATGCACTGTTATAGTTTTCGGTACACACTTCTTTAGTACCGTTTATCACCTTTAATCGCTTTTTTATCCAAAATTACATCACTGCTGATGATAAATAAAAAAAAATTCTTTGAATAATTTTTAACAAATAATCATTAAATTAAAATATTTGACCAGCACAAAAAGTGGTTCATCACTCATTTAATCTATTAATTCATCACCCTTTTTCAGTTTCTCGATCACTCTTTAATAAGTAATTCATCACACAGAGACAGAGTAAGGTAATAGGAGATGGACCGTTTTTACTGTTTCCTACGATCGGGGACTGAGAGTTTCTGATACTACGTTTGTCGCACAATGCCTAGTACTCCGATCGGCAAACGCAGTCCGCTGCTGAACTTTAAATTTCGGTGACTGAAATTTTGTGGTGATCAGAATTTCGTAACTGCAGGGCAGTGAGTGAAATTTCATGACTGGGTATGTTGACAGCATATATAGAATATCGTGTGTATGTATGTCATAGAAAGAATACGATTAAAAATTGATTTGTAATTTTCGTTTCAAATGTATTTATTAGTAAAATAAAGACTATTAGAAATTATTATTATCATGTTTTTAATGTACTGATAGTAGTTTGGTAATTGAATGAGTTCAGCAGTCTTTTTAAGAACACCATACTACTGTGTACAGGATCTGTTATGTTCTTCAAATGAGTATATTACATGTAGAAGTCTAAGCGTATTACCGACCCTATAAAGGGTATATATATTCTTGTTCAGGATCGCTAAAGCCGAGTCGATCTAGCCATGTCCGTAAATCCGTCTGTCCGTCTGTCCGTCTGTCCGTCTGTCTGTCTGTCCGTCTGTCTGTCCGTCTGTCTGTCGTCCGTCGAGAGCGCTGAGATCTCGGAAACTATAAAAGCTAGAAGATTGGCATTTTGCTTGCAGGATTCTAGGAGTTTTTCTTTCAAAAGGGTGCCGCCCCCTTTAACGCCCTAATCGCTTATATACGATTTTAAAAATTTAAATATTTCGGAAAAGTAAAAATGCAGATTTATTGTGTTTTATCAATACCTATCGAAATGTAGAAGAAATTTTCAAATCGGACCATTCGTTAAAAAAGTTATGCGTGATCAAAGTTTCATTCTATCTCCATCTCCCTCGCACTCCCTTTACCTGAGTAACGGGTATCTGATAGTCGGGGCACCCGACTATAGCGTTCTCTCTTGTTTTTTGGTTTTTCGTACATTTTTGACACAAGAAACACTTCGATCTGACAAGAGGCACCCCAGGCAGCTTTTCGTCAGGCTCACTTTTCACCCCGATACTCAGATTGACGAAAACTATACGAGAAAATTGCATAGCGTTGCCAGCCTGCTGAAATGAACTTTGGGTGAACATTCGTCAGGCCCTAGCGAAAAGATTAAAAAATGTAATCTTTTTGGGGTTTTTATAATATTTTTTTTATAATATTTATTTTATAATATTTTTTTATAATATTTTAACAACTGAAATATATGAAAAACATTTTTAAATATGTTATGTTATTGTTAAAAGTAAAACAAGGTGATTAGTTAAATAAACTAATTATAAATTTTAAGAGTCTATAAAAAACTTCTAATTTGAATGCAAACAAGTTAAAACAAATTTTTTAATTGACGGTCTCACTTTAAAAGAAGAAAGGAATAAAATTTCGGCAAGCTTAAGTTATATATTACTAAAAACAATGAAGCTATGTCGATTTTGCGCTGCATTTGCCACCGTTTTGTATGGCAGCTATATGATATTGTTGTGATTTTGACAAAACTAAAAGCGTAATTCTGATATAGTAAATAATTACTATTTCTCAAAGAAATATTTTGATAAATAGAAAAACAGCA